>PDWZ02000012.1:22500-25000 GCA_004156025.2 Alternaria gaisen | reverse complement strand
ACGTGCTGTTTGACTCTCTTTCCAAAGTGCTTTTCATCTTTCGATCACTCTACTTGTGCGCTATCGGTCTCTGGCCAATATTTAGCTTTAGAAGAAATGTACCTCCCATTTAGAGCTGCATTCCCAAACAACTCGACTCGTCGAAGGGGCTTTACACGGCAATAGCCAGCGACCACGTACGGGATTCTCACCCTCTGTGACGTCCTGTTCCAAGGAACTTGGACCGCTGCCAAAGCCAAAGCGCCCTCTGCAAATTACAACTCGGACTCTAAAAGAGCCAGATTTCAAATTTGAGCTGTTGCCGCTTCACTCGCCGTTACTAGGGCAATCCCTGTTGGTTTCTTTTCCTCCGCTTATTGATATGCTTAAGTTCAGCGGGTATCCCTACCTGATCCGAGGTCAAAAGTTGAAAAAAGGCTTAATGGATGCTAGACCTTTGCTGATAGAGAGTGCGACTTGTGCTGCGCTCCGAAACCAGTAGGCCGGCTGCCAATTACTTTAAGGCGAGTCTCCAGCAAAGCTAGAGACAAGACGCCCAACACCAAGCAAAGCTTGAGGGTACAAATGACGCTCGAACAGGCATGCCCTTTGGAATACCAAAGGGCGCAATGTGCGTTCAAAGATTCGATGATTCACTGAATTCTGCAATTCACACTACTTATCGCATTTCGCTGCGTTCTTCATCGATGCCAGAACCAAGAGATCCGTTGTTGAAAGTTGTAATTATTAATTTGTTACTGACGCTGATTGCAATTACAAAGGTTTATGTTTGTCCTAGTGGTGGGCGAACCCACCAAGGAAACAAGAAGTACGCAAAAGACAAGGGTGAATAATTCAGCAAGGCTGTAACCCCGAGAGGTTCCAGCCCGCCTTCATATTTGTGTAATGATCCCTCCGCAGGTTCACCTACGGAGACCTTGTTACGACTTTTACTTCCTCTAAATGACCGAGTTTGACGAACTTTCCGGCTTGAGGTGGTCGTTGCCAACCTCCTCGAGCCAGTCCGAAGGCCTCACTGAGCCATTCAATCGGTAGTAGCGACGGGCGGTGTGTACAAAGGTCAGGGACGTAATCAACGCATGCTGATGACACGCGCTTACTAGGCATTCCTCGTTGAAAAGCAATAATTGCAATGCTTTATCCCCAGCACGACAGAGTTTAACAAGATTACCCAATTCTTTCGAACAAGGAAAAGAACTCGTTGGCTCTGTCAGTGTAGCGCGCGTGCGGCCCAGAACATCTAAGGGCATCACAGACCTGTTATTGCCTCAAACTTCCATCAACTTGAGTTGATAGTCTCTCTAAGAAGCCGGCGACCAACCAAAGTTAGCCTGGCTATTTAGCAGAGTAAGGTCTCGCTCGTTATCGCAATTAAGCAGACAAGTCACCCCACGAACTAAGAACGGCCATGCACCACCACCTGAAAAATCAAGAAAGAGCTCTCAATCTGTCAATCCTTATTTCATCTGGACCTGGTGAGTTTCCCCGTGTTGAGTCAAATTAAGCCGCAGGCTCCACGCCTGGTGGTGACCTTCCGTCAATTTCTTTAAGTTTCAGCCTTGCGACCATAATCCCCCCAGAACCCAAAAACTTTGATTTCTCGTAAGGTGCCGAGCGAGTCAGAAAAAGAACATCGCCCGATCCCTAGTCGGCATAGTTTACGGTTAAGACTACGACGGTATCTGATCGTCTTCGATCCCCTAACTTTCGTTCACTGATTAATGAAAACATCCTTGGCAAATGCTTTCGCAGTAGTTAGTCTTCAGTAAATCCAAGAATTTCACCTCTGACAACTGAATACTGATGCCCCCGACTGTTCCTGTTAATCATTGCGGCGTCTCTAGAAACCAACAAAATAGAAACGCACGCCCTATTTTATTATTCCATGCTAACGTATTCGAGCAAAGGCCTGCTTTGAACACTCTAATTTTTTCAAAGTAAAAGTCCTGATTCCCCAGCACGCCCAGTGAAGGGCATGAGGTTCTTCAGAAGGAAGGCCCGGCCGGACGAGTGCACGCGGTGAGGCGGACCCGCCAGCCAGGCCCAAGTTTCAACTACGAGCTTTTTAACTGCAACAACTTTAATATACGCTATTGGAGCTGGAATTACCGCGGCTGCTGGCACCAGACTTGCCCTCCAATTGTTCCTCGTTAAGAGGTTTAAATTGTACTCATTCCAATTACAAGACCCAAAAGAGCCCTGTATCAGTATTTATTGTCACTACCTCCCCGTGTCGGGATTGGGTAATTTGCGCGCCTGCTGCCTTCCTTGGATGTGGTAGCCGTTTCTCAGGCTCCCTCTCCGGAATCGAACCCTAATTCCCCGTTACCCGTTGAAACCATGGTAAGCCAATACCTTACCATCGAAAGTTGATAGGGCAGAAATTTGAATGAACCGTCGCCAGCGCAAGGCTATGCGATCCGTAAAGTTATCATGAATCACCAAAAAGCCCCGAAGGGCATTGGTTTTTTATCTAATAAACACATCCCTTCCGAAGTCG
>PDWZ02000012.1:12500-15000 GCA_004156025.2 Alternaria gaisen | reverse complement strand
CTTTGAACACTCTAATTTTTTCAAAGTAAAAGTCCTGATTCCCCAGCACGCCCAGTGAAGGGCATGAGGTTCTTCAGAAGGAAGGCCCGGCCGGACGAGTGCACGCGGTGAGGCGGACCCGCCAGCCAGGCCCAAGTTTCAACTACGAGCTTTTTAACTGCAACAACTTTAATATACGCTATTGGAGCTGGAATTACCGCGGCTGCTGGCACCAGACTTGCCCTCCAATTGTTCCTCGTTAAGAGGTTTAAATTGTACTCATTCCAATTACAAGACCCAAAAGAGCCCTGTATCAGTATTTATTGTCACTACCTCCCCGTGTCGGGATTGGGTAATTTGCGCGCCTGCTGCCTTCCTTGGATGTGGTAGCCGTTTCTCAGGCTCCCTCTCCGGAATCGAACCCTAATTCCCCGTTACCCGTTGAAACCATGGTAAGCCAATACCTTACCATCGAAAGTTGATAGGGCAGAAATTTGAATGAACCGTCGCCAGCGCAAGGCTATGCGATCCGTAAAGTTATCATGAATCACCAAAAAGCCCCGAAGGGCATTGGTTTTTTATCTAATAAACACATCCCTTCCGAAGTCGGGATTTTCAGCATGTATTAGCTCTAGAATTACCACGGTTATCCAAGTAGTAAGGTATTATCAAATAAACGATAACTGATTTAATGAGCCATTCGCAGTTTCACGGTATAATTGCTTATACTTAGACATGCATGGCTTAATCTTTGAGACAAGCATATGACTACTGGCAGAATCAACCAGGTAACAATCGTTCACCAACAGCGCCGAAGCGCAGTGGCTGAGCCCCCGAAGGAGCGGAATTGTACCAAGAAGGGGATCGCCGAAGCAATCCCAATCGCCTACTGCGAATGCGCGCAGGGCGCAATCGCTGCAGACGACCTATTCATTTGCCCCCACTGAGTTCCCCAAGACGTGGTCCGCCGCGAAGCCTGATCGGCGTTGCCGCCAATAACAAGCCCACAGCATATACGTCTCAAGAGGAGAAAGCCCACGTCGCCTCACGCACACGAAGCGCGGATAGGCGGCGCGACTGTCCCCAAAGATCTGGTGAAATTTTTGGCAAAGCCATCAATCCACAGACCCCGAATTGGCGCCCGCTCATGGAAGTGAGCAGGACTTCAGGCGTCAAGCGCAGGTAAAGGCGCAGTACCGGAGCACCGCTTCAATATATAGGCTTTCGCCCGCCTCTACAAGCACCCAACAGTCGCCGAGTCCCGGGTAACGCGCTGGCCAGAGTTGACGTCCCCAACCGCTACCTGGGTAACAAGGCTTGCAAGTATGAAACCGAAGAGTTAAAGCAGAAAGTATAGCTAAAGCAAGGAGCGACCCAATCGAAACTGGTATAGCCCAATAGCCAACGATCCGCAAAACAAGGATTGATTGTAGGCAGCTGAGATCCGAAGACCCCAGCTGCCCTCCTCATATAGTGTAGGAACACTGTTCGGCTTGATTTTCGCGTTGCGGGGTTAAGGTGGCGGAAAACAGCTCGGAGGTGCGCTTTTTTGTATGAGAAACCGTGTAGACATGCGCAGCCCCATACAAACCATAAACCGATTCCACAACGTATAGAGTCTAGTAGTTTACACTCAGAAAGCAATTTCGCATTTGGTTACAATAGAAAAAGTCAGAATAGTAGAAAGAAAAAAAGTCTAGCGTCTAGTAGTTTTGCAAAGTCTAGTAGTTTTGCAAAGTCTAGTAGTTTTGCAAAGTCTAGTAGTTTTGCAAAGTCTAGTAGTTTTGCAAAGTCTAGTAGTTTTGCAAAGTCTAGTAGTTTTGCAAAGTCTAGTAGTTTTGCAAAGTCTAGTAGTTTTGCAAAGTCTAGTAGTTTTGCAAAGTCTAGTAGTTTTGCAAAGTCTAGTAGTTTTGCAAAGTCTAGTAGTTTTGCAAAGTCTAGTAGTTTTGCAAAGTCTAGTAGTTTTGCAAAGTCTAGTAGTTTTGCAAAGTCTAGTAGTTTTGCAAAGTCTAGTAGTTTTACAAAGTCTAGTAGTTTTACAAAGTCTAGTAGTTTAGTAGAGTTTAGTAGTTTTAGATTTCTTTCTTTAATATTACAGTAGTAGTATATATATATACTATAAAAAATAGTAGTATTTAGTATAAAGTAGCTAGTTAGTAAGTAAGTTATTACTATATAGTATTGTTTTTTTTTAATTAAATATATAATAAAGCTAAGCTTTAGTACTACTTAAAGCTATCTCTTAAAATACCTAAGCTATAATAATAGTAGTAGCTAAATAGTATAATAGTAAAGTAAAAAGTATATAGTAAAGTAAAAAGTATATAGTAAAGTAAAAAGTATATAGTAAAGTAAAAAGTATATAGTAAAGTAAAAAGTATATAGTAAATAAGTATTAACTATACTTTACTTTTATATATACTATAGCTTAAGTATTTAGTATTTAGTATATAGTTACTTAATAAAGTTATACTATATATACTAGTAGTACTAAAAAAAATATATAGCTATAGTAAGTTTA
>PDWZ02000012.1:5000-7500 GCA_004156025.2 Alternaria gaisen | reverse complement strand
TAGTCTCTCTAAGAAGCCGGCGACCAACCAAAGTTAGCCTGGCTATTTAGCAGAGTAAGGTCTCGCTCGTTATCGCAATTAAGCAGACAAGTCACCCCACGAACTAAGAACGGCCATGCACCACCACCTGAAAAATCAAGAAAGAGCTCTCAATCTGTCAATCCTTATTTCATCTGGACCTGGTGAGTTTCCCCGTGTTGAGTCAAATTAAGCCGCAGGCTCCACGCCTGGTGGTGACCTTCCGTCAATTTCTTTAAGTTTCAGCCTTGCGACCATAATCCCCCCAGAACCCAAAAACTTTGATTTCTCGTAAGGTGCCGAGCGAGTCAGAAAAAGAACATCGCCCGATCCCTAGTCGGCATAGTTTACGGTTAAGACTACGACGGTATCTGATCGTCTTCGATCCCCTAACTTTCGTTCACTGATTAATGAAAACATCCTTGGCAAATGCTTTCGCAGTAGTTAGTCTTCAGTAAATCCAAGAATTTCACCTCTGACAACTGAATACTGATGCCCCCGACTGTTCCTGTTAATCATTGCGGCGTCTCTAGAAACCAACAAAATAGAAACGCACGCCCTATTTTATTATTCCATGCTAACGTATTCGAGCAAAGGCCTGCTTTGAACACTCTAATTTTTTCAAAGTAAAAGTCCTGATTCCCCAGCACGCCCAGTGAAGGGCATGAGGTTCTTCAGAAGGAAGGCCCGGCCGGACGAGTGCACGCGGTGAGGCGGACCCGCCAGCCAGGCCCAAGTTTCAACTACGAGCTTTTTAACTGCAACAACTTTAATATACGCTATTGGGCTGGAATTACCGCGGCTGCTGGCACCAGACTTGCCCTCCAATTGTTCCTCGTTAAGAGGTTTAAATTGTACTCATTCCAATTACAAGACCCAAAAGAGCCCTGTATCAGTATTTATTGTCACTACCTCCCCGTGTCGGGATTGGGTAATTTGCGCGCCTGCTGCCTTCCTTGGATGTGGTAGCCGTTTCTCAGGCTCCCTCTCCGGAATCGAACCCTAATTCCCCGTTACCCGTTGAAACCATGGTAAGCCAATACCTTACCATCGAAAGTTGATAGGGCAGAAATTTGAATGAACCGTCGCCAGCGCAAGGCTATGCGATCCGTAAAGTTATCATGAATCACCAAAAAGCCCCGAAGGGCATTGGTTTTTTTATCTAATAAACACATCCCTTCCGAAGTCGGGATTTTCAGCATGTATTAGCTCTAGAATTACCACGGTTATCCAAGTAGTAAGGTATTATCAAATAAACGATAACTGATTTAATGAGCCATTCGCAGTTTCACGGTATAATTGCTTATACTTAGACATGCATGGCTTAATCTTTGAGACAAGCATATGACTACTGGCAGAATCAACCAGGTAACAATCGTTCACCAACAGCGCCGAAGCGCAGTGGCTGAGCCCCCGAAGGAGCGGAATTGTACCAAGAAGGGGATCGCCGAAGCAATCCCAATCGCCTACTGCGAATGCGCGCAGGGCGCAATCGCTGCAGACGACCTATTCATTTGCCCCCACTGAGTTCCCCAAGACGTGGTCCGCCGCGAAGCCTGATCGGCGTTGCCGCCAATAACAAGCCCACAGCATATACGTCTCAAGAGGAGAAAGCCCACGTCGCCTCACGCACACGAAGCGCGGATAGGCGGCGCGACTGTCCCCAAAGATCTGGTGAAATTTTTGGCAAAGCCATCAATCCACAGACCCCGAATTGGCGCCCGCTCATGGAAGTGAGCAGGACTTCAGGCGTCAAGCGCAGGTAAAGAGCGCAGTACCGGAGCACCGCTTCAATATATAGGCTTTCGCCCGCCTCTACAAGCACCCAACAGTCGCCGAGTCCCGGGTAACGCGCTGGCCAGAGTTGACGTCCCCAACCGCTACCTGGGTAACAAGGCTTGCAAGTATGAAACCGAAGAGTTAAAGCAGAAAGTATAGCTAAAGCAAGGAGCGACCCAATCGAAACTGGTATAGCCCAATAGCCAACGATCCGCAAAACAAGGATTGATTGTAGGCAGCTGAGATCCGAAGACCCCAGCTGCCCTCCTCATATAGTGTGTAGGAACACTGTTCGGCTTGATTTTCGCGTTGCGGGGTTAAGGTGGCGGAAAACAGCTCGGAGGTGCGCTTTTTGTATGAGAAACCGTGTGAACATGCGCAGCCCCATACAAACCATAAACCGATTCCACAACGTATAGAGTCTAGTAGTTTACACTCAGAAAGCAATTTCGCATTTGGTTACAATAGAAAAAGTCAGAATAGTAGAAAGAAAAAAAGTCTAGCGTCTAGTAGTTTTGCAAAGTCTAGTAGTTTTGCAAAGTCTAGTAGTTTTGCAAAGTCTAGTAGTTTTGCAAAGTCTAGTAGTTTTGCAAAGTCTAGTAGTTTTGCAAAGTCTAGTAGTTTTGCAAAGTCTAGTAGTTTTGCAAAGTCTAGTAGTTTTGCAAAGTCTAGTAGTTTTGCAAAGTCTAGTAGTTTTGCAAAG
>PDWZ02000011.1:1200000-1617057 GCA_004156025.2 Alternaria gaisen | reverse complement strand
TCCTCCTAACTCCTAAAACCTAACTCCTAACTCCTAACCCTAACCCCAACCCCCAACCCTAATCCTAACCCCCCTAACAAACCCTGGACACAGTAATGGGCCCACCGCCCACCTCTTATTAAACTTTTATTCTTGCCCTTGTTCCCAACACCTTTATTACATCCCACTTCACCTTTCTTCTAGCTCTTCTTTACCCTTGCCCTACTTACTAGTTAACACCTATTTCTAGTAAACAAAACCGACCCACCTACATATTCTTTCATCTAACTTTTGTCTTGTCTCTTCTATACTAGACTATCTACTTACTATTCTATCTTTTTCTCTTTTACCTTTATACTCTTTATAACACCTTTTTATAGCTCTATTTTAATTCTCCTCCTCTTCTTCGTCTGATGATTATGACGGACGATGCCGCCGGAATCGACGATTTTCGGATTTCGGACCGAGCGACATTGATCTGACGATTTATTGTCGACGGATTCGACGGATTTTATTTCGACCTTTCGATTTTATTTCGATCCTGATCGACGATTTGATTGATTTCGACCGATGACGCTGACGACGATTTTCGATTCGACGATTTCGATTTCGACGATGACGCTGATTCGACATTTTGATCCGACGATGAGCCCGGATGATTTTTGATTCTACTACTCGATCTATCTTTACTCATTTATTCTATCACTCTTCTATTCTACTGATCTTTCATTCTACCACTTTCTATTCTACTCTTATTCTTTTCACCTTTAATCTTTTTCTCTATTTTTATTCTATTTTGTTTTTACTTCTTCTCTTCTAATTCTACTTTAAACCTAGATTGTTATTCTAATTATACTTATACTTATTACTCTTTCTCTAATTTTATATTACGCTACTCTCTATCTAGCTTATATATTCTCTATGCTAGTAATAGTCTTTACTAAATATACTCTGTAAGCAAAGTGTTGCTATAGTCTTAGAGCGTATTATAGTATAACTTCTTCTAAAAAGTATAGTATACTATTACTAATTTATCTGTCTATTCTATAATCTAATTAAAGTTTATTTAATATTTTACTTAACTCTTAAAAATCTCTGCTACTGTCTCTAGTATTCTCTATTATTTCTACTAATATAAGTTAACTATTACTAATTATATATATAGTGCTAGCTCTTCTTAGCTAGTGTGTATATAAATATAGCCTTTATCTATAGTAAACTACATTTTATCTACTTATAAATAACTTTTTAGTCTTCCTGTTGTCTCTTCTATTCTTAACCTTTAACGTATTACAAGTAGTCTAGTATGTAGTAAGCTCTATCTGTAATATATTATAAGTTTGTCTTTAAAGCTTCTTTTTCTTCTTCTCTACTCTATCTCGTTTATCGCTCTTATACCTACAATCTCTAGCACTAGCTTTATAGCTATTACCATCGCGTTCGTAAAAATCTGCCCCCATATCTCTTCTCTATGTCTCTTGCCTAGCCACGCTGCATATGCCTCGTCACCTATCTCCCTAAACCCCGACTCTCCCATTGTTTGAATCCTTTCTTGTCAGCCGCGCTGCGTACGCTATGGTACTACTACATTCGGCCACTGACAACGCTTGTCCATTCCTTCTCCTGTTGCGCAGTATCTCTGACTTACCCAGCACCGCCGACAGTTGTTCCTCACGGTCCGATCCACAATCTTCCTTCGGAACTGATCAGCCTCCTCTCCAGATGCCTCTCTCCCACGCCGTGCACTCGCATCGCCCGGTGCCTTCTCCATTGCCCCTCCCTCTCTTGTCCGATACTCCCGTCCAACGAGCCAGCATATCGCACATCCGTTTCGCAGCGCCCGTAAATGTCTCTCTACAGCGGCCCATTCCTGCGCCCACCCACGTGCTCCTCTATCCATACCTCCTCCCCTCTCCGCATCGATCGCATCCCGCTGCCTCAATGTCCCGACAGCTCACCCTCTTTGATCCGGCATGAGCTCATCAGCTCTCGTCGACATCCACTGCCAATCAAAAACTGTCCCATCGCCAGCACATCAATCTCGTCCTTCTCCCTCTATCGCCTTCTACCTCCCCATGCTCTACTAGCACCACTACATCAAATTGTTTCCCCCTCTTCCTCCGCGACCACTCGACTGCGCAAAGTCACCATGCTCCACGGCATGCCTACGTGCAAGATATACACAATCCCCGCAAAGTCTACCCCGTTCCGAGCGCAGACGTTGCCACAATCATCCCACCCCTCTACCCACTCTTTGTAGCCGGTCTCCACGATCTACCACATCTGCGTGATATAATGAGCGCACCTGAGTTCCTCTGCAATTGCCTCGCACTGCGGCTTTACTCTTACAGTATACAACCCCCTTCTGCCTGCTCCGCTGCAGCCTCTCTGCCCATCGCTTGCACATGAACAACGCTGTGTCCTGAAGCTTGCCACGCTGACACCACGATACAAAGTACCGCGCGTTCGGCCGTACTGTGCTTGCCCGTACGTATGTTGCGTGACGCACAAGCATACTCGACTCAAGTTCCATCTCTCGCAGCGGCGGCAATGTTGCTGTCAACATCACAATCGGGCATCCGAGCAGCCGCAAGTTCTTCACCGTTAACAGCTTCTCCCGCCAGTGCGTTGACGTAAACACGAGATGACACTCGTCGATCACGACTCGGTGCAGCAGCCCCTTTGCCTTGAGCGTCCTCGCGTACCCCAAAAAGTTGCCGCCGCTTTTAATATCGCCAGCTACGTCTGCGCTGACTACGACCACAGATGCCGGATCGTTCTCGCCGTACTTCCACTCTATGCAGTCGACGCCGCACCGCTGAATCCGCCCGACCAAGTCTTCAATCAACGCTCGGTACGGTACAACAACAACCGTTACGCCTGTCTCCTCCACGCAAGCCGGCAGCGTAAATAGCAAGCTCTTGCCCCCGCCCGTTGGAAGCACGACAATAAGCGGCGTCTGCTTCTCTAGCACAGCGTGCAAAGCCTGCTCCTGCTCTACCGATCGAAAGCCGACGTCTTGCTTTGCCTAGCACCTGTTGCAGCCCCCGGTGTATAGCATCGGCCCGCGGGTCTAAGACACGGACCTCCTTCTCTTCGGCAGCCTGACAAGCGCTGACATGCTGTTTCGCATCGGCCTCTTTGTCGTTCTGCTCGGCTCGACGTACTTAGTTGCGCTCCCATCTACCCCCAAGAAGCGGTGCCATGCTACGCTAAGCTGCCGGAACGCATCAATCGACCGTACGCTGAGATGCTTGACGATATCGATCGGTACGCTGTAGTTGCCTACACCCATTGCTGTCGTCCGCGAGTTCTGCAGCTCGATGATATCCTCTTGCTCCTCGTCTACTTCAGATTCGTCCAACTCTCCAATCTCGTCTTGATATCCCTTGCTAAACGACTCCCCCACCTTAACTCTTCCGATCCCTACAGCTGTATGACGGTATCCTAGCGTGTGCAGCGATACGCCTAGTCGCTTACCCGTCTCGCGCTTAATAACTCTCGTTAGTCGATCTGTGTTCCAAGCCCCGTGCTTGTCGCTCCAGACATAGTCGCTCAACCCGCCCCCTAACACCTCGACGACCAGATACTCCCGGAACGGCTGCAAGTAAGCTAGATACACGGCCATCACCTGCCCCAGCTGCGGGGGCAAGAAGCGCGGCACAATCTTCGGCTTGTCAAATTGCGACTGCGACTTGTGATAGCGAACCACCGTCATGATCCTGCCATCAACTACGAACACGTTGCGGTCCTGCAGCAATCCATTGCGGTGTCGAATCGTCGTGATTTCGGACCCACGTCCGGGCTGTCCAGACGTAACATGCACGCAGAAAAGCAGCAGCTCTAAAAACCGGTCGACCTGTCGCAGATACTGTCCGACCCGTTTGCCTCTCCACCTGCCATCTAGTGTCTGCAGCCGCATGCCACCCTCTTCGCTGCGAGCCCTCTGAAGCATCCACGCCAGTCCATCCGTAAGCTTGTTGCTAGTCCGAGTTACAAAAGACATGCCGTGCTTGGTAAAAGACATGTCGTCTTCAATCTGCGCCAGATCGATAAACAAGCGATCTTCCATCCTCTGCACCCACAGCAGCGACCACAGCTGCTTAGACACATCCTCTATACTGCTCTGAGCCATCTTGCAGAACCGTGCGATAGATATCGGCTGCCCGTTAAGATAAAAGATCTTCTTGTCCTCTGACCAGTATGCGTTGCCTGTGTTGCCTTGATTGTGTGCAATGTGCTTGCCGTACGCCAACAGATTAATCATCTCGCTCATTGGACTAAGCGACCCATCGGCGAGATACTTGCGGCGCATCTCTAAAAAGTTCCCGTAGTTGTCGTCAGTCTCGCTGCTGTTTTGTACTGCGGGAAGTAGTTTTGCTGCCCCAAGCACTCGTGTGCAGTACACCACACCTGCTAGCATATATGAGTAATTCTTCGCAGTCCGGAACCGTCTCATCTCGGGATCTATGCCTAACACAGCAAGAAATGTATCAGACCGCTGCTATAGATTAAGCCGCGGGTCCCTGTAAGTATAAATGAACTCAGCGAGTCCAGCAATGCCGCCATCTGCACCCCTCGATCGCCGTCGTCCAAAGCAAACCACAGTGATCCTGCCAGTATTCTCTGGTCGTCCTTCCACGGGAACAACTCACGGGCGTCTTTCATTAGATCGGCCGCTTTCACTCTGCGCGGCTTACGCTGCGGTACAACGCTGCCATCGCTCTCACCCTCGTCCTCCAACTCATCCCTAGAAGCGTTACTCTCGCAGCTGCTTGATGCCCTGCTGCTGTCTTCTTCTTCTTGAGTTTCGTCTTCGACGACGCGGAGATAGTAGCACACAAACCTGACCATGTAGCTTGCATACCTCGCCTGACTCTCCGGGTTCTGCAGCCGTGCCAACGGTCGCGGGTCAACCTCGTGCTGTTTTGCGCTGCGAAGCCAACGGCGTAGTTCTCGCGGGATTGTTGCAAGATTCTTAACACAGTTTTCGATAAGCTGCTCTGTAAGTTTCGCGGCAAGCTGCAGCTTTGGTTCGTTTTTATCGGGTAGCCGTACTTGATGTGCTAGATGCACCAGATTGCGGTTCCTTGAAATGCTCTGGCCATTGCGTGCGCTTAAACCAGAGCGTCTTATCAGTCTTTGCTGTCTCTCCTACGACTTGTTCTGCGTCTTCGAGTTGCTTTCGGACTTGTTTGTAGTTATTAAGTTGTTGCTTATCAACGCTTTGTTGCTGTCCACTTCCGCGATCAATCTCGGCATCCACATCAACGACAAAATATTTGCGCAGTCCTCCACTGTTGAAAAACGTCTGAACTTTAACTAAAGTAAATAGACTACTCTTGTCACCGATCCACGGAAGCTCGTGTGTTTTTTTACAGTGCTTCCGCATTTCGTCGCTGCTTACGGTAATGTAACTGCATGCTGTACACCTAAGACCATCTAACGGCGCCCCTAGCTCTTGTATTGCTTTCGCTGGCTGCCTGGGAAGTTGAATTGTGCTCGGCTCTGCTGTGGAAAATTGATTGAAATATTGAACAACCTCTTGTCGCTGTTGTACGGGCGTCTTGTGCTGTTCTTGTAGATGCCTGTTAAGATTCAAGACGCCTGTGCAGTGCTGCCTGCACACAAGCACTTTATATTGCCTAAGAAAGCAAAAATACATCGTCGCAATTCTCCTTTGTAACGATCTTCGGCCAGTGCTGCACGTCTGTGGCGCGCGCGTTGCTGCTGTCGTGCTGCTTAATGGGCGCTCGACTGTTCCATGTGGGGTTCTCCATTGTCGCGCAACCCTAAGAACGCAACCCTAAGAACGCAACCCTAATAACAACAAACTCTAGCTGCACATAGTAAAACTCTAGTAGCGGGTTGCGCATGCGCATTTGAGTTGACTTTGTATGACACAATTTTTAATAACGATGAAAAAATGTCGTGGGGCAGCTGTGTTGGGGTATGCGGGGCATCCCTTAAATATTCGCCCGATTTGGTTTTCTACCCTAACGCTAAGCGGGTTCTAGCGCGGGGAAGGGCTGTCCCGTCGTATCATATTGGTTAGGGCTGTCCCGTCGTATCATATTGGTTAGGGCTGTCCCGTCGTATCATATTGGTTAGGAGTATCGGAAGCGCTGAGATACTCTCTCGCATCAGCCTTTTCCGCGGCAGTCGGCGCTCCTCGGGCGCTTTAACCTGTCTATCTACACCCAAAAAGCGGTGCTAAGCAGTACTTAGCGCCCGGAACGCATTAATCGACCGCGTGCTTAGATGCTTAACGATATTAATTGACACGCTGTAGTGCCCTACTCCTATAACCGTCGTTCGCGAGTTCTGCAGCTCAATCAAGTCCTCCTCATCTTCGTCCACCTCCGCTTCATCTATCTCGCCAACCTCATCTTGATAGCCCTTGCCAAACGACTCCCCTACCTTCACCCGCCCGATCCCGACAGCCGTGTGACGGTAGCCTAGCGTACTCAGCTCGACGCCAAGTCGCTTCCCCTGTCTCACGCCGCAGCACCTTCGTGAGTCGATCTGTACCCCATGCCCCTTGCTCATTGCTCTAGATATAGTCGTCCAACCCGCCCCCAAGCACAGTTGCTACAAGATACTCTCGAAACGGCTGCAAGTAGCTTAAGTACAACACCATCACCTGCCCTAATCGCGGCGGCAGAAAGCGCGGAACCACCTTCGGCTTGTCCCACTGAGACTGTGACTTGTGATACCGCACGACCGTCATAACAGCACCGTCTACAACAAAGACATTGCGGTCCTGTAGCAGCCCATTGCGGTGCCGCATCGTTACAATCTCAGAGCCTCGAGCTGGCTGTCCTGATTCTATGTGCACACAGCCTAGCAGTAGCGCTAAGAAGCGATCTACCTGCCGTAGATACTCCCGCACCTTTTTGCTTCTCCACCGGCCGTCCGACGTCTGTAGTCGCATGCCGCTCTCTGTGCCCCGCGCTCTTTTCAGCATCCAAGCCAGCCCATCAGACAGACAGTTGCCTGGGGTAGTAACAAACGACCTACCCCGAGTCGTAAATGTAACGTCGTCTTAAATCTGCGCTAGATCCACCGTAAAGCGGTCAGCTATACAATCAACCCAGCACATCGGCCAAAACGTGTCCTCTGCCTCCGCTTCCATGCTCTGCGCCATCGCGCGGAAACGCTCAATCACAATCGGCCGGCCGCTGAGATAAAACACCTTCTTGTCGGGGGACCAGTATGCGTTGCCAGCATTGCCCTCGTTAAGCGCTGCGTGCTTGCCGTACGCGAGAAGACTCAGCATAATGCTCATCGGACTATACGAGCCATCCGCTAGATACTGCCTGCGCATAGCCAAGAATCGCTCGCGGTCTTCTTCCGTCTGATCGTTGCGCTCGGCTGCGGGCAGAACCTTTTCTACTGCTAGTACGCGAACGCAGTAGACCACGCCAGCAAGCATGTACGAGAAGTTCTTTGCCGTACGCAAGCGGTTTGTCTGCGTGTCGATGCCCAGCACAGCCAGATACTGCACCAGACCACTCGAAAACTCATCGCTGCCATAGCCTGTGAGAATAAACGAAGCTAGCGAGTTGAGCAGCGCGTTTGTCTGAGCAGCTGCGTCGCGGTTACCCAGCGTAAGCCATAGCTGGATTGCCAGCGCCTTCTGGTTGTCCTTCCACGTGAACAGCTCGCGCGCATCCTTCATCTTGTCAGCCTGTACAACGCGACGCGGTTGCCGCGGTAGCACAACACCGTCGTTGTCGTTGCTGTCGACGGTGCCTTCTATGTCGCTGTCGTCGTACTCGCTCTCTGTGCCAGCATCCTCGTCGCTTGTACTGTCAACGCCAACAGCTTGATCCCGCTGTGCTACATATTCATCTACTCGACGCTCTTCGTCGGCAACAATGCGGAGATAGAAGCAGACAAATCGGATCATGTAGCTAGCGTACGTTGCCTGACTCTCGGGGTTCTGCAGTCGCGCCAGCGGCCGTTGATCGATTTCCGTCTGCTGCGCGCTACGAAGCCAGCGTCGTGTTTCCTGCGGAAGCGTTGCTAAGCCGCACACCGATCTTTCTATTAATTCTTCTGTCAACTTAGCAGCTAGCTGTAGCTTTGCTTCGTTTCGGTCGGGCAAGCGGGCTTGATAGCCCAGATAAGCCAGATTTCGGCCCTGCAGAAACGACAACCACCCAGTTCTCTTAAACCAGCCAGTCTTGTCAGTCTTTGCAGCCTCAGCCATCACCTGCATATCCTCCTCAAGCTGTTGTCGCACGTTCTGCCATCCGCTAAGCTGCTGTTGAACGACCTGATTTTGATCTACTTTTTCACCATTTTCTCCTTGACCTAAATCAACGATAAAATATTTCTGCAACCCCCCACCGCTAAAAAACGTCTGAACTTTAACAGAATTAAATAATTCGCTTTTCTCTCCCTTCTACGCTTGCTGGTGATTTTTTTTCAAATGCATGCGCATAATATTAATGTTAACGGTGAGAAACGGGCATGTCTTGCAGCAGAATCCATCCAGCGGCGTCCCTAGCTCTTCAATCGGCTGAGCGGGTTGCTCGGGAAGCTCGACATCCTTCGGGTCTGTCCTCTCGCAATGCGCAAAGCGTTGGACAATCTCTTTTCGCACGTTAGTGGGCGTTGCGTGCTGTTTTAATAGATGCTTGTTAAGATTAACAACCCCACTATAGTGATACTTGCAAACCAAGACACCGAAATTAGCCAGAAAGCAGAGAATGTCGTTATAGTTCTCCAGCGAGAGTTTCCGTTCTGTGCTGCGTACGGGCGGGCTGCTGTTGCTGCTCTCTGCGTTCTGTGATGCGGGCGCACGGCTGTTCCAGATTGGTAGCTCCATTGTTAGCCCTAACCCAGCTCTAACCCTACCCTAACCCTAACCCTAAGCACAACCCTAAATATGCCTGCAACAAGCTTATACACTAAGAATCGACTAATCAAGTATGCGCAAGAAAGTTTTGTATGGGAGTTAAGTGCTATAGAGTGCTGTAGAAAAATGCATTGGGGGGGTCAAAATCTGCGATTCGGGGGGTACGGTTCAGCCGGATGCGGGCAGAAACCCTAACGCTAAGCCTGTTTCAGCGCGATTCGGGGGCTGAATCGCGCCTCATATTGGTTAGGTCTGTCCTCTCGCAATGCGCAAAGCGTTGGACAATCTCTTTTCGCACGTTAGTAGGCGTTGCGTGCTGTTTTAATAGATGCTTGTCAAGATTAACAACCCCACTATAGTAATACTTGCAAACCAAGACACCGAAATTAGCCAGAAAGCAGAGAATGTCGTTATAGTTCTCCAGCGAGAGTTTCCGTTCTGTGCTGCGTACGGGCGGGCTGCTGTTGCTGCTCTCTGCGTTCTGTGATGCGGGCGCACGGCTGTTCCAGATTGGTAGCTCCATTGTTAGCCCTAACCCAGCTCTAACCCTACCCTAACCCTAACCCTAAGCACAACCCTAAATATGCCTACAACAAGCTTATACACTAAGAATCGACTAATCAAGTATGCGCAAGAAAGTTTTGTATAGGAGTTAAGTGCTATAGAGTGCTGTAGAAAAATGCATTAGGGGGGTCAAAATCTGCGATTCGGGGGGTACGGTTCAGCCGGATGCGGGCAGAAACCCTAACGCTAAGCCTGTTTCAGCGCGATTCGGGGGCTGAATCGCGCCTCATATTGGTTAGGTATACTAAAGTTGTATTCGATAGAGAAGAGAACTGTAGGCTACCTCGTTCTAAAGGTTAATTAGTAGCAGCTTAGATTATCCTTCGGTCCGAGGTTTAGGGGTTTAGTCTGAGCGTTGTTTAGACGCGTTAACTGCGAACTGTGCGCTTGTGCACGTGACCGAGATATCATCAAGGATTCGCTAACTAGGCTTTAGCCTGTTACATAATTCTGCACGAGAAAGTGTGGCTAGAGCGCTGCAACAGTGGCTGTGCAGCGTGCAGTCACGTGAGGAACATCAAAACTCTCCCTCTACCTTTCAACGCAGATTTCTCCACAACGAGAGCAGCTATTAATAAACTAAGTGAAAATTTGAAATCCTCGCGTAAATCTACACAAAATAGCTTCTTTTGATTTTCGTTAGCCAGCGCTGTTGCGAGGATAGCTAGCCTCGATCCTACTCCCTCGATCCCACTCCTCGTTCCTTATCGCACTCTTATCGCTACTAACAAACCAGCTCGATCCTACTTGAATCGAGGACATCCTATAGGATAGGTAGCTACGATACTATATTATTATTAAAGAGCAATACATCTAAGATAAAAGCAGTAAGCGCTCTAAGCTCTAGAGCGTTGCTTTTGTTACAGGTAGTTTTTGCTAAGTACTAGTCTAAGAACACAAGAGGCCTAGTGTAAGGGGCTGCGCTCTGTGGAGTAAACGCGAAGGTATACAAAGGTTGTATTCGATAGAGAACTAAGCTTCTAGCTACGCGGCTATCTATATACAACGCTGGTTGCCCGGGTAACAATCGGGCCGACAGAATCCGGGTGCTCGAGGTAGCACCCGGATTCTGCGAGTAGACCGAGATTCCATCGAGGAGCTATCTGAAGGGCGTTCAGCCTGTTACACCTAGGCTAATCTAGCTAGTTGTGTAGTACTTTAAGCATAGATCCTTCTTGCTCCTTATAGCTATTATAGTCCTTCTTCTATATAGTTTCTAGCTTTAACAGTGCGTCTTTATTAGCGCTAGTAGCAAGCTTAACAAGAACCCCCCCTATTTTGTTAAGTAAATATAGCTGTGCTTTTAGGATGCGCTTCGCAAGTACACGATCTAGCAAGTTAATAGCAAGGTAAAGTGTTAAGGGTTTCAGGTTCTGCGCGCGCTGTACAGAAAGAAGGCATAATACTAAGTACTTGCGCGGTGTTGGGTCCTTGGCGCATAACAGACGTAGCTCCTCCTAATCATCTGCGTAAGCCAGTATTAATGCACAGTGTCCTTCTCTCTACCTGCAAACGTCTATCTTCGGGAACCTTCATATCTAGGCGTGTTGGGCGCTTCTTGCGCTTCTCAGGACGGCGTCTCTCATCGTTATACACGTACTTGTGAATCCGGATAGAGCCTTGAACGTGTTCCTGGGGATGTCCGGTTCTGTCTCTAAGCGCGAGATCGTTGCGGCAACCACCATCAATCCTAACAGGGCCTGCTTCCTGCCTACGGTACCCTGAAGGAAACCGTTGTGCTGTGCGCCTTTTCTGCAAGAGGTTCGGTCTTGGACCGTCGGCGCTGTAGGACGCAAAATGCTGCCCTAGGAGCAGACAGGGCGTAGTGGATACGCAGTCCTCTCGAACATCACAGTACACAGCGGTGCTCACCTCTTTATATGTTTCTTACCGCGCTGCCTGCTTCCCTATTAGGTTAGGCTGGGTCATCCTTAAGACATTATTTGAGCCTTACGACTATGTCTCGCGCATTACGAAGCACGATTTGCACGCTCCAGCCGGAGGTCGAGGAAGAGTCGCTCTCGGACATCTCTAAGCTCGACCTTACGTGGGACTGTGCCACGGACGACGAGGCAGTCGAGGCTTCTAGAGTCGTTCGTGCCGTCCGATCCGAGTCACCAAGCTTGCAGATGGACGACGGCGACAGCGACGGCGACGACAAAGACGACGAAGACGACGAAGACGACGAAGACGACGAAGACGACGAAGACGACGAAGACGACGAAGACTACGACGACGACGACGAAGAGAACGAAGACAACGACGTCTCTAGCTCCGACTCTAGCTCAGAGTATAACTCCGATGTCCACGCAACTTCTGAAGACTTCTTTGCCAGTGACGGCGACGAGCTTAATAGCGTTAAGTTAGACAGTACTGATAGCATCTGCTCAGAGCCCACTAGCGAGTGCTAGTCTAATACCGAGGACGAAGACTCGTCGGATGGCGGCTTTCCGGATAGTGACTTGTCACAGCGACAGTATGCCACACTAGACGACAGCGAAGCTAGGGCAGGCCTTTATTTGGCCTGAGTAGTCACTATACAAGGCCCTGTATCCGTTACTTGTGTCGCTGTGTGACGACGGCCGTACGGGTCTTATTGCATCTCTGCAAAAGCTGCGTGCGATAGTTGTACACTGTACTCTCTGAATGACGTGGTATCGTCGAATGGTTTCTGTCTGAAGCCTGCTGACTGTGTGGTTGGAACAAACATCCCATCATTGAGGATCGCCGGAAGTATCGTTGATTCGGTGAAGCAGATAGTGGCAACTTCAGGGCCGTACCGACGCAGGATGCAGACTGTAGTAATCGTCTCTCAATCTTGGCCTCATGCTGGAGGTACGGAATGTGTCGACCATAGTCCACCAAGAGAGTCGTTGGCCCTGACATTGTGCGGCAGCAACATTGGTGGTGAACGAGTGTATTCATTTCGCGAGCTGTCATTCTTTGATCAATGGACGACCAGGATGACAGTGTCACCTTTCGACATGACGTATACGAATCGTCAAGTTGCCGAATTCGATTATTCCGTGTCATCGATATCCAACGGCCGGAGGTTTATGTTGAGTGATGAGAATCGCATAGGCTGGGTACCCGAGAACACTACAGTCGGGGATGTCATCGCTGTGTTGACGGGTTCAGGCGACCCGGTTGTATTACGGCCGAGAAAAGATCGTTACGTAGTCACTGGTACTGCCTACGTACATGGAATCATGGATGGTGAGGCTATGCCGGATGATGCTGAGCTGAGTTACATCACATTGATATGATATCCCCTAAGACAGATTATCTAGTGTCAGGAGTGAGGTGCGAAGAGTTGACGCCGGCAAGGACCGCATGATCCCTACTACCTCTTGTTCACGTCAGTCGATCATGTAGAACGAATGCCTTCGTGACAAGCCCTACCAAACGACGCGACTAGCGCGCATCAACAAAGACGCTTATCGTGTGTGCCGCTTGTTGAACGTAGACATAGGAGGAGACGAATAGATATTGTTAGGTATTATACATCAGACGAACGTTCGCTCCGTACTGTAAAGCGACACAAATCAGATCGAGTACTTGTGCCTAGAGGTCTTCGTGATCGTTGTTGACAAAGCCAAGCGCAGGCGCCCCATCCGTTCTGCGAACAGCCACGACGGGAAAGTTTCCCAGTCTCAACCGACCGCGACGCGACAAAGAGACGCATTGCGTGCAGCGCTGGAAATCTTCTCCCACACGCTGAACTGTCTGCAAGTAACCTTTCATGAGAACTAGTTCCGCGCCTGTTCTAACCGCCCCGTCTTTGATTATAACGCCGTCGAGCCGCCGCTGCTATCGCACATACTATCAATTCTAATCCTCTTCTAAGGATCTAGAAGTAAGCCTGGTAGTCGTGTTTTGCAATACTCTACAACTGACTCTACGTCTGCAACGAATTCAGTGTAACAGTCTGGCCTTACTAAAACAGCATAGTCGTCTTGTTTCTTGATCCATGAGCAAGTTAAAGCTTTCAACTCATCTTCCTGTTCATCGGTTTTTCCACTAACGCCGTTGACGCTACTAACACCAACACTCATGGCACGTAGAGGCCTCAGCCTGATTATAGACAGAAATTCAAGGTTTCCCTGTCTTAGCTGGACTGAAGCGGCTTTGCCAACCAGCAAAAGGATGTATCGACCGTAGCGAAGTTTCCGATAAAGTCGGATTGAGTCACCAGAGCCTGGCCTCTGCAGCCAAAGATCTGGACATCGCTTTCCCGCGTCAAAAATACTTTGTGCTGATTTTTTGACCAGCGGTGAGGCCATATCCGAGTAAGCCACACCCATGCCAGTGATAAAACCCGAGTTCTTCTCGATGAGATCAACATAGTGTTTGGCCTCTGTGGTCGTGCTGCGCACTAGCTTGGCAGCAACGTCGATAACGCCCTTGGCAGTAGCTCTTCGCTCCAGGTCGTAGCTCTCAAT
This sequence comes from Alternaria gaisen, assembly GCA_004156025.2. NCBI lineage: Eukaryota > Fungi > Ascomycota > Dothideomycetes > Pleosporales > Pleosporaceae > Alternaria > Alternaria gaisen. Next base: position 1,603,206 of record PDWZ02000011.1, on the reverse strand, counting down.
TATTGCGTTGCGAGTGTCTAGAGGAAGACCAGGGCATTTAATCGAGAAGTATAGACGCCAGACCAAATTGAAGGCATCGGAGAGTCCGGTATTCATACCCTGGCCGCCATTGACTGAATGGACATGGGCAGCATCACCGGCCAGGATGAAAGGGCCTTGGGGAGTCGGGTGCAGGAAGGTGGTTGCTACACGCTCTTTGACTGCACATACTTTAGCTCTGACTCGGTGTAGTTTCGATCTGAGGAACATGACCTACCCTCAAATTTGCTGAACCACTCAATGTGCGTAAACTCGACCGCGTGTGGTGCCATGTGGCGTCGAACTGAGGCTTGTGTCTTTTCCAGCGTGACCTCCCCGTCAAGCAACACGTAGAACCTTTGCATGCCTCTCTCTCTATGGGGTCATCGATAAGCGAGCGTCTTGAGAACCATGTCTTGTATGCTTACCGTGGGATCCATGCCATTCGAGATTCGCCATCAGACTGCAAAGTCACGATCTCTCTGCAGATAGGGAACGTGGTATCGATCCAACAGTCTAGTACTGCCCAAACCATGTTAGGCTTTGTACCTTCCCAGCCAATTCCCAGCTCTCCCCTCATGAAGCTTCGCGCTCCATCAGAAGCTAAGCAATATTTCGCCTTGATTGTTCGCTTCGCTGTCTGCACTGTAGCTTGCAGCGGTGTGATGGAATGGGATAAGGAGAGCGCAGGTTCTGAGTAATTGACTGGTACATCAAGGTGCGAAACAAACAGCTGCTCGATGAAAGGCTGACCAATCATCAACAAATTGTTGTAGAATGTGTGTGGGATGCCATTCCACCAATGACTTTGACGGGATGTGAACTCGCCATCCGCATAGATGGAGCTTGCTGAAAGACAATCAATCGAAAATGCCTACGATCGGAAGCAGTATAGGAGACTTACTGTTGCACTTCACGCCCTTGTTCAACAACTCTCCTAGTAAGCTAGTATGTTTGTTGGAATTACGTCCAAAATTACTAGCTACCTCAAGATACTGTTGTGAACGTGCAGTGATCGCGTCAGCACCGCCCACCTGCAGTGGTTCAGACTTCGCATCCAGGACGCAAACATCAAGACCGAGTTGCCGCGCAAGAAGAGCAAGGAAAAGACCTGTCGGGCCAGCTGTAGCAGCATCAATACGTGACCACGCTTACACATAAGTTCATGTGAACGGGTTAACGAAAGCATGGAAGTTCATGAGAACTTACCGCCAACAATGAGTAGATCAACCTCTTCTTCAGGTCTTGCTACCGCCTCACAGTTGATGCTTCCATTCCTACCATCAGATAGCTTTTCAAACTCAGCCATACTGTACTAAGAGATGTGGTGATGTGAAGAGGTCGCTATCGGTCGCCCGCGATACATACAGAAGTCGGAGATCAATCAATACTTATTTATACTTTTGAGCATATTGACTTGCCATAAAGCTGTCCACCCCAACGAGCTAGTTCCCACAAAAGCGGAAACAGACTCTGAGATTACATTACACTACGCTCATTCTGTTCTTCGACCGTTCGCAGTTGTAAGCAATGACGAGGACCAAGGGCCAAGCAACCGTTTCGGGTACATCAGTTGAAAAGTGGAAAGACATGCGACTTGTCCGATACGGCCAACTCCGTTATCGAACCAAAGGCTGAAATCTTTTACGAGATGTTACATCAAGATCGCGAGGCTTGTCAAGCTTGTCCACAGTAGCCGCGTTCGGTCAAGGTGTATTGAAAGAGATGGCGACATGCGCCAAGAATCTGGGGCAAAACCAGGTAACAGTTCTTGATATGTACTGCACGGCCGGTTCCTACATCTCATAGCGGCAATAATGTGGACCCGAGTGGTCCCTTCGCCCACTTACAAGGTACAATTCTTCGCTATACGAATGACGTGCCTTCCTAGGCGTCGAAATTCAAGCCATTTAGCAGGGGTGAATATTTTCTCGTATCAGTTGTGGGGCGGGTGTACTGCCGGTAAGATTGCGCTCCGGTCCGGATCGGATCTTAGCGGCATGACACCCGTTATGCAGGGGAACTCTGCAACTCCTTTCTGCCTGGTCCTCTCAGCCGAAGCCTTGCACGATCATCCGGCGGCAGACTGATGATAATTTTTCTGTGGAGGGTCGCGTTTGTGAGGATCGCTAGGTTCGTACATCATCTCATACTTTGCTATCTCAGCACGGCTAAAGGCTAATTCCCAACGCGATGCGCAAAAGACCTTGTCAACAATGACCGATATCCCGCTAATCGCGGCCCGCTTAACTTACCTCTTCAACTTCCCCGCTGTCTAGCCTTGCTACGAATGTCCAACGCCCAGCATGCAACCAGGATGCAGCCACCCACGAAGTTGAGCACGCCACAGTAGATTCCAAGACCAGTCCAAGCTGAGTTTCTCCCACGCAATATCGCGCCCGCAACAGGGTTTCCAATCAAACTAGCGAAGGCATTCCCACCAAAAACTATTCCCAGTCTACCTCCAAGCCTGCTCAGATCTTTTGTCAATGTCACGGCACTAGCCGGGATGAGGCTAATGAAAGTGCCGCTCAGAAACCCGTATGCAACGAGCCAGATGACCAGCCCTGCGAGGGACGTTTTGATATGCGTCCAGCCAAATGCTAGCGTGCCACAAGAAATAGCCGCAAGTGCTTGAGTGAGTACAGGGCCTGATCTGAATTTGTCGGCCAAGAAAGTAGGCAATAGACGGCCAACCAGCCCGCCTGCATTGATGATGCTGACCAAGTAGTAGGCATCCATACCATGCAGCGAGAATCCAGTGTCATAGACCCAGGCGCTGATGTAGAAGTAGGGAATGTAGACTCCAGCAAAAGAGAGGAAGACTCCTGCAGTAAACAGCGCGTATATGGGATCTTTGAGACATCGTAAATCGTAAAGTGTTCGTTTGGCCGGGTTTTGCGTAAGCTCAGCGCGTTGACGCAAAAGCGCAGCACCGATGCTTGTAGTGACCAACACAACAAGCGCAATCGCTCGCATCGACCAGCTGAACCCAATACTCACTAGAAGGCGGCGTGTGAGGATTGGATAAATTATACCTCCAACGGATGCGCCCGTTCCTGCGAGCCCGACGGCTAATGCACGATTGTGTGTGAAGTGCGTGGACAAGACTGCTGTCGATGGAACCAGGAGAAGACTCATACCCAGGCCGGACAGGATCCCTTGCGACAATAAAACCTGATAGTACACAGGAGATTGAGAGTCGGGGAATTCCCCACTGAAGGAGGTGAAAATCAACCCAAGGGTGATAAGGGCGCAGCCCACAAAAGACATGATCTGGGCCTGGCCTCTATCCACGAAGGATCCGGTGGCGGACCCCCCGGCCAACAGGAGGAAAGTCTGCAGAGTGCCGACCCAAGAAATTGAGGATGCAGTTGCAAGTGGGGGGTCGAATGAGGCATAGTACTCCTGGAACACTCCGAAAGCGTTGATAAGACCCCTGTTCGTTGTTCATTAGCAGAATTCAAAAGGAACATGAAAGACTTACCATGAGTTGAACATTAGGAATAAGCTCGACATGATCTGGATCCCTGGCATGAAACTCCGAGTAGCAGAGGCATTCTTGGGTGGAGCATGACCAAGATCCGCCATCATTCCGACTACCATGGCTAGTTCAAAAAAAATTCGTGTTTTCACTCGTGATTCTATGTCGCTTTGAAGAAGATCGTAATGATGTAGTACGGCGGGTTAGAATGTTCAAGGTCAACTTGAATACGAACATGAACTTGAGATTCGGAATAGCGTTCAAATATGACGGGTGAAATTCTTAGCTACACTTGTCGTGTTTAGAAGGTGAAGCCGCCAAAGGATCGTATCGAGACAGGGAAGATTTGTCGGGCAATCTTCGGCAATCCTATGACGGCTTTGGGATCGAAGGAGGAAGGTTACATGCTAGTCTCGGCTCCAGGCGTTCGCAATCGTAGCACCGGAGTCTCTTCCAATTCGAGACGCCACCGTGTGGCAACTTCGAGTATAAGATTGTTCAGCATGAACAGACACATGACCATCGCATCTTTTTTAATTCAGTGTTTGGCTTCGATTCCACATCTTTTGTCTCAAAAAGCTTGCGATTTGCACCGAATTTCCCTGGTCAGCGCGCAATCCCATTGGGTTGATTCAGCCACCCACCTTGAATCAAGACTACAATCAAGATGCCATCGCTTGTCGAGCCCCCAACTCCTCCAAGATTCAATGGCAGATTCAATACAGGCCTGCACGCGGAAGTAATGGAGATGTCGCAACGCATCCTTGATACTATCTTTCGATACAGGAGTCCTTTACCCAAGAATGCTTCTGATCGTAGCGACGAGGGCGCAATCAAGTTCCTTGGTCAGATCTATCGCTTCGTGAAGATGAATAAGGCGGTCCGCATGTCTATGCCTGCATTTCCTTTCAAGAGCCCCAATAGTGCAGTAAAGGTCCTGGGGACGATGCCGGACAAAGCTGAGGATGTTGCACTTGCGCATCTTAACGGGCTCTGCAGTGCCATCGAGGACATCTACCCTCCTGGTGCGGTACTTGTTATTGTTTCAGATGGACTGGTGTACAACGGTAAGTACGAGTATGCAACGTAGAAGGTGTATTCGACATTAACGTTGGCAGACCTTCTGGGCGTACCTGATAACACGGTTTGGATGTATGGCCAAGAGCTTCGCGCACTCACCAAAGCTCGTGACTATTCACACATCGAGTTTGCACGCATCAAGGATCTGCTGGCCGCCCCAAAACTTCATGAAGAGACCGATGGCATGACGTATGCTGCCACAGCATCTTCTATCCGCCTCACTCTCATGAATCGCTATGGAAGCCACAACTGGGATGAGACTCACAACGACCCACATGGAGGTCTGGATGAGAACAAGCAGCTAACATACTGTTCATATCTCAAATTCCTCGAGCTTGACTTGGCGGCCACATATCCCATTTGCGAAGAGCGATCAAAAAGCCGATTCAAGCGGGGTGTTGAGAAGATCGCCAAGAGCATGTTGAAGCGTGGAGAGGCATTCGCAAGAGCAATGCGCGAGAATTTTCAAGACCACGTGAGATTGTCAATTCACCCTTCCACTGGTGAAGACAAGATATCGATCAACGTCTTACCGCTTGGGAAGACGATGACACCCTGGCACAACACTGTCGCGTTCAAATTGGACGGTACCCTTATTGCTGGTCATCGTCACGGATTCCAACAGATGAGTGACATGGAGCTGGTATATGAAGATGGCCGACCATCGTACTTTCGAGAACGATCGCACGTCTATGACTGGGCAACACCAGTGACCTTCGAGCCTATGTATCCATGCGGGATTATGATCCGACCAGCACAAGGCTTAAAGCGCTGTTCGATCAGCATGATTGAAGCACGGAAAGTCCGCGAACTCGCCGTTCAAAATTCGCCAGTCGTACTCCGTGGCTTCACGGAAACAAGGAATCGCGAAAGATTCGTCGCCAAGGCTCACGAGCTTGGAGTGCCTACACCGTGGAAGTTCGGACTTGTTTTGGAAGTCAAAGACCACGGGGAAGAGAGCCAGGGACTGAACAACGTACTAAGCAAAGAATGGATGCCCTTCCACTTCGATAGCTTGTTCAAAACGACAAAAGAGATAAGAAAGGATGGAAGCGAGCACCTCGTTCCTGTCCCACCGCATTTTCAGTTTTTCGCCGCGGTAACTCCTAGTCCTAGGAACACTGGCTACACCTTGTTCTCAAGCTCGAAGTTGCTTTTCGAGCATTTGCCAGGAGAGAAGCCCTTGAGTCAACTGGTATCTCTTACATGGTCAGTCTCAACACGCTCGTTCGATCAGTCGGTCATCCGAGGCATGCCGCTGGTCACCAGTCACCCTTCTACGTACAGGCCTTGCCTACGTTTCCATGAGCGCTGGCCTCAAGAGAAGACGCGATTCGATCCTACACATGTTGAAATCGAGCAAGGCGATCAGAGCGTGTGCGATATCTTGGAGCTGTTGCTGCATGATCGTCGCATTTGCTATTGGCATTCATGGCGCGAAGGCGATTTGGTTGTGAATGATAACATTTCGACAATGCACACAAGGAGTTCGTTCGAAGCAGGCGTAAATCGTGAATTGTGGCGTATTCACTTTGATTAGGGAACTGCACGTATTGTGTTGCTTGTATTGTATGTATCGCACGTATTACTCTAATACTAAGCTTATTTTTACCTAGTTTAGGGTTTAAACTGCGTTTTGTATTAGTTAGGCCTGTCCTTTATCTAAGTTGTCTAAGGTCTCTTCCTGCTACTATCCTTTGTATATAGTTAGTGTTCCCTCTTCCTCTAGATTTGTAACATAATTGTGCTATTATAACTCTGTCTATTGTCGCCAACTTATTCTCTAAGAACTAACCTTAGAATCCTCTTAGAACGACCCTTTACACTCTGCTACACAGTGCGCATACTAAGAGATTACACAAGCGTAATCACCTGCGTCAATAGCAGGCTATTGTCTTCCTGCTACAACTCGCCCTCGAACAGGCTACAGATATAACACTCGCCCACCAGTTGAGAATCTTCCTCGCCCTTTCGCAGGACAACCGGAAGGCTGCAGCCTAGGAGGATTGCAATATAGTCGCCCACGACAGCGTGTCTCGGAACGATTCCAACATAGCCGTTGTCTAAGATTGCTAGCCTCTTACCCCAGGAGACTTGCAAACACGCCCTGAACCCTCCGGAGGTTATGGACAACATCTCAGATGGATCGAACAGTCGAGAATCCGGCGCAGCTTCGCTCGTCTCGGATGTGGAGACTTCGTCGTCCATGTCTGCATCATTCGAGGACTCGTCGTCCGCATCTACATCAACTGAGGCATCGCTATTGTCATTCTCCGCCGGAAATATCGTCATGCGATTGTTGCAATTCGCGACGAGCGTACGACAAAACGCATCGAGCACGTTGCTTGGGCTGCCGTAGCGCTCTTCGATCCTTGGCCAGATGGGACAATCCAGAATTAAGTCGAGCCAGCTATCAATCGTGTCCGGCCCGCTGGCGCTCTTTCCGTCTTCGTCAGCAAGCCCAAAGCTGTCTATATCGTCGAATTGCATGCCTTCGTCAAGAGCACCGAGGTGACAGACTCGGCCAATCCACACGCCCCTAGCACGCAGTCTCGAACCTTCAAAGGCGATATCCGCCATTTGGGCCTCTGCCGTTCGATATCTCTGAAAATGCGAGATCGCAGAGCGGGGAAATACGTCACCACCGCAGTACCGTTCATATATGCAGATCCCAGGAATAACGGCGTCGGTGCTCCAACCAGGTACCCATGACGGAAGCGCAGTGAGGTTGCGTTCTCCTCTGCAGGCGCAGAGGACGTCGAGGGAATGCGTAGCGTTCACGATCCTCGTGACGAAATCAACATAGACACCGACAACATCGGAAGAGTGATCTGGCTGGATGCCAAACTCCTCGATATCACCAGAGAGACCGACCAGCCCGTAAATGTGGTCCCTTGCGTTTGTCGCTTGGCCCTCGCGATGCTGTGTGAGCAATTCGAGCAGCCGAAATTGTGGCCGGGAGGCATCCGAGTACCGACACTGCGCCAGTCTGATTCCACCCAGAAATCCGCTGAGTGCATCGTCCGGAAGTTCGAGCCAAAGTCGCTGGTTCACAATCTGCCAGCACTCCTCGATGCGACTTTTTCCTCATGAAAACAGCAAACGCGCAGTGCTGCGATGATACAGACTATGTGACTGCGGAGATCACGAGTATAGTGTAGCGGATAGGAAGGTCGGTGCACGCGGGGTGCAGGGCAACAGCTAGCAGGCTGGTTCATCCCGCGTCTAGGCCCCACACAGTGTGAAGGTGGCGCGACCCTCATCGCACCCTCCAGCGAAGACTCTCGTCAACGAGCAATCGCGATATAGCTCATAGCCGAAATCGCCCAGGTCTACTCGCCTGAAAATTATTCTCTTGGGCATTGTTCCAAGCACTGTGACCTACGACCTAGCTTATCTGGCGCACGATAGCAAGTGCGCAGGGCGCGCACAGATACAGGATGTGTCACGCCCCACGGAACGCCTGATTAGCATCTAGACTCTCTTCTAACGGTCGCATACTCCTCAATATCGCGATCATACCATTGCAGCCATGCCAGCGACAGGGAGGCATAGGCGCGCGAGGCAAAACAGCTGCTGGACGTGCAAGCTACGTCGCAAGAAATGCGATGGAATACAACCGACCTGCGGAGACTGCGATAGTCTAGAGATTGCCTGCATTTATGGATCGAAGCCACACTGGATGGATACTGACGAGCAACAACGACAGAAAGCCATCTTACTCAAAGAGGAAGTGAAACACAAAGCAGCATTAAGGAGAGAGAAGTCCACCATGGCCACCAACCGAACTGCACAAGACGAAGCTGTCCATCGATTCAATATCATACCAGATATCGTGGTATCTAAGCATCCTTCTTCCATCGACCTTGCGGAATCAGTTGTACCAAACGAACAGACATCGGCCTCAACAAGCATCTTGACACCTCCTGTTATGCCTGTGCCATTTCCTTTTTCTCTACTATCCAACAATATACAACACTACCACTACTCCCAACCCGTGCAGGAAAGGTCACCCATCGAAGCAGATTTCATCAACAAGTATATCGACTTCGTCTTTCCAGGCCTCTTCCCCTTCTACCGACCCTCCCTTTTTGACACGGGTCGGAGTTGGCTCCTGCAGCTACTGGGGAAAAGCCGCATCGCACATCATGCCGCCCTCAGCATATCGTGTTACTTCTTCACTATGGCCCTCATCGATTTAGAGGGTACTTCTGGTGATCATGCAGAATGCAGAATGTTGCGTTGGGATGAAGTTGAGCGACATGCTGAGAATTGTTTCGATAGCCTAAGGAAGAACATACTAGCTCTCGATCTACACACACAAGACATCGAGCAGTCATCCAGGGTTGAGGCATTGGAAAACATTGTTCACCTCCTCATCTTCGAGATGGCACTGAGCAAAGCCGCTCCTTCGAATTCTCATCTTTCGACTGCGTACACTTTGCTCCGACAGATCATGGGCTGTAGTCCGTCTTCTCACGAGAACCAGATGCAGTCAAAAATCACAACAGTTCTCCTGCAAATCGGGCCTCCACTTTGGACCAATCCCGCTGATGGCACTCACATTTGGTCGCCTGCCCAAGCTGGTGTCAGATTCTGTACAGCGTTACTGATCTTTGTCGATATTGTAGCAAGTATCGCTCTCCAAGAATCACCGACGCTTCTTCCCTATCACGCTACAGTCCTCGCTGAGAAGGACGATGGAGTAAGTCTCCCTAGCGATGCCGAGATTCGCTTCTCCGCTGTTATCGGATGTCGCAATGGCGTCATGAGGTCAATCGCCGAGATATCGATGCTGAATGTTTGGAAGAACGAAGAGACCGCTACGAACAGCCTAGATGCCATGGACCTCATTAATCGCGCCTCGCAAATCGCTCACTCACTCGAGAGCGACATGATACAAATTGAGAACGAGAAGATCACAAGATCTGTGTCCGACTCTCACACTTGCGGGCCACTTGATCTAGCTCTTAATCCCTCCGCGTCTTCTACTTCAACGCTAATATGGGCCCGTGCAGCACAGCTGTACCTCACAGTTGTCGTATCCGGTTGGCAATTACTCAGTCAGGACATCAGGACCAACGTTGGTCATATCATCGTACTACTCGAAGATGTCCCGGCGTACCAGCTGCGCGCACTCGTTTGGCCGATATGCGTCGCTGGTTGTCTGGCCCTACAAGAAGAGAAGACCTTCTTCTTGAGACTCTTCGCAGGTCTAGGCAAGGTTCATACAGCTGGAACATTAGATGACGCACGCCAAATCATGGTAAAGGTTTGGGAAAGAAGTGAAACGTCAAATATGATCGACTGGAATCTTGCATCCTGTTTCAGCATACTGGGATCGTCAATTCTATTAGTCTAGCTACAATGTAGTTCCGAATTAGAACTGTAAATTGAGTCTCGTTCATCACAATACACTGCGCTCGTTCTCGCGATACAGAAGACAAAGAAGTCACTTTCCTTTCCAGAACCCAACAACTTCCTCCACACTCTTGGGCTTGATCTCAGGAAACTTCTCGTTCAAACTTCCTTCATGCGGAACAAACATGATTCCATTCACAGCCCACAGCCCGAACTTGGCCAAGAGGCCGACAAGTAGCGGCTTGGGGAAGTACGGGTACAAATGTGGATGAGTAGGCAATTCGGTAATCTCGCCACGTGCAAGCTTCTCGACAGGGTCGAGAGTCACGGTGAACTTTGAACCTATCGTTCATCAATGCATGGTTCGTGAGTTGGAAAAGAGGCGAATAGCATACCGCGGGCTTCTTCAGCCAACTGCACGAGGCGAGACAAAGAAGTGTTCTCGCTGTAGCAATGCAGCGCTTCTTCCCAATGTTTCAACCCCATGGCTGCGACTACAAATCTTGCCAGGTCTTGCGTGTACGTGAAGCTTACGGTTTCGTCGCCCGTGTTACCAGGGAGCGCTGCTGTCTTGTGCGCCATGTCCACGAACACAACGAAAGGTGTAAGGTAGGTGGGTATGTGCGGCATACCGTAGTAGTCTAAGAAGAGGCCGACGTAGAACTGCGTCCATTCCAGTCCGGTCTTGCGAACAGCGGCAATACTCGGCTCACGAAGGCCGTTGAGTTCTAGCTGGAGAGATCTAGCAAACTATTGTCAGGCTAGAAGTCCTGAGTGCAAGGAAGGAAGGCGTAGGTGGAAAGGAAATACGTACGGTTCCTCGGGCGTAGCATTGCCCCAGTTACTCACTACGAAGCGCTTGGTACAGGAGGACTTGTCTGCAGCTGCAATGAAGCTCCTCTCTGCCTTTGCAGCTTCAGGATCATACATGACAATGGTTGAGATGACGGTATGGATATTGTTTTCCTCAAGCGTTTTGGTGAGCTCTTCGACGTCTGTATAATCCACCGCGATGACTTTGGCAGCGCTCTTGCCTTCCGGAACCTGCATATTGATTAGTATTTATGGCTTACTTAACAATATGGAAGTATGATTACGAACCTTGCGAGAGATTACAATGACCTCATGAGACCCTTCTGCTAGGAAAGCATCGACGATTGTTTTGCCGACAGAGCCTGTCCCGCCGATGACTGCCACGGTGACCATTTTGTATGATCGTTCTCGAGACGATAGAGCGAATAGCTATCTTAGAGAGAATATGAAATGTTGACGCGATGATGGCAAATGCTAATCTAGCTGGTGTCCGCTGGTGCTGATGTCGAAACTTGCAAAAGTACGAAACCCACCTCCTCTTATACACACCTCTCTGACAGTACCCGGCGCAACATAATCCCCGTTTGACTAAAGAGAATCTGCATAGCCTAGCATCTTTGAGGCCTGGAGTGCATAGGTACCTGGTCAAAGAGATCGTTTGGGGTTGCGCGCGCGGCCAGAGTTGGTGGCGGCAACGCTAGGCTTAATTAGAGCACCCGCGCGGGCTCTCGATCTGGCATCGCGCAAGGCTGCCGTTCATCCCTCGCGGTCCGTTGTTATCGTCGGAAGTTGACGGGCTTATCGGGCGCCCGAGATCTGGTCGTTGACGTGACGGATCGGCGTTTGATGGTCATTGTTCAACGCTCTTGGTTGTTTGTCTCCACCCAGGGGCGTGGCACGCGCCAATCCCAGACGGTTCCAAGGTTGTGCCATCTCTGAGATCAACCATGCGTGGACACATCCATTCCGCAACGTTCGATTTGTACATCGTCAACTCAATTCAGTAAGCTATATTTCACCTTAGAAGGCTAGGTAGACGCGTCAAGCTCGTTTGTCAATTAATGTACACTATCCTTCAACTCTAGCAAATTCTTCTGTTTTCATCGCATACTTCCCAGCTCTTGTGGTGGCGCTTGCGGCGATTGATGACCCTGTGACCATGTCGTAGCCTCGCTGTACGGTCTGTTGTAACCGCCATCCGCCGCGTGATGTGCAACCGCAACACCAGTTGGTTTACTGTATTGCTCGGGGTCGGGTTGGTAGCTTGCATGTACGTGCGACTCTTTAGCCTTGCGGGATCTGCGATAGAACAGGTACGCAGCCGCTGCAAGAAGTAGAGCACAGGCACCTATCCCAGCACCTATGCCACCCTTGGCTCCAGTGGATAGACCATCGCCATTACTCGTGTCTCCGGAAGAAGTGGTCGTGGGCGATGTCGAAGACGTCGAAATAACAGGGCTTGTCGTCGCGATGACAGTGGGGACCGTGGATATAGCGCTTGATGAAATCGTCTCGTATAGGTAAGTCGAAGTTGAGTCAAAGACTGTTGCGACTTGCGTTTCGACGGAAGACACAGGTATCGCAACGAGGCCATCGACGTAATACCCAGTTTCTGCCTCAAACAATTGGAGTGTACATTGTGCAGGCCAGTCATCATACACACGCCCTAAACCTATCGGCGACACTAAGGTGGACCCATTCTGCTCGATGATGAACGACTGTCCTTTAACCTCGGTTAGCAGCATCGCTATGGTATCAGGCAGGCGCAGTGAGATTACCCCACGGATCCCCTCCTGTGTTTTCTTTGCAGTTGACGTTCAGCTGATTAGCGAAATTTGAGGTGTAATATACCACGACGGTATCTTTGAAGTTGAGTTTCACACTGGCCTCAGGAGTAGGCCATTCAATCAGTCCTGACTTATCCGACATGACGTGAGGAATCCAGTACAGCTTGTTTGATACAAAGTAGAGTGTTGATAGAGCGCCAAGGACGAAAGAAGGAGTGCGAGGATACAGTCGCCAGCAGGTGCACAAACTATGCATTTGTAGAGCATCGCAGTAAGCCTATCTCAGGCTCTATTGCTCTCATTGGGAATAAGAAAGTGTGTTGGCGAGCTGAGTCGGCGTCGTGCGAATCACAATTCAGAGTGGCGCACGCCTGGTAACGCCCCAATGCATATCGGCCCCCGATCAGCGCCCGGCACTGTACACGAAGATGTCTGTTTTGCTGTACCGCCAATGAGAGCACGTTCAAAGCAATGATACTGTCATTTGACATGTATTGCGCCTCATCATCGATAGCCAGGATGCGTTGGTCGGATGTGGGAATGTCGACGAGGTCACAGCCTGATGCGCCACAGAAACTCGAGGGTATTTACGACGGCCCATGAAAGCTGGAGCACTCTCGCATGATTTATCGCTGCCATATGCTGCAAAAAAGGATAATTCAAAGGCCGTTTGGATTCTGAGCTTGCGGAATTTTGGTCCTTGATATATTCTTCGTTGCCTGTCCTTGAGTGGAGCGCGTATATGAATAAGGCTCTGGTCTGACGAGAAGGACGGAGCTTTTTTCCACCACAAGGCTGAGCCGCAGCCTAAGAAGCAATCACTGCAAAAGCGCCGCGCCGCATACTTGGCGCCTTAGCTGAGAGGTGGTGGTAGTGCGTACGCGGCAAACACGGCAGTTTACACACGCCCAAGCCGATGCCTATTAATTTCTCAACTTTCAAGTTCCTCTCCTCTGTTTTGTGGATGCTTAGCAAACTAAACACACCTACAGGAAGCTAATAAATAGGTTTGAATGGAATGCCCTGGCCACAGTTTCCAGCCCCGTCACATGCACGGCGCCGTTATCGCTCGTGATTTTGACGTTGCCCGAGTCTACACTCCTCCCACCAGACATGATCTTGATAGTGCTACATTCCGCATAGCCGCTGTCTTTGTACCAGCCAGCGATCGTGACATTGGCCAATGCATTGGTGTCTTCGTAGGAGCCAGTTATTGACGTAGTCAAGGTGGCGTTAGCAAAGGAGAACTATTCAAAAGTCAGTAACTGATTGCACAATACAGACAGCATGAAGTTCGCACGTACCTTGATCTCCTTGATCTCAGTGGGCTCCTGACTCACACCGTCCTCGAGGTAAAGCTCCCCTTCAGCTTCCCGCTTACCGTCGAGCGCGACTAGAATGCTCCACGGGTTTAACCTAGTCGTTTTGGTTGTATTTCTAGGCTTCTAACTTGCGATAGTGCTGCTACCACGCACGTGTACTGGAATGTGCTCAAGCGGTGCGTCTAATGTTACATTCTGACCTAGCTAGGCGTGCACCTCTTTAAGCGTATACCAATCGTACCACTGCGTATGTAGCGCACCAGGGAACACTCCTTGTAAGACGCGCAGCAGCGGAGCCAGTACTAGCGTGATCAAGATAGAAGGTCCGAGCATAAACTGATTATTAACACTTTTTTAGCGACTCGTCGTTAGGAAAGTTTCATAATAACGCGCGCAACACTATTTTACCACGCTTGTGCGCAGCCTGAAAGAGTGTGTATTGGTAGGGCAAGAGACGGAACCGCACATCCATCACGCGACGGGTCGCTTCCGCAGTAGTCGCCCACCTGAATGCTTCCTGTGCAATTGTGTTGCGAGAGTTGTGGTTGCGATACAGAGGGAAAAAAGCACTGAGCTGCATCCATCGCGTGCAGAGCTCCATATCGGCATTTCCGTTGAAGCCGCACGTCTCGACACCAAATTACGGAATGCCAGCTATGCTGAAGGTCAATGCTTGAGGAATGGTCATGTACATGTTACCCCAACGCGAGTTTGTGTCGCCGCCCCAGTGACCAGTTATAGCACCGGAGCCGGGTGATGTTGATCGCGCAATCCAGAACGGACGTTTTCCTGGGAACACAGACAGGAGCGCGTTGTAGGTTGCTTTCCCAGAGATATAGCCGTAGGTATTGTGCAGCTCGTATTCGGTCGTGTTAAGTCCATCATTGTGCGTGGCGTAGGGAGCAACCGCTTGACGTAGGAGTGAGTGCCCTTCGAGAGTCAGGTTCAAAGTATAGGGCGGAAATGTTATGTTCCGGACACCGGGAGTCGCTGAGGTAAATCCCACAGTGGCTGTCCCAACCGTTGTGGTTGGCGTGGGGTAAGCTGATGCTTGCGACGCGCTTGCTGCGCTCGCAGATGCTGCTTCGGTCGCGTTGGTTTGGTCAAAAGCTTCAGGATAGTCGTAGTTGATCTGACCAGGCTCTCCAGGCAGCTTGAAAGGCACGTGGATTGGATTGTCCGCAAGTCTCTCTGTCCCACAAGAGCCAGTGCACCACGATGACAAGTCAGAGATGTCCAGCCACCAACCATCAAATGGAAGCTGATCATGGTACAACTGCATCTCGTTCTTCCAAAAGTTTTGAGTCGCGTTATGCAAAAAGTCGGGCCATACGCTGAAGCCTGGCCACTGGATGCCAATGTAGTCATCTGTGTGCCCTTCTCCACGCTTGATATAGAGATCAAGTACTTTGCCGCGATCGTAGGTGGGATTTGCGTCAGTCCCGTTGCCTGGTGCCGGCACATATACGTTGAGGTCGAGGATAGGCATCCAGTATTGACCGTTTGCATGTAGCTTAGCGAGGAACTCCTTGCCTTCATGGATGGGATATGTATTATTATCATGGGTGAAGATGCGATACTGAAACAGGTAATCCAAGTCGTTCCAGATAGCTTCGAGTTGGATATTCTCAGCTGCATATCCATCGATGATTTCTTGTAGAACAGTCCAGTTCTGGTAGCCCCAACGAACTTGATGGAAACCAAGCGCCCAGTAAGGCTGCATGACAGGTGTGCCAATTACACCAAGCTGCTGCTGCGCCAGAGCCTCCGTTGGCAAAGGACCACTGAAGAAGTAGAAGTCGAAGCTGCCACCGATTGTCCGGTAGATGATACGATCGGGGCGTAGAAGCCATTCTTGACCGTGGAGGTTGCGACCGTATACCACATGAGACTTGGAGGACCCATTATTGTAACGGGTCTCAAGGTAGACTGGGTGCGTGCTATGCATATTCGCATCAATCGGTTGATCGTTCATCTCATTGTATTGATTCCAGAAGGTTTGCATGTACTGATTTGGTAAGCGAAAGCTTCCACGTATCGCTTCCGGTAGTCCGTAGATATTGTACTCTGGGACCATGTTCGTGACCAGCTCAAGGAATTGGTCTTCGAACACGATCTTGTGGCCGTAGGTGTCAAACAGTGCCTCACCAGTCTTTGCACGCTTCATTCGGAACTGGAAGGTAGGATCATTAGTCCACTCAAACCTCAAATCACTATTGCTAATTGTACGCCCATGAGAGAATCTGCCACTAGGACTGAGAGACTCGTCCAAGATGTACAAGGATCTGTTGGATGGGGTAACGTATTTGGGGTAGATCTTGATGTTGAGCTGAGCAGCATTCTGTCACTGAACTTCAAGGACAAGGTCTGAAATTTCGTTTCCGTACGCATTGCATGCAGGACCGGCGAGAGACAGGTCTGCAGTGATGGTGTTGTCGGAAGTAACGACGTTAGCTGCTTTGTATCCAGGGCAAATTCTTTGCGCGTCTGGCGCATCTGGGTTGATGATATTGGGTGTGACACTGGGTGCAAGGTTGAGTGTAGATGCTAACGTTGATGTTGGTGGCCATGTGTTTGGACCAGGCGGCTGATCGAGTGTGGTTTGGCCTTTAGGTTTAAGACTCTCTTCCAAGTAAATCTCGAAGGGTAGGCATACCTGAGGCTATAGCGGCCAATGCAAGAGCGAGATACGTCCACATCGTACACGAGTCAAGTGGGTGAAAAGTGTGGATACGTGGAACACTCGATGTCTGGCGACTGATGTAACTTCCTGGAAAGACTGTAGCCTGTGAGATGCAGCTGTTAAATGACGCCTAAGCTTCTGCTCCAAAACCTTAAATCTAGACATCATTCGGGTGTCGATCATGCAGGCCGTCGGCTTGATGTACGTGAAAGATGCGAATTTGGATTAGCATGACGATCTTCCCCTACACGTCAAGATTCATGTTTGCTAGAGGGTTGCCGGACATTTCTCCGGCTTGACTTATGGCCACTACAAGAGTGAATACATAGGCTGTCCCCGCATCTTGTGCTGCTCCCAAGAGCCTTAGTGAGATACCAAAGCCAGTTTAAGGAACACCGGCCGGATAAGCCGATAAGACACAAGCTCTTGGTGATGTTGAGAGGCCGTCTCGATGGAAGATCGACTTGGTCGCTCATGTAGACGAATCATGGCTTCGGGAAGGTCAAGCAAAGCTTGAATGAACCAAGCTCGGCTATGTACATCTTAGCGTCTCCCAGATCTAGACACCGCTCATGACGTCAACCACGGCTCTGCGATTTCCCCACCTGCCCTATGTTTCTCGAACACTGTAGCCGGAGTCAGCGCGTTGAACGATAGCTAAGGTGTCGTTGATGATATCCTGACAAGTTCCGATACCATGCGTGGTGGTAACGCGGTAGCTCACACAAGCCTCAGCCGACGCCTGACGACCCTCCCGCTCTTGACCAGGTCGAAAACCTCGCCATTCATATAGCCATACACGAAACCTTCACCCACGACCCACCAAGCGTCTTCTGTCTCCTTCCTCAGGACAAGCGGAATGCTGCACCCGAAAAGAATAGCAACAACATCGCCCGGCCGTGCGCGACACGGTGCCACACCAACATAGCCTTGTTCAGTGACCACCAACCGACGTGCTTTCTTCCGCACAGTATCGTGGAAGCGCGAGAGAAAGGTGTCGAGCTTATCGTTCATCTGGTGCATGGGGTGGGACGGCGGTCGATGGAGTGTTGGGGGTGGCGATGTGAACTCGGTGGGTACCTGCTTCACCAGATCCTCTAGGGATGTGGTGCCGAACAGTAGCTTTCTGTTATGCTCGAACCATGTGGAGAAGCTCCAGTCGACTGGATCGCCATCGATGCACGCATGGCAAAGGAAGAGGAAGTCGGTAATGTAATGTACTGGTGCTTGGAAGCAGAGGTACTTGTCCTGGCGGTCGATGACTAACGAGCGTGCTATAGATTCGAGCCAATCCATGGGCAACATGGTAGCTCTTGGTGCGCTGCGTTGCTCTTGTTGCGACTGCACCAGCTTATGACCAGCCTCGCTACACACGAAGCTCTGGCATCGTAATTCCTGTCCGTCAAGTCCTCCAAGGCCATGTATTGTATCTAAGATGACACCGTCACAGTACAAATCCTTCAGGTCGTCGGAGAATGAGACGTTTGCTTCTTTCCTCAGGCGTGATCCAGGCGCGTCATATGAGGCTTTCCACCGCGTCGACCGCAGCGGCCTAAAGTTTCCAATGTGTTCGCAGGCACTTTGGCTTGCCATGAGCGGCACAGGTGAAGCGAAGTCGATGGTCGTCCTCCAATCTGGAGTCCAGGTAGGTGCTGCGTCTTTAGCACCCGGATCGCTAACCGCGGCGTGGCGGCAGAACAGATGCGTGAAGCAAACAATGTCCAGCGATTTGTGAGCATGCCAGAAGGAGCGAACAAGTTTCGCAAATTGATGCGCAACGTCGGTGGTATATTCGGCGGGTCCTATAAGCTCCCGATCCTTTTCGCTAATCAGGCCAAGAACGGAGTATATACGGTCTCTGCTGTCGGTCGCGGAGTGGTTACCAAGATACGCCATGATAGCGATCAAATTGATGCCGACCGAGGCTGGTTTAGTGAACCATTGATGAATGCGACGACGATTGAACGCTCCATCGAATAGCTTCCGCGGTACGAGCTCGTGTTCAAAGTCTTGGCTGATGGTGCTGCAGAGAAAGATGCTGTAGATTGCACTCTTGAACCTTCCGCGGCTAATGCTCGCCATGCCGCAATACAGCTTCGCCTCTTTCGGGAGTACAAACTCCTGCAGAGTCCACACTCTTGTCCACCACGGTCTAGCCAGCAGGGCGCTGACAGCAGCGCACTTCTCGGTGAACTCAAGGTTCTCAAGCTTTTTGCGCATAGCAATGTCGTCTCCATTGAATGCGATCTGTAAAGTGGAGAGGTAGTGCATGAATTCGATTGCATCTGTACAGTCGCTGTCTCTCTCTTTCTCTTCACCAAGCCATACTATCGCTCTTCTTGCCCTCTTGTAGATGTCGGCCATGATGCGCACCTGTTTCTCGCGTTCGCGGCTGTCGTCGAGGTTGATACATAATGAATCGATCCACCACCAGTCACTAGCTTTGAAATCG
The DNA here is from genome assembly GCA_004156025.2 of Alternaria gaisen. NCBI lineage: Eukaryota > Fungi > Ascomycota > Dothideomycetes > Pleosporales > Pleosporaceae > Alternaria > Alternaria gaisen. Next base: position 1,584,206 of record PDWZ02000011.1, on the reverse strand, counting down.
CTATGACAAGTAACCATCTTGAGAAAGGGCACAAGACTGTCCAATATGGGCAGTATTCCGGTTTTTACATCCATCGTAACTCCCGTGTACTTCCGCTCGCCCCACACATAACTGGCTGTGTAATAGTGAGGTGCACCAGCGATCGGGAACCGCCGTAGCTTGCCAGTGAAGACGCCATCTTCAGACCGCGAGAAGTGTAGGAGACGGATGGAAGTTTCATCGACAGGTTCCGCGAAGGCTGAAGCACTGGGTCGTGATGGCGTGCCAAGTTCCATAGGGGTTCATGATGCAGGCGGGTGGTGTTGGGTGGGACGGTGCCACGAAATGCTGGGGGTGGCTGATTCAATTACCGCCCCATATGCTCGCTGCACGGTTCTTGGCGGCGCCGGGTACTCATCGTCTCGCTGTTATTGTACTTTGTATGTCGTGCAACACAATGCCGATTACTTGGTCTCGAGGCCCATTCGATCTTGTGTATTTGTATCAATGTCTCGTTCATGCAGCCAGATCGCCGGGTTGCAAGACTAAGACGTCGCTTGACAGCAGCATTTGTTGAACCACACGACGCAACAGTACGTCAATAGAATGCTTAGCTTTATTTTCCCCCTTGACTGTCTCGCTATATACCTATACTCAAGTACGTTTGCTTAGCAAAAGCTGCCCGAACATCATTGCGATGTCTGTTTCTATGCGCTGAGCAGGTACACGTTTACATCTGCCATTTGACAAGCGAGAGCGTGCGGCACAAGGCTGGTACTAAGCATCTTGTATCTGTGAGGTTTCTCATTCGAGGGTATCTGGTCGTTAGGATGTCGTCGGGTACCACAAGCGCATAAACAACGCCTACGCTGATAACAGTCATCCCTTGCGATGTAATGCGTAATTCTTCTATCATCGACCACGGCCTCTTCCCCGCCCCCTTCCCCTACCACCTCTCCCTCCTCTCCCTCCGCCCTTCCCTCTCGGCGCCGACCTCTCATAGATCTTGACCTCCTCAAACGGACTGTCCGCAACCCGCAGATAGCTCGGTATGCCATTATCCACGACGGCGAGCACTACATTCCTGCACCCATGCTTTAGCCTCTGGTTGGGATGACCATCCTCCTTGGGCCTGTCCTCCGGCACCTGCGCCATGAGGTCGTTTAGCTGTGCACCCGTGGGTATTGGGGTTGTGCGCGCGTCGACAACGCATATACGAAAGTCTGGCGGACCACGAGCGGACTTCTTAAAGCGGGCTGTGGTGCGGTAGACGTCGAAGTGGACGCGGTATGGGTTGTCTGCGGAGGGTGGGAGGACGAAGGTAGGAGGGGAGGAGCGATGGTGCGTCGGTATGAGTTTGAGAAGGCGGTAGATGTCGTTGTAGCTGCGATACAAGCCGGGCTTGATGAGCGGACCGAAGGCGAGGGCCTCGGCGGAGATGGCGTGTTCGGGCTGGCTTAGGCGCCGCCAGACTTGGGTGAAGAAGCGCGTGACGATGCTCGGGCGCGATGATGGCTGTGCTGCTGCTGGAGGCGGTGCTTGTACCATGTCCCCTCTATCATGGTCCCACGTCCCTGTCCTAAAGATGACGTAGCCCGATCTCTTCAGTCCGGCATAGACGTTGTACATTTCCAATGTCAGCTTCCCGCCCACACCACTCTCGAACCCAATGAAGGCAGCATACGCCGACTGGAGACTCATGGGCGCGCCGTCTTCGGTTCTGTATACCGTCTTGTCGCCGACCTCGCGCTTGACCGGCCACCGGACGTCCAAGGTGCCTCGCTCCAACAAGAACAGGGCTTCTTCGGGCAACAGCCACTCTCTTCCTCCCTTGTTCGTTCCTATCGTCTGGAAGTGCTGTGAGCGGACTCTGTCGACGCATGCCATGTTGCGCTCGGGGTCGTACATGGCGAGGATATGGCCTTTCTGCGTGTGCGTGCGCTGCCACGAGAGGACGCCGTGCATGGCCCGGCGCGAGGCCTCGAGCGTGTCGAGCTGGAGGTTCGTTTCATGGCTCTCAAAGTCCTTTTCGCCGCGCTTGGGTAGGGTGGGGTGTGCCGTGTCTTGGGCACTGTGGGGGTTGTGTCAGCCATGTTGAAGCAGGGTGGTGGTGCGTGGGCATGTGAAGAAGGCGTACGTGAGTTTGTCGAGTTTGAGGAAATCTTGCGCTTCCTCCGTGGGGTCGTAGTCGGCAGGGTCAGGTGCGCGCAGATGCGAGACGTCTTCGTCCTGGTCGGCCATTGCTACGAAGGCGAGGGCGCGGCGGATGTCATGAGTTTGAGGGTTGGAGGTTTGGTGGGGAAGATTTGGAGATTCAGTAAAGTTGCGACAGGGATGCATGACTCCCGCGGCGGCCCTTTGCGTTAGCGCCGGCTGACATCTCGCCTACGGTGACCCTATCATCACGACAATGACACCAACCTTCACATGCTCCTGTCTTCGTGGTGCAGCCTTACCCGTTCATCGCTAGCCGTCATCTACGGAACTGAATGCAAATACTTAGCCGAGATGAAAGCTTATCCTATGCGCTGTCTCGGCGCCCAGGTAAGAGGTATCGCATCCAACGCCTGTCACGATACCAAAGCAAAACCTTTCAACATGTATCACCCTTGTGAACTTGTCGAAAGGCGATGCAACTAAAGTCACATCTGAGATACTAAAGTGGCGCAGGACACACATAACGAAATTAGTGGTTTGTGCATTACACCGGACCGCGCAGTAATTACGCCGAAGCGTGCGCATTGAGCTGGACCGCGCATTAAGCCGTGGACCACTGAGAACAGTATAGGTTGACTCGCTTTGTTAAATTGTTCTTGGAATACTATTGGGTGAAGCTCCGAGGATTTGTATTAGGCGGACGAAGAGAGGTCTAGAGGGGTTCAAATGACGGTGAGCCAGACACGTACTCAATGCGTTGGAGAATCTACCTGAAGTGCAGGAGCAATACACGTCCAGATGGTCTACGACTGGATTCAAACAAGCGTAAAAGCTTGTGCTGCGAAGTGTGGAGAAGTCGTGAGCTTGTTTTGTTTCTTCGCAGGACTCACACATCCTACAGTGGTTCAAATCGGGTGCACGACCCAACGCTTGTGTTGATAGGCCCGAGAAGTAACTCGGGGTGATCTACACATACTAACCTCTTCATTCGTATTAAGGCTAATATCAACAGCTGAGGACAGGATAAGGTTAATATAGGATCTTTGGACTCTCGATAAGAAGGGCTCCATCCAACGCTCATCTCTTCCATTACCTTCGTCCACAACTTTAAATTTTACCTAAAAGACATCATCCATTTCTCCAACACCATCATTATGCAGATCCAAGCAATCGTACTCCTCTTGGTCGCCACAGTCTCCGCCTGGGTGAGTATCCTTCTTTTCAAAGACCATTCCTAGAGACTGATACTTGGAAATCCCAGCAATGCTTCGATCATGACGAACATTTTACCACGAACCATGCCCAGTTGGCTGAAGGCAGTGATCCCAACAACCAGTGGGGATACTGCCCATCTGCCAAGGGATGTTGCGCCGATGGTAAGACGTGGTACGCCTGCAAGAACGTAAGTTGCGTCCTCCAGTATTTTTGCGAGTGGTGCGCTGACGATTTGCAGAAATGTGCAGGTGGTGCCGCCTGCAGTGTCTCTGGAGGCAGGACTTCTTGCTAGAGTCATCGTGGGCTAGGAAGGTAGATGGTTCCGTTAAGACCATACAGGCAGAAGTAATTTACCAGTTTCAAAGACAACATACTGCATACCACAATTAGAGGTGAAATCACTTCAAGACCTGATGCTGATCCGACGTGTTACTATCTTGTTGCTGTGGTCTCTCGGGGCTCATCATTTCTGGCGGCATCAACCTCAACTCTCTTAGTGGGTTGTCATGGAGTTCAACGCTGAGGATGATCTGTCAATGTATACACGCCTCTGCTCCAAGATTAGAATATACAGGTTGTCGGTATATGATTCTTATATAGCTTGGGTGGCGGTGAGCGCACAAAAATTGACAGCAATTCTACGCTCTTCTCGGAGACCCTTTGCTCGTCCAGCATAACGGACCATGGAAGCGTCCAATGCTGCGTATCACCTATGCCGTTTTTCTAGCTATAGATTACTCTATACTATGGCCACAAAGCATACGAGCACGCTCCGGCGGCGCGTTTCGCGAACCTGTACAGACTATGTGACAAAGAGATATACGCGTGCCTGTGGGACTGTACCGTATTGCCGTTCGAGAGGAGACAGGGTGGCATTAGTCACTTGCCAATACAAGCAGGACAACCATGCCGGTAGAGCCACGATATTCAAAGACCAGCGCGTGGCTGATCAGTCTTGGGCTCCAACGGTCACCTCATCAATACTATGGAACGATGCCCTTGACCTTGGTATCTCCAACACGCCATTCTTCCGCTCTTCCAATTCTTCGCCTTTCAACCACCCGTGTATCTCCAGTACACTATTATGCTGCTCTTCTAACATAGCACCCTGTTTTTCTTTCGATACACCACCTTGCTGATTCTCCAACTTGATACTTTGCTGCCCATTCAATACACTCCCCTGCTGTTCTTCTGATTCCTGGTCATCTGTGCCTTCTGACCACCCGTATCTTAATCCAACTTGCTGAACTAATTTAATGACAGCACGTTCACCTCGAGCGTCTGTGCCCACGGGAGGTTGGAGTGCAACATGACGGTGAGCTGGATCACAGAAACCCGCGATCCAGATTTGTTTTCGGAGTGCAATGAAGCACTGCGGCTTGAGAAAGCACATGCAATCTATGCAGAGATACGTCGGACGTAGCACTCCTACTAGTGTCTTTCCGCACGTTCGTTCGCATCCTTCATGTTCGTCCAAGTCGTGTTTGGTCATAAGTGCAAAGAGGTCGTGACCAAGCTGGTATTCGCCGAGAATCATACAAGCCTTGCCGTACTCCTCGAGTTGCTTATTTGAGCCTTTCTCTTCACCGTAGTCTTTATCCTCCAATATCTTTGAGATGAATATTTGTGCCTCTTTCTGAGAACCGAGGTTCATGAGAAACCCTGCAATTACAAAGTGAGTGCGGGTGTATACGTCCGAGTAAGATTTCTGATTTTTGAGCCAGACAGTGGTGATGACGGTTCTCAAGCGGCTGTCAAAATCATTGTCCGATCTACAAAGCTCCTGCCAGCTTCTGGCTTGGGACAGCTTGATGAGCACCTTGAGCACGATGTCTGTGGCCTCAAGCCCTTCCCAAAGATCCAGGGCCTTTTTGTGATCTTCAGCTTTGTCGCTCTCGTGCCATAGAATATAAGCTAGGATTGATCTCAACTGCCTTTGAGTGTTGAGCTTCTGCTGGCTGACACGGTTCGCCTTGGTTGGTACCGAAGTGTTTTTCGCGATTCCTATCACATGATCCATCTCGTCAATGTCTTGGTTTAGTTGCTTGAGCACAACTTCGATATTGTCGTGGATGAATCTCCAATCGCTTCCGTAATGCGCAGCACGTTTGACCGAAAAAACATCCTCCGAAGAATTGATACTCGCGATCAATTCATGAAGCCAGTGATGCGTTGTATTGGGGACCACTTTCGTGCTGGCTGATCTAAAGAAGTCAGAAATCTGCCCTGGCATCAAATGATAGATCAGGCTCATATTCAGTGTTCCTCTGCTCTCTGCGTCATCCATCATCTTTGAGTACACGTCCATAGCGCCTGCCAGGTCAGAGTTCAACAATCGGCAGCGCGCAAGCAAGGGAAGCATCTCGCACCAATAATGCTTACGGAATTCGGCATCGCGGTGCAGCATGAACGTAGACATCGCGCTCTTCAGGCGACTGATCGCTTCCCCGAGATTCTCAGCAATTCGACCATCCTTAGTCGAAACCTTCACGCTATACAGCAGAGCCCACCAGGTGTGTGGGTATACCATGATGACTTCCTCACATCTTTGCAGGATCCAGTTTTTGCGTTCGGGACGATCGGAATATCTCTGGTACTCCTGCACCAAACGTTTGATCAGCAGGTTTGAGTCGAGTTTCATCTCCTTATCCTGCAACCATGTGTGTAACCATCTGTGAATTTGGTCCTAAAATTGTGTTAAAGTCATTCGTGTTGCATCCAGATAGCAACTTACAGGCTCCCTTGCATCGGCAATCAGCTTGATAGTATCTATTGTATTACGCTTTTGCGTATACCAGCCATGAACCATTCTGCCAATCGCATAATCCCAGTGGCTTGGCCTGCCTTTGTGTGTTTTCTTCGGGAGTTTCGAAAGCCAATCTTGGTCTTCAAGATCCGCTAAGCTTCCAGGCTTGTTGATTTTCGCGAACCAATTCCAGATCAGGTCGTCTTCTTTCCGATTGGAGGGAAAGCAATTTACAATGCCGTGATTAGGTTCTTGACTCCAATGATCTATCACAGTATCGTTACGGAGTAACTTCACTAGGAACCGACCAATCGCTTGATTTTCCTCCGGCTTTAGTATGTGCTTTTCTTTCCATTCGAGATGCTGATATAAGTGTTCTCGTGCGTAGGAGCGAAGTCTATCCACTGGACGCTGACCCATATCCTCGCAGAGAACCTGCAGACATATGAACAAGACTGAGTATCGATTGCTCTTTTCATCAGAACAAATCAGCTCGATGAGCTGGCCTCTATGCGACACGAAGTAATCTCCGAGTCCGTATCGGTCGAATAACTCTGCACCCCGCTCAGAACCAAACACCGTCTTGAGATTGTTTTGTATCACTAGCTCCAAGAGATCTAGTTCTTCTAGATCAGTCTGGGAACGTTGTTGTCCTCGCCTCTTGTATATATCCTGCATTGCTTGCTGGTCCTCGAGGTCCTTTTTCAGATACTGCTGGATCTCCGGATAGCGCCACCTGATTCTATCGAGAGCATCTACTTCAAACAGCAGAGGGTACCGCCTCCTTATACACTCAGAAAGAGGTGTCACCCGTGGTATTTTGAGCTTGACATCAACATATTGTTCTGCAAGCAAGCAAGCTACTCCGGGACGTGATGTCTTGAAGCATTCCAGGCAGGAAATCAGAGCATTCACCTCTTTAATTTCGTCTGATATCAACTTTGAGTTCAATGATCGGATCTGGCGGCCGAGATTCACTTCGATCGGTTCGTCAATTCGTTCCAGTATTATCTCAACTTGTCTGAGATTGAAGCATTGGCTAATCTCGTTGAGCACAAGGCTCAAGCGTGGGAAATCATTCTGAAACTGACGAATCGAGACGTCAAACACTCGTTGCTGCATCTCTTTAGCCGATGGAGTTTCGCTGTGGAATATCGATGTTTCTGCAAGCCGCTTCTCGATGATCCTCCTGACATCATCGATACTAGGCACCATTTCTTTGAGATTGGGAGCAGGATTAAGAGAGATCTTCATAGTTGTGTTGTTGTATCCAACGTTAGGAGCGGCCAGAGGCTTAGCAGTAATGAATACGCGAACGTGCAGGTCGCTTGTTTGCCTAGTAACCCCCTGCCCCATCCTCGTAAGTAAACTCTGATCCACATGCGGCAGACCGTCGAGAACGATGAAGACATCTGATGTGCGCCGTGGACTGTAACCGATGATAAGTTTGTCCCAGATGTCACCGGCGTCTATCTTGCAGCTGTCGTCTTTGCAGATCTGAAACAGAAAGACTCGGTAATCCTGATCCAGTGTTGCTAGTTGCCATACAATGTTGCATAAAGCGCGACTTATTGCTATGGTGCCTTGGCTAGGCTGTTGGGATCCTTTCTTCAACAGCGCTCCAAACTCTTCACGTGCGGTGGCCTGGTGATAGCTATATGCTACATGAGTGCGGCCTCCAGAGTTTGACGCAAGACTCTTGAGATACTCAATCACAGCCGACGTCAGGAATGTTTTGCCGCGTCCCGGATCGCTCGTGACGATCATCAAGTTGCTTTCGTCGGTCTCTGTGTCGCACCACCGGGCGAATGTGTCATGTTCCTTGCAGAGCCAGTTTCCGGTATTTTCAGTACGTTGCGAGAGGATCATGTTGTGGAAGTCCCGCCAAGTATCTTTGTCATCGATACATAGCCACTTTCGAAGTTGTTCTCGCATGTTTTTGTCCTTCTCCTGCTCTTCTCGTCTTCCTAAGCTATTGACAATCGTCCGCTCCTGGTCTTCTTGCCTTCCCAAGCTACTGATAATCGCCAGCTCGAAGTTAATGACCTCCTCCATTTTATTTTCAAGGGTACGGATACCGCGAGCAGCTTCTGAAAGATCTTGACCTATCACAGCGACCTGCACTTGCACGAACTGGGATACGAGGGTCTCCAGCGTAGCCAGCGCATCTGTGACGCTTTCATCTCCACCGAAAAAGAAGACCTTTGCGCCCGCCTTCCATTTTTCTTTGCGGTTCGTGAGTTTGACCGCTAGCGTCATGATCGCCATGAAGTGTTCAAGTACTCGATAAATGACCGGCCGCAATCGTGGATCTAACTTGACATCGTTCTTCTCTTCGAGATAGATGCGAAGAGTTCCGATGAAGACCGATACACGCTCTAAAAGTGTGGTGAGGTCTTCGAAGATCTTCTGGAAACTTTGTACGGCCACGATAACAAAGTTGAGGGCATTGAAGCATTGTTGGCTGGGAGGGAAGGCGGCACTCGAGGCGCCTGCGACAATTTCTCCAAAAGTCTGAACACAATTCAAAATGTTCGATACGATGGCCTTTGCCCTCGTCTTGGTTGTTTGCTTCGCTTCTTGCGTGTTCATGTTGGCGAGCACATCCCCAATCGTCATCACTTTGTCGGGGTACTTTGCCTTGGATTCCTCTTTGAAGGTCTTCACAGCTTTGGCCCATGCGACGTCCAGATCATCCTCGATGGACAATGATTTTGGCGCTGGCGTTTTGATAACGACGTCTAGATCACCGCCGACAGGCAACGGTTTCCTTGCTGACATGTTGACAAGCCTGAGTTAGGTCAGTGTGAAAAATTGAGATGAATGTTCAGTATAGATGCGCTATCATGCTGGGGCGATTGGGGACTTTGTGGCTGCACGAGGGCTTTTGTGATATGATCGCCTTGTGCAGCCTGATCTTTATTGGTACTAGGCCTGCGTGAGTATTGTTTTTCGCGTCCTTTCGGCACCACAGCAAGTAGTACGGCTGAAGAGCTGACACGATTTCGTGTTATCAGCGGGAAATATGATTGTTCCGTGTGCATTGTCACACTTCCGGTATGTTGTGTGCTGGAAGCTGAGAGTCTCTAAGCCAAATTGAGATTGAGACGCATTTGATCGTCAAGATTTTAGCGGACGGGGAATGGGCGGGCCGTATCATTGCCAGATGAAGGAACGACAAGCGAGATGCCTGCTGGATCGTCGGTGGGGACAGTCCACAGATGCAGCCGTCGAGAGCCGAGACGAAGCTTGGCTTTGCAACCGCCTTGGAAGCCTGTAGGAAAGCCTTTCAGCACATCAATCCTTGCCCATCTAAACAGTTTTACTACTCTTAGCCTACGGCGGTCCTGGCAGTGATTGTTTTACACGTCGTCTCGTAGCTTCCGACCGTTTATTGCTGTCTCAGAGCCTCACGATCGTCTTCAAAGCTTAAAATGCATAAACTCGAGCATGACGCGCACAAATTTGGTAAGCTGGTTAGAGCTAACCTCGGTCGCGCGCGTCTGTACGGCCGGTCCCATGCGCTTTTTCAGCTGGCTGCAGGTCGTTACCTAGGTATCTTAAAACGGTCGGAACAACACCATACCCGATAACAGCGTCAGCTGTATATCCCCATTTCGACCACGCACCTCTGGAGACAACTGTAGCGGGCAGGAGAGGTTTTTCTCACAGGTGATTTGCTATATTACACAGAGTTAGTACTGTAGTAACATTAATAGGTTGTGGTATTGTAGTAATGTTAACAGAGTGTATTCTCGTAGTAATGTTAAAAGAGTGTCTGTATAGTATTCGTAAGTAAACCTATTCGAGCTCTTAGGTATTCTGTAAAGCGCAGGGATGCCTCCACATCAATCAAGTTACCCTTCGGCGACATCATCCCCATTCAAGACCTAGCCAGATTCTGCCGAAGACCAGGCACACTGACCATGGTAGCTGCCCCATCCTCACCAAGACTAATCACCATCTCATCCACCGGCAGACCAGCATATAGCCACGCCCCATGACTGAACCAAGTATAACAAGCATCCTCAAAGATACCCGTACTATTCATATCGGAAATGCCCCGGAATGCCACCCGCCAACGGTTATCCGCCCCGATGGGATAGATCCTGACGTCTGCATCAACCGCGTTCAGCGCAGCAGAACCAAAGAACTCGACCCACGCATCCGACACAGCTTTGCCGCCAGTAGTCCAGCTCTCCACCTTAAGACCCGGACCATCATCAACCACCAGTTCGATCACTGATTCGCCACTACCATAGCGTCCCGCATAGTTTTCCCTGACCTGCTCCCGGCCCACGATGTCAAAATGCGGGACAGAGTAGCGCACAAGATGGTCGAGCAGGGCTCGCAGCGCCGGATCGTCGCCCACACCAGCCACGTTGACAGTGTAGCCGAGCTGGTACTCCGGGATGATGGCTGCGTAGGCGTTGTAGTATCCCTGTCCGCCGGGCATGGTGTATATATCCACGGGTCTCTCGCCTGAGTCAAGACCAAGGCTTGTGGGACGCAAGACCGTCCAGGGCATGCCGACAGCTTCGCCTTTAGAAGAAGAGGTGAAGGAGGCGGGCTTCAACCATTTGGCCATGTCGGTGCTCGACAGTAACTCGTTGTTGAGGAGGCCGCGAACAAAGCGGGCGAGATCTTTGGGCGTTGAGAACATGCCGGCAGTCCTGCGGGCATAGGCGAATTAGTACGGATGCTCGATTCTAATTTAGAAGTAGAGAGTCATGGAGTATGAGTAGACTGCTAGGGTTTGAGTTGACTCACCCGTTCCATTCCCCGATGTCCTGAGTACCGAAGTGATCGACCTCTCCAGGTATGACCATCAGCGATGCATCCTGACTGTCCAGGCCAGTCGCCGAGCTCAAGCCCAGAGGGCCCGTGATGCTGCCTGCGATGACGTCTCGGAGCCATTTGCCTGTGAAAGACTCGATAGCGTAGCCAAGAATGACAAAGGCATAGTTTGAGTATGCTGGAGTACGACCGACGGGCCATACATAGTTGCCTATGAGCGGTCCTTCGAGAAATTCTGCGATCAGGTTCAGTAGGGAACGTAAACAGTAGCATGCTCTCAAGGAATTCTTACCCTCTCGAGTAGCACATGGGCCGAATTCTATAGAATTGCAAATAGGGAAGCCCTCAGGGACAGTAGCGTTTTCCGGCAAGCCGAGTTCACCCTGCAGGAAGTCAGGAGGTCCCCGAAGAGAGGTGTCGAAGGCGTAGCCTAAGTGCGAAGAGTCAGCTGTGGTCTTCTTAGTTCATTGTCCTCTAGCCATAGCCTTACCGTCGCGCGGAGCGCCAGACAGATGGCTGCCCAGCATTCGCAAAGTCGTGTTCTCGAAGTTTTTCGAGCCTTCAAGCTGCGGTACATGCTTAGAAACAAGATCGTCTATGTCCAATCCTTCCTGGAGCAACGCAGAAAGGACGGTGAACAGTTTCGTCACCGAGAAGATGCGGTAGACTGTGTCGCCATTGACCTCACTAACACCAACTGTTGTGTTGACGTTTGGTGCAGTCCAATGGTATTCAAAAACTGTATCTTCAGTCGTGGTTATCGAGACCGAATAAGAGGTGGAAGACGTGTTGAAGAGAATCGCTTCACTGTTCAGTCGGTCCAGTGCAGCCTTCAGTGGCTCAGGATCGAACCTGGGGGCGATGGAAAGGTCGGGGAGTGGTAGGAGTGGGATGCCTGCTGGAGAACAATACTCCGTGGCTGCGGCAAGACTCGCGCACGCGAGTGCTGTTGTTGATAGCAGATACTGTTTCATGTTGCGATCAAAGACAATGAACAATATGAACGCTCTTTCGATGTGAGGAATGTATGGAACTAGTAGCGGAAGATGATGAGGGTTTGGTAGCTGCTACAACAGAGCATGCGTTGAGCTTATATATTATGCTTCTGCTGCGACCAGGCAGGACCATTCAAGTACACGGCTGAATGAAGCCTCAGACGCGATCATAGATACTCGCTTTTCCAATGTCGACACCTTAGCTGTACCTTGCGATCTCGTTGGCCGTGCTTGGCTGGGTCTCGAGGTCGCGGTTTCCTCCTAGAGCAGCATAGTTGTTCCTAGCGTTGCGCAAGTAATTGCATGGCTAAGAGATCCTTTTGAAGAGTTGACACAGCTTACCAAGGTCCTCAACCCAGATTCTGTCACGACCTAGGTAGACATGGCGAAGTGGTATACAACAGTGGTGCCAAGACCGCTGCGCAGTGACCGTCTCGCCCCGATGGTATGCAGCGTGCTTGCTAAGCCCCTGCGTACCGAGGCCCGCGATGTTCAACCCATGTCCACGCTTGCTAAAATCCAATGAGCACTGTGTTACCCAAGACTGTGGCGCCGATGGCCTTCTATCCTCCAGAACGTATGCCAGAACTACGGCGCGAAAGATAGGCGTGAACCACATCAGACCCAATTTGCGCTACGGCCGTACAATACGTACTATGACTGAATACTGCAGAACTCGAGACAAGTGCTTATTCGGGCGTCTGTCAGGCAATCCGCCAAGGCAAGAGAATGTTCTTGTCCAATTAAGCGAGCCAAAAGACCTTGGCTGTTCTTAGCAGGCTTGTTCCGCACGGATCGGGTATTATGATGTTTTCCGATCCGTATGATGTCATAAGCTTAACAGATTCTACAGGAAGGCTTGCGAGCCTAGGCTTAATCTCAAACGCAACGGCCGTTGCCTTACGCGATCGGGCAATCTCCTAGAAAGATATACTGTTCTATAAATACGAGTACGGAATGGATTTCGACTACTAAACATATGACTATTTACCGGAAAGATTCCAGCACGGTTTCAACAGTACGAACAGGCACCTCTGCACCTCTTTGAACAATTCTACCACATCCTCTCTGTTAGCAAATCAAAACACCTTACACTCAATCATGTCTGAAGGTCAAATTTACATTAACATGTTCACAGAAGATCTACAGCTTTACTAGAACCCCACTAATGGCTAATCAATAGCTACGGTGGCGAGATAGCTAACTGCACGATCTTTGTCTGCCCTATCGCGAGCACTCTTATTGTGTGTCCTATTCTTATCCCTTAGAGGCAACGCCGAGAGTCTTATGTATGTTACAAAGCTTGCAAAGATAGATATAAGAAAACCTTCAAGGAAAAGCCCGTCCAATCGAGTGCACTATCAAAGTCCAAGCCCGCCTGGTTAATATACATCTGAGAAACCCGTGCCTTTGTGAAGAAGAAGACACAGTAGCAGCTTTGCATCCCGGAACCCTCCAATGCACATCCGGGGCTTTTCCAACCTAGTTATCCATGAGAATGTATTTTATTTGGGATACTCTTCATGCTAGGAGACCAAACAGAACCGTCTCATATCTCTAAAACCAAGTTCTGACGTGCCCAATCGTACAGCGTTGTCGCAGGCCGGCTAATGACAATCTCGAAGTCGTCACGTTTGGTAGCTTGGTAACGCATTTGCCCAGATTCTCCAAGACGCATCGTCTGCACAGCGCTATTGAGGTAGAGACGGGTTTCAGCATCCGGAATTGTCGCGACGTAAGCCTTAAGAGCCTCTGAATTATAGACGTTGCATTCGATCTTGATTCCCATGGCTTGAGTGATGACCTCGGCAGCCTGTGGACCAGTGAGAATTTCAGGGCTCAAGCCGTAATCAGCACCAGCGTGCTTCCCTGGCCCCTAGCGAAGCACCGCGGCTGCCAAAGTACCGATATCAGCAGCTGAAACCCAGCCCAATGCGGCCTTACCCCACATAACATCGAAAGAGCCTTTCTCGATGGTCGATGGCTCGGTCACCAACAGAGAATCTAGGATGACTTTGGGGTGCAGTTTGGTCCAAGCCATTCCAGAAGCTTTAATGTAGGTTTCGACCATATAGTGCCAGCTAAAATGCGGAATGTGGTCCCGGCCTGAACTATAGACACCAAGGTGAACCACTAACTTGACACCAGCGGCTGCGGTCGCATCGATAAGCATCTTGATTTGGTACAGCATGTCTGCCGTGTAGCCAGTAACCATAAAGAGCCTGTCGATACCTTACAATGCGGATGGTAGGGTGTTCTGGTCGTCGAGATTGAGGTTGACGGCTTGTCGTCCTTGTTGGCGCCATTGTCTAGCGGTCTCGGAGCGGCTAGTCGCTAAACGTACGTGGATGCCTTCGTGATTGCTATCAAGCTCCTTAACAACTTGCGATCCTACCTTGCCAGAGGCGCCGATGACAAGTACCGTGGTCATTGTGCTGATGCGCCTGATGAAACGAGTCGAGATTTTGCTGAGGTTGTTGAGATTTCGTCCTGAAATCTTCGCTTTTCCTGCTGTATTTTATAGCAGGATACGGAATAAAAGACATCCGAACCAGTAAGGCCACTAGTCGCGTGGTGGAGAGGAGAACGTGAATACTCCACTGCAATAACACTTAGGGCATAAGAATAAGAAGTTTACGAAGAGGTACGTAATCTATTCCATGGTTCTATGCATATCTTACATATCAGCGTTACTAGCCATACTAGAATTCTTAGATATTCTACGCAGCTTTAGCACGCCCTACTTTCAAGTAACTGCACTGTATTCTACTAGAAATTGGATGATGGGAAGAGACCGAGGAGAATCTTGCAATGACTTTTGTTGTCTCTTATTCTTTGTGTCTTTGACTGATTTATATAGTCAGGGCTGACGAGCATGCTATGCAGATTCCTCAGCGACACCAGTACCGAGCTTCGTCCACACAAGCAAGTCCGGTGTTCGTCCATACAAGCAAGTCCGGTTTTCATCCATATAAATGAGTCCGGTATTCGTCCATGCGAAAGAGGCAATAGACAAACAAGGGATAGCATCTTTGCACGCCCAAGTCCTTCAATGTACCTACTGGGCGGAATGGTCGGGCCGATACCCGTATCAGTGTTCTATAAGAGTGGACTGTGTCTGGGATCACGAAGATGTATCCGGTGGCCTGTCGACTTTAAGAAGCGGTACCGTTCATTTCCTCCACCTTTGTGAATGATATCAGAACCCTGCTCACTCGAGAGATCCTGGACATCTTCTTACACGAGGGCCGATGCTGCTCTCTATCGAAGATAAGGGCATCAGACGCTTCAAAACGGTTAGATCATTGAATTTGCCATACAGGGCAGTATCACAACGCTCACCGCGTCGTCGACGGTGAACCTATGCTTGCCTTCGATCTCGGGTCGTTAGCGTCATTCTCTTTTGCTAAGGCGAGCGATGCTCAAAGAATTGACGACGAGGGTGGGTATGGTGTCACACTTGGTTGAACTTCTTTTCAGGCAGCACCAGATGAACGCTTGCTGGAATTGCTCAATCTGGAACACATAATATATCTCTACATGGATCTATCGACTGGCCAGATTAGTGGCCACTATACAATGCGTCTATCGATCAGCGGATGGCTTTGGAAGGTAGTGATGCATGGGATATCGGCGACAAAAGTCATGGGCGACTTACAGAGAGTAAACCTTGCATCAACCAACTGGGAAAGCACTGGCATTGTACTTGCAGATCTGCATGTGCTAGTAATCGGTATCTGCTGCCTGGTCAGCTTGAGAGATAGCGGTTGCGAAAAGAGTGACAGTCGTTTGACGTTCTTCTCTGGAACTTCTCGCTCACTCAAAGAAGACCAGAGGCCTATTTGCAACTGGATGCAACGCAGGTCGAACTGCAGAGTCTGACGCCACTTCGTTCCGCCATGGAAGGAACATATGACTGCGCCTTAACAGCGCGTCTTACACCCCTGGACAGATCGTACGACAGCATGATTCTGGGGCCTGCATCGAAAATATTCTCAAATTTATCAGCAACTCGTTCTAGAGATCGGGTGTCGGTGCGACCTCGTTGGGCTGGTAGGGCATCTGACAAGCTAGTCTACACATGTCGTGTTTGTACCATCTTATCAGGCCGTTGTGTTGCCTTGACGTTCGCAGTGTATGGAGGGCATTTAGTAGGGCGTGTAAGCGCTAGAAAGTGTGGACAGAGGGTCTGATGTGGCTATTGGCTAGGCGCACTAGAGCGGCGCCTTTTGAACGGGGACGAAATTTGGGGGCCAAAACCACGTCTCAGAATCTAGTTTCTGTACCCGCGCCACGATTGAATGATTTCTCAGCAAGAGTATTAAGACAAGCACTGCCTATGGTTTTTTTCACGGCGCACATTCTTTAGCCATGGCGAACCACACTTCCAAGGTGATGGCAGGGTTTCGCTCTCAGCCCTACAGTCCAGTACCCACGACTCAGGATCCCTCAACCCCTACAGCGGAAAAACTCCTTGCGTCTCAAACTACAGCACCCATCCATTCAGAACTAAAGAAGAGCTCGTCACAATCATGGTCCGCTGCACAAATCCTCCTGACCACAGGGATTCCACTGGTCGCCCTTGTCGTATGGCTTGTATGCGTCCGAGCGAATCCGCGAATTTTCGATACGTTTGCGGGTGAGAAGATTGGGGGCCACCTTAGCCAAGCAGAGGCGAAAGCAGTCGATGCCATCACAGGAGCTGTACTGGCGCCTTTACTCATGGCAACTTTGAATTTTGTCTGGTTTGGCAGCGCACGCGTGTCGGCCTTGAACGAACAGCAAGCGAAGCCAATTCCCCTTCGTACGCTGGTCGCCGCCAGCGGTACAACAGGCGGGAATTACGACCTTTTCAATCTCCACAATCTACTCATGGGCAAGACTTGGACACTTGGACTCTTTGCGCTGCTAACAATGCTCTCTGCTGTTTCGAGAACCGCACTGAGCAATGTCATTGCGTACGAGGCATTTTCTGAACTCGGCTCTTCACAGACGTCTGTTCCTCTAAGGCTGCAGAGTGACGTTATCATCAACCAAGATTACGACGGTATAGTGTCAGGGGCCGACATTGTCTCATTGGATTTGTACGATTTCGACGGTAATCAGAACGCCCAAGTCGTCAAGAATGTTGTGTCCCTCTTAACCGAAATACCCTACGACAGTTCCGACTCAGAACTGACCAATGGTACATATGTAGCCGTAAACATAACATCGCAATCGCTAGAGTCTCTGCCGCCGGCCATTTCCAGGCTCGAAAACGTACCGGCGTATCGACTGTCGGTTAATTGTAGCCCGGCTCTGCCAGAATCAATATCAGTAAATCAACCACTAAATATGTACAACACGATGATCAGCTTGATTATCAACAAAACTGCAGAGTGGGATAACTACTTATTTGAAGCATTCTACCCGGGTACACCGGAAAACATTCAAAAGGGAGAAAGCGACGGCCTCACATACGCCGCATTTTCTCTGGGCTTTAAAGAGGCATATTTAGGCTCCCTAAATCGGTTCGACTTGTCCAATGACACGCAACCGTCGGCATACGGCACACTCCATTACCGTGCCTACAACATGACCTAATGGGGCTTTAGTGGAACAATGGGACTCATGTCTGCCTGCGGGCTGCGGTGTGTGCTGTATCGCGAACACGGCGTCGCCAACACAAGTCGCAGTTCGGACAACACCTCCAGCACCGCCGTATGGACCATTGACGCCGCCACGTTTCCCTCGCAAAAGAAACACATCATTCCCTCCCAGCTCTCCAAATACCAATACAATAGCCTCAACTTCCACGTCCCGGGCTCGTCCATCCCCGGTCTCGGTCCCGCCCTGTCCAACATGTACGCTGCATCGACCCAAGACTTCTTTACCGACTTCGCACACACCTTCCTCTACGCCTCGGGCGAGACGCAGCGTATTCTCTACGAGGTCGCTGCATCAAGCAAGAACGCTTCGCGCAACCTCCCCCAGTACACCATTCACGTCCCGGCATACGCAATGCAACTACAGTACCGCATCACATACGTACCCAGTATCCTCCTCGTTGGTCTAATCTGCCTGCTGGGTGCGAGTGCAGTCACCGGCACCATGGCCTTATCCGCGAGGAAATCCTTCTCAGCGCGAGCCCAGCGCGAGGTCAACGTCACGAGACTTTTGCTGGACAGCGTAGTCGGGTTGGAGGCGGATGCAGATGAATTGGCCAAAGTGGCGCAGAGAGGCAACGATGAATTAGATGCCTGGGCGGCGGGGTACAAGGTGAAATATAGAAGCACGGATGATGATACGGGCCATGTAAGAATTGTTTTGGAGAAAATTAAAGCATGATAGATATAGGATATAGATTAGAAAGAGTGGGGCGGGAGTTTAGACATGGCATAGGCGGAGTATATAGGCCGAAGCAGAGTCCAAAGAAATGCGCTATCGAGGCTACCGTATCTAAAGGGCTTGAAGGCTGCCAATCGTAACTTCTCTCTCGTACCTACCCAACTCCAATTCCCAGCATCGCCGCATCAACGCTTGCAGTCAACACTTTATACCACAAACCTAGAATAAAAAGGTATGGAACTCTTTCAGGATTAATTCCAGTCCTTCAAACATACAGCGTAAATCACGTCAATGCAAAAACAAGCAGGGTGAGGCACATTCAAGAGTGGGGAATAAATTGATCAACGTTCTAGGAATTGCCTCCAGAGCACCCGCAGTACCAACAGGAATGCGTCCTCTCACTACGACATTACAAAGCCTAGATTGCAGTGGTGGCAGCGGCATCAGCAACCTTAGCCTTGGGCTTGGGTGCCTGGGCATCGAGCGGAACATTCAAGCCCAAACGCTCGCGAGTGGTGTAGGAAGCGATACCACCGTTCGTATCCGCCTCAGTAACGAGCTCCTTGCGACGGGTGTCAACAAGCAGACGAATGAGATCAGGGCGCATGTAATGACCCGAAAAGTCAGCCAACGCCTTGGTCAAGTGGCATTCGTTGAGGTCGATCTGCACCACAAGTTAGTCCAACAACAAGGAAGGTATAGGTGGGTTTGAACAACTTACATCAACGAAAAGCAGACCATCAAAGTCCTTGTCGGGCTTGCAGACGAGGGTACCATCTGGCTTGTAGATACGGGCATGGCCATTGTACGTCGAGGGATCAGTCTCAGGCTCCACACCTTCCGGCGTCGTCTTCTTCAACCCCTCCACACTCAGTCTCTGGAACGGAGCCAGCGTCCACGTGCCCGTCTCAATCGCATAAGCCGGCGTGACCAAGTCAGACGCCGGGTCTGCGACATTGGTAGCGGGATCAGGATACTTGAGCGTCTCTTTGCCAGGATACACCGGCCAGGCGGCGATATGGATCTGCTCGCCCTCGGATACGTTGAGTGATTTGAGGAACGGGTTCATGTTTTCCCAGCAGTTGAGCTGGCCGAGACGGCCGAGTTCGGTCTGGGTGACGGACTTGAATGTGTCGCCTGCGCCATCGCCGTAGACGAGTTTCTCGACGTGTGTGGGCTTGATTTTGCGGCGGTGGTTGATGACTTCGCCGGTGGGATCGATCAAGGCCTGCGCCAGGTACAACGTCGCGTGGTCGATTTCGGAGAAACCGAGCGAGACGTAGCTACACTCAACATCAGATACATGCCTTTCGTGGTGCTCGTAGGTACTAAAGATCTTACATCTGGTTATCTCTCGCCGCGCGGCGGATTCGTCGAAACTCTTCTGAATCCATGGGCAGCGAGTTCTCGCGGTACGACTTGAGCATGGAGAGCGACTGCTGGTAGTTGACCTTCCACATCCAGTAAGGGTAGCCTGGGATCCAGACTTCAGGAAAGGCAATGAGCTTGCAACCTGCAGCGCCGGCTTCGTTGATGAAGTTGATGGTCTTTTGGACTCCGGCTTCGAGGTCGAACCAACATGGCTCGGAGGTGACCTGTTACTCGGTCAGCTAGAATTTGGCAAACGAGACAATGATGTGTACTAACACAGGCAGCTTTGTACTTTGTGAGAGGCATGATGGAAGCTGTTTCGTATCGAAGCGTGTTGTGTTTTGCAGAATAGATAAAAGTCAAATATGCGATGATTGATGTTTGAACCTGAGGGCCGTCACGACTTCTTATATACCAATACCGTCATGTATAGACCCCTCTCCTCTCGTTACACAGCATTCACCCTGCACCTGGCGACCCTTCTCGATGCTCCATTGTTTGTCAGTCCCAGTGCCAGGAGCATCTTCCCTGCTGCCGGTTAATTGACGTGCTTCGTTGAACATGGTGTGATTTTGCCGCTATCGAAAACGAATAAGAGCCACAGAAACGAATGAAGCAACTGCAGCGACCGGACCGCGTAGCAAAACAGTGGACTGATGTTCAACATGGACGTCGATGCCTCGTTGCTAGCGTTGATACTGTAGATGCCGGAGATGCCGTGACCCAGTCTTTGCGGCATCAGGACGGCGCCGATCGGCTTGTCGCCGCGTCGCGTCCTGTATGACCCGAACCATCACCGTAACTGATGTAATGCTTGTTCGACACTGATGAAAAGGCCGATGAAGCAGCGATCCAGTTTGCGACGTGATTTACGCGTCTGGTTGTGACCCGGCAGAAGCTCGGGCGCGGATAGTCCAGAACATCGCAAGTACGTGGGAACGAAAGAGGCAAAAGGAAGACTACATGTTGAATTCTTCATCCTTGAATGCTTAACACCAGGTCTATGCCTTGATGTTTGCCGGCTGTTTGAAGTATTTGCTAGGAACAAAAGGCATCTTGGTCACGACAGCCTTCCTTTTCCTCCCCCTCACGACAACCTGGACTTCGGTCCCTGCTTTGTGCATACCATCTTTGACATAACCCATGGAAATGTTCCTCTTCATCGTAGGCGATGGACAGCCAGATGTGATGGTGCCAATCTTCTCCCCAGCCTCGTCGATAATCTCGGCACCCTCTCTGGCAGGCGACCCCTCTACGACAAGACCAACGCGACGCCGTGATACACCGCCGCCTTCAGACTTCTTCTTGAGCTGCTGCAGGATAACGGAGTCGCCGTGAAATCCGCCCTTTGCACGGCGGTCCTTGCCAATGATCCAGGATAGTCCGGCCTCGACTGGCGTGGTCGTGTCATCGAGATCGTGGCCGTACAAGCACATACCCGCCTCTAGTCTCAGTGTGTCACGCGCACCCAAACCTGCAAAACGCAGCTCGTCTTTGGCAGAGTCGAGCAAGAACTGGGTCACGGCTTCGGTGGCGTACGCCGGGATGCTAATCTCGAAACCATCTTCACCGGTGTATCCGCCCCGGCTGACGAGCACTTGAGCATCTGTGCCTTTGATGACAGCGTTTGCGCATTGACCAAAGTACAGCGATTGGAGATCCTGCTTGGACTTGTCGTCTAGAACGCGAGAGAGTATCTCAGCAGATAATGGACCCTGGAGAGCGACAAGACCCTGTCCATCGAGTATGTTCCACTCTACAGGCTGGTCGGAGTGTGCGTTCTTCCAGGCTTCTAATTGTGTCTTGAAGTAGGCAGTGTCCTTTTCCCTGCAGCCGGCATTTGTGACGACGTAGAAGCGATCGGGCAGACGGGTGATGACTGTATCGTCAACAATTCCGCCTGTAGAGTGAAGCAGCGTAGACAGGGTCGACTGGCGTTCAGGTAATGTAGATAGCGACGAGGGTGTTATGGTTTCGAGGAAGGCCTCGGCGCCTGGCCCGGAAAAGTGGTGCTGGACCCTGGATGGATTAGCGCAGGAACGTGATTGGAAGATTGTGGGAGTGGTGGTGAGTACGCAGAGCAAGTACGAAGTCGCTGTTACCTACATATGTCCAACGTCAAACAAGCTGGCCTTTTCGCGTGTCCAGTTGTGCGAGTCGATGATGCTCATATCGCTGTACTGGACTGGCATGGCATAGCCGCCAAATGGCACAAACTTGGCGCCATACTTGCTGTGAAGCTCGTACAAGCCCGTCTTTGCCGGCTGCTCGCTTGCAGCCTCTGATGAAGCATATCGGACGTGTTGCTGCGATAGGCGTGTGAGGTTGCGGGGACGTGGGGCTGGGGTTGCGCGCGATCTTGTGGAGTAACTCGCGACGCGCAAGCATTCTGGCCTCCAAACCAGCGGTGCAAGACCATTGGCGGCCGGACGCAGGGCAACGACAGCTTTTTTCGAGGCCATGTTGGGTGGGTGAGGAGGAAATGCCAAAGAAGTTGCGTCTCGTCGCTGCTGGCGGGTACTCACGGCGGACTATATAAGACACCAATGACGGCAGGGTAGCACCCTAGGCCGCGACTAGGCCCAAGCTCCCCCGACTGGATTCCATCCACCAAAACGGCCATCGTTCCCATAACCGCCTATATCGCGTCCCGATCGCCCCAGAACAGAGCGCCGCAACCATGTCCAAGGGGAGCAAGTACCTGCTGGTGTCGCTGCCGACGTCCATCTCGCCCTCGAACCACGCCGAGGACGCCCTCACAGCGCTGCGGTCCACCGTAACCAATGACGTGGGGAACACGTCCCCGTTCGCGATTCCCAACTTCAAGATCGGAACGCTGGATGCCCTGGTGCAGCAAGCCGATGAGCTTTCCAAGCTCAACAATGCGTGCGAGGCGGTCGTGGCCAAGGTGGGCGACAGCCTGAGGCAGATACTCGACGGCGACGAGGGCAAGATACAGCAGCAGAAGACGATAAACGACAGTATGTGCACACGGGCCGTATGCGATTGGCGTCTGGCAGCTCACATGATGTAGAGCCGGTTGATCAGTACTTGCGCAACTTCCAGTGGAACAAGGTCAAGTACCGGGCCGACAAGCCCATTGCAGACCTCATAGACGCTCTGCAGAAGGTGCGTTAGGGTTAACCCTAACCTAATCCTTCTTGTTCTGTGGATCAGTACGGCTGACAAGGACAGGAGATACAAGGCGTCGACAACGACGTCAAGTCCAAGATGAGCCAGTACAACCAGACAAAGTCCGCCCTCCAGGCCGCCGAGCGCAAACGCACCGGAAACCTCGCGACCAAGTCCCTCGTCAACGTCGTCAACCCCAAAGCCATAGTCCGCGACTCCGAGTACCTCGACACGCACCTCATCGCCGTACCCAACAACAACGTCAAAGACTTCTACAAGGACTACGAGGAGCTATGTCCCATGGTGGTTCCCCGCTCCGCCAACGAGCTCGCCAAGGACGCCGAATTCACCTTGTTCGCCGTCACGACATTTAAGAAGCATTCCACCGAGTTTGTACACAAGTGCAGAGAGAAGCGGTGGACACCGAGAGACTACCAGTACAAGGAGGGCAACAAGGAGGAAGAGGCCAAGGAGGCGGAGCAATTAGCCAAGGACGAGAAGAAGTTGTGGGGCGAGGCGTTACGGCTAGGAAGAACGGGGTACAGCGAGAGCGCCATGATCTGGATCCATGTTCTCGCGCTGAGAGTGTTTGTTGAGACGGTGTTGCGATATGGCTTGCCGCTTGACTTTGTCGCGGGAATCGTTCAGGTGAGTTTGCGCATGTTGGACGAGCTCAGTGTGTGAGATCTTTGTATTGGACATGTACTGACGCGAGGCACCTAGACCGATGCGAAGCAAGCGAAAAAGGCAAAGTCGAATCTCGATGGCGCGTACTCATACCTTGGTGGCAACGCCTTTGGCCGCGATAGCAAGGGCCGGATTCAAAAGGACGATCAGGCGCTGTCGACTGACATGGCGCAAGCGGGTCAGATGGGTGATCAGGAGTACACGGCGTATGTGTACTATGAGTTTGAGGTGCTATAGTGTGACGGGAAAAAGGTAGTGAGGGTTTGTTTGATAGCATAATCTGGTCATGGACTTGTGTTTCGAGTCTTATAGATAGCTTTCTGTGAAAGCGGAATGATGAACAGACTTCATCTCATGGCCACCGGAATCCATGTCCGACAGTGATGACAGCACATGCACGCTCTACGCCTCTTGAAATCTGACCAGCTCATTACTCAACTCCCACAATTTCTCGCTCTCGACATCATACGCCCACTTCTCATATCCCCGATCTACCAGTCCATAACTCGGTTGTGGCACCGGCGGACAAACCTGACAATCGTCTAGATAAACACCTCCTTTGCCTTCCCAGCACTCTCCTACAGCTGCCCAAACAGTCGTCGCGGCTCCTTGCGCAGGGCTCTTCATGTACCTCTGTACTGCGGGGATTTCTTTCATGGCGTGCATTTCAGGTAAATGGTCTTGCAGGCCTGTCCATATACCACCTGGATGGAAGGACAAGGCGTGGACAGGATGTGTCGTGGAGGAGCCATAGTGTCTATCAATGTAGTTTGCGAACCAGATATTTGCTGTTTTGGAGTGCGCATATGCCCGATTAGGGTCATACGCAACCGGGTTCTCGCAGCTGCATATCTGACAGCGTGGGCGCGAAGTAGCGGTGGCCCAGCGATGACACGGCGACGACGCGAGAGGCGGAAGTAGGCGTGCTAGAAGCGACGAGGGCTGGTTTGAGCAGCTGGAAAAGCAGAAAGTGGGCGAGGTGGTTCACGCCGAATTGCGTCTCGAAACCATCGGCGGTGGTCGATTGGGGTATTGCCATGATGCCTGCGTTATTGATCACGATGTCAAGTTTACCATGGCTGGCTGCGAGGAACTCGGCAGCGAATGTGCGGACGGAAGCTAGGCTCTCGAGATCTAGATGCAGTAGGTCGATTTTTCCTGGTGACAGGATATCGGCGAGTGCTGCTTGGCCTTTTTCGAGGGAGCGTGCAGTGCAGAAGATGTGGGCGCCTGTGGCAGCGAGAGCTCGAGCTGTTTCGACGCCTAGGCCTGAGGAGCAGCCTGTTATTAAGATAGTC
The DNA here is from genome assembly GCA_004156025.2 of Alternaria gaisen. NCBI lineage: Eukaryota > Fungi > Ascomycota > Dothideomycetes > Pleosporales > Pleosporaceae > Alternaria > Alternaria gaisen. Next base: position 1,559,502 of record PDWZ02000011.1, on the reverse strand, counting down.
TTGTCGGTTAGCTTGCCCTCGAGGCCGTTGTCATTGATAATTTGAAGAGCTGTGGGACGGGCGTCGCCTTCGCCGTTGGGATTCTGGTGGACAGCAGCGTAGCGTGTGAATTCTGGGGTGGTGTACAAGGCCATGTTGAGTACTGGGGATGACAATCCGAAGATTTAGGAAATGAAGATGGGGGCGAAAGATGTAATGAGTTTAAGGTCTCAACAATCGCAATCTAAGGATGATGTGTTGGACTTGAAAATGCGTGTACGCGGCTCTTTATACACGAAACCATATTTACGGAGTATAGAAGTTGGGCGACTGTGCCTTAAGGCCGATCTTTACTCCGTATATGTTTGGAGTTACCTGTGTAGCTTGGTATCACAAGATGTACGGACCAGCGGCGGGCGTAGACCAAGTGAGACGTGGTGATCGGTAAGCGTGAGGTTGCGGAGTTAGGGTAGAGTGATGGATGGGGCGTAATGGTATGTATTGAGTCCCACGAGCTAAGCTAATATGGGATGGGACCCATATATACCCGGCAGCTCTCATCCTTGGCGTCATGTGACTATCAGCGTGTACAGATCCAGGCGGTGGCAGAACCTTAGCGCGGTCTTTGCAACTTTCTGGAAAAAAGTTACCTGGACCCAATCACAAGCCCGACCCACGCCCAAAACACCCACGATGCCGTCTACACACAATGCCGAGAAGCCCTGGGACACGGATGATATTGACAAGTGGAAGGTACGTTTGCGCCGGGTTTGCGCGCTTCCGAGAGCTCAAGACTGACATTCGCGCAGATTGAGCCCTTCAAGCCGGAGGACAATACGGCCGGCGCCTTCACCGACGAGTCGCGTTTCAGCACACTTTTCCCCAAGTATCGCGAACAGTATCTGAAGGGGTCATGGAAGTTCATCACACAGGCGCTGCAGAAACAAGGTGTTGGGTGCGAGCTCAACTTGGTTGAGGGTTCCATGACGGTATGGACGACGCAAAAGACATACGACCCGGCGGCGATATTGAATGCGCGCGACCTGATCAAGCTGCTTGCGCGAAGTGTGCCGGCGCCGCAAGCAGTCAAGATCCTCGAAGACGAGGTGGCCATGGACATTATCAAAATACGGAATCTAGTCGGAAACAAGGATCGCTTCGTCAAGAGGCGGCAGCGTATTCTCGGGCCAAACGGATCGACGCTCAAGGCACTGGAGCTGCTCACCGAAACCTATCTGCTGGTACAGGGAAACACCGTCGCTGCCATGGGTCCCTACAAGGGCCTCAAGCAGGTTCGGCGCATCGTCGAGGACACGATGCACAACATCCATCCCATCTACGCTATCAAGGAGCTTATGATCAAAAAGGAGCTCGCCAAGGTAAGTCGTGGAAGCGCAAACTGCATATGCGACGTACACTGACTTTGTGCCACCACGTAGGACCCGGAGCTAGTCAATGAGAGCTGGGATCGCTTCCTCCCCAACTTCAAAAAGCGCTCGCTCAGCAAGCGCCGCGTACCCCACAAGGTTACCGACAAGACAAAGAAGACATACACACCCTTCCCGCCGGCCCAGGAGAAGAGCAAGGTGGATCTGCAGATCGAGAGCGGAGAGTACTTCTTGGGCAAGCACGCAAAAGAGAGGAAAGTACAGGAAGAGAGGGAAGACAAGATGAAGGACAAGATGGACGCAAAGCGCAGAGAAAGGATGATGGAATATGTCGCACCAGAAGAGGATGGCGACAAGAAGCAGAAGAAGGAAAAGAAGCGGAAACGGGAAGAGGGCGAAGGCAAGGAAAAGAAGAAGAAGAAGCGCAGTTCCGAGGGCGAGGCCAACGGCGATGCTTGAGCCATATTTTGCATTGCAATACCGACGTTGCAGCGACATGCTGCAGGTCGTGGAGTATAGGCGTATTCTTCCTTCTCCTCTAGGGAACACCACAAAAAGCATTGACAGGTGTTTAGGTTAGCTTGATAAGTTCAAATACCCAATTCTGTATTACCACCATCACATGTCGTTTCTTTTAGGATTACCGGGCTCAAGGCCATTGCTTGGCGCTCTACACTTGGCGACAGGCGCTCAAACATATTGTGTCTCACATGCGAACCTGACATATCAGGCGCAGTGCAACTTCGACATTTCTTCACCATGTTCCTGCGACTTTGCCTCGATACCTGGGCCGAATAACTCACTGCCTTGCTCAAATCTGTAACATAATGCGGAATCTGTCTGCTATCCTAGCACATGTCGCCTCGGTCGACTTGGTACCATGGACGCTGCAACGTCATCCATGTTGGCAAGAAAGTCCCCTCTACAACCTGGCCTTTCAAACCTCACTGGACGCATCACAAATCTACGCATTTTGCGCTGAATTCTTTTCTCCTTTGGGTCAAGCGCATGCGGAACCGCGTGATATCTACGAACCATGGACTCACAACCCAGTCTGCACGCCACATCTCTCCGGCATCAACGACACACTATGCGTTTACACACACGCTACTTTTGCTGGAGGACACGGGATTTCAATCGTGACGACACCGCGTCTTGCCCGGCAATTCGCCGTGTTACCGGCGTTTCTCGAACAATCGATTCATGCAGCGCGGAATATCAACACACCGACAAACGTGTATCGAGCGACTGAGATACCAGGAAAGGGCATCGGCATGCTAGCCACTAGACCCCTTGCGTTCGGCGACGTCGTAACAAGTCACACACCAGCACTCATCGCCTATCTAGAAGCCGAGTTATCGACCCTAGACCGCGAAACACTCTGGCGCACCGCCATCTCGCAACTACCACCGACACTCCAAGAAAACTTCCTCTCTCTAGCAACCGTGTATGGAGATGAGAGGGTGCGCGTCCAAGACATTGTTAAAGCGAATACCTTCCAGATCCTGCTCGGGGGCGCAAATCATCTAGCCGTCTGGCCCGAGACGTCGAGGTTGAACCACGCGTGTGCACCAAATGCGCAGTATGTGGTGGATGTGGATACGTTGACACATACGGTGCGTGTGACGCGGCCGATTGCTGAGGGCGAGGAGATTACGATAAGTTATACGAGTCCGCTCGAGGACACGCATGTTCGACGGCAGCATCTGCAGCAGGGGTTTCATTTCACGTGTGCGTGTAAGAGGTGTGCGGATCCTCGTTCTGACGGTACGCTTGAGCGTATTAGGATATTGGAAAAGAAGCTGAATGATTGGGAGTCCGCGGATTCTTCTGGTGAGGTCGACTTGGCGGAAGAACTGCTAGAGCTCTATCGCCAAGAGGGTATGGAGGGCTTCATGGATATGCCGTATGGGTTTGCGGCGCTGGCGTATAGTGCTTTTGGTGATGGGGAGAAGGCGTTGGGTTATGCGGAGAAGGCGCAAGAGGCTATTGAAATGAAAGACGGAGTTTGGACGGGGAACTGGAACATGTGGGAGGGGTTTAGGAGGGATGTGGAAGGGCATTGGAGTTGGAGGCGGAGGGTGTGAAGAAGAGATAAAGTAGGGGTTAAATGAGGAAGCGTGACAAAGATGCATTTGACGTTGCCTCAGTGTGACGGTGATGGCTGGGCATGCCGCTGAGGGCGCAGCTTAGCTAGCGCAGGTGGGTCGTCAGTCAAACCGGTCACTCTTGCCCGGCTGTTCTGCAACACACACCACCTTGCTTGTGGAGATGTCAGTCTGCATTGGCATCTATTCAGCCTTGCGATGAGCGCCCTGCTCCTCAACGCCTTGCACTTAGCCTGATGGCACATGCTCACGTACGCTGACGACTAAAATGTAGCGTGTCGCTTACCTCGCGAACTGGCTTATCTAGCGGACGGCGTACAACATGTTGCGCGACACTCTTTCACTCAACGCTAATCACGCACTTTCATCGGCTCTAGCAAGTTCACCATGGCAATTCGTCTGATCGACACCGAGACCCTAGAGTTGAAATCCTTTATGGGGTCTTCTGTACCCAAGTATGCGGTTTTATCCCATACTTGGGGCGACGAAACCGATGAAGTCACACTCCAGGACATGCTGGCTATGAACAGAGGGTCCAAACATCCAAAGAAGCGTGGACTGGGACATCGCAAGATCATCGGAACTTGTCAAGAAGCCAGATCGGTCGGTATTGGATACTGTTGGGTAGATACATGTTGTATCGACAAGACCAGCAGCGCTGAGCTGAGTGAAGCGATTAACTCGATGTTCAAATGGTATCGCGATGCAGCTGTTTGCTATGTTCTCTTGTCTGACTACGAGAGTGGACTCACCCAGGGTGACATGGACATTTGTCATACCCTAAAGACGAAACCGATCGGTGCATGCAGATGGTTTGAGAGGGGCTGGTGTCTACAGGAGCTTGTCGCTCCGCGACGCATCAAGTTCTTTGACCGTTCATGGAATTCTTTTGGAACGAGAGAAACACTGTCGCTCACGATCTCGGTAATCACGTCCATTGCGACAAACGTTTTGACTGGACAAGTGTCGTTAGAAACACTTCCGGTAGCTCAAAGACTAGCGTGGGCAGCCGATAGAAAGACAACGCGAACAGAGGACATCGCTTATTTTCTCTTGGGGATTTTCGATATCCAGATGCCTGTTCTGTACGGGGAGGGCGCGAAAGCATTCATACGTTTACAGGAAGAGATCATGAAACAGTCCAACGATCGTTCGATTTTCGTGTCGCAGCAGCCTTGCGTGAATGAGCGGTATTGCAGTTTGCTAGCGCCCTCACCAGAGTATTTCACACATTCCTACAACCTAGTCGACTGGGGAGACTCTGTGTATCAGGGCAGTGCATATGCTCTGACCAACAGAGGGCTGCAATTTTCCGAAACCAAACTCTACATCGACTACAGGTCCGGTTATAAATCTTACCCCTACACTACATCTTGTCCCGAGACGCAGAGGTTGTTGAGGGTTTGCTTCTGCAGCAAGTCGGGCCGGATCTCTTTGCAAGGTGTAGTCAGCGCCCTGATTTCAGGATCGTAAATCAAATCATGCTCAACTCGATGAAAGTGCCTTCAGTCGTCAAAAAGGGCATATACATTATCTCGCATGTCACAGCTTCGATTCAAATGGACCTGGACTTGGCAGATTTCTGTGCAATACAATTATCTTCCGATACATTTCGATTTGGGGCGGGCCATGAGATACTACAAGTTGTAGAAGGGTCAGCTAACAACAACCGTTGGGATGTCGCTCGAATGAGATCCCTCACAAGAGGTTGTTCCTCCTTCGAAGCCTGTTGGAAACTCTACCCATCGCGGGACTCACACCTTAAGAACTCGGCTGCTGGTTTGATCTTAGACCCTTGCTATCTAGTATGTGAGTTTACAAAAGGACGATCCGACGAAGGCATGTTTACATCGCCATGGCTTGCCATATTGAGCCAGGCAGAATGGCTCGATTTGGAAAGGAAACATGGAGCCATCAAGGAACTTTCAGATCTGCTGAAAAGTGAATGGCACGAAGCCCGTCCATTACGTCGACTAGGTCTCGGGGGTGGTCGATTCAAACGCCTGTACCTTCACGTGTCGCATGATTTGGACACAAAGCAAATGTTACATAGGCTCAAAATCGACTTGGAACAAGATGAGATATGAAGCGAACATGTCTTTCTTTCCTTTGGAAAGAAAGAAGAGATTGCGATCCTGCTCTAATGATACCAGCAGATAAAGCCATAGGGCTGTCAATAGCGTCGTGGGATCAAAAGGTTTCCAGCTTTTACAGTTGTAAGATACCAAGTAAATGTTATATTCACTATCGTTGAGCCAAGATCATTCTAGTTGTAGATGCATCCTGACATCAGATAAGACAAGTCGCTGTCAAATCACGAACGTGGGTTGAATATAAAAAAGAGTTGCAGGAGTCAGACTGACACCACCGCTAGCGGCAAAAGATTTGGGCCTGACGACGACGAAGAAGATGACGCCAAATAGAAAGAGAAGCTGGGGAAGATGGTAGATACAATTTTACGGGCAGTCGAGAATAGTCAGGGTTCTACTCGGGATTAGGATGTCGATGCAAATGCGAGTGCAATGTACACTATTCATCCTCATGTATTCGTGAGATCTTCTCAGATGATGAGCTACGCTACGGAGTGTTATATGCAGAGTGTAATTTAAGGCGAATGCGCAGCTCTAGTCAATCTGAGTGAGACCCTGTATCTGACACGTCATCTTTGACCATGTCAAGCCTTCGTCACGAAGTCGGCATGATCAAGAAACGTAGGTGACCTTGGGTGCCGAGTCGATGCAACGAAGGGACTGGAGAGATGAATTATAGGAAATTGAAGCTCGAGACTTATGCATTTGACCGTCGCGTCGAGTAAACCGATGATCTTACAAGAGCATTTCTGTCATCTCCAAAGCTGCTAGATTCTAGGGCTATCTAGATAGTGGTGCAATGACCATTGGTTAAGTGGTTGTGTGGTGGTTGCTATCGGCGAGTTTACGTCACAACCTTACCAGCCATGTTGGAGTTGTATAGATTCCGCATGCGATCGGGTACATCGTTAGACGTGCGCACACTAAGAAGGGTACAATTGGCGTACTACGAACAATTGCGAAGGAGGACGATTCCGATGATCGATTGAGGTGTCGCCAGGAATCAGCGTGCAGCCCCGCAATAACGTCCCTACGTAGCAGACAGGATGCTTGTGATCTACAGCTTCGATGCCCCTTCATCGTCGGCGAATTTTTACTAACTTTCGGTCACCCTCGTGGGTAGGTGTCGCGCTAATCCAGTTCTTGGCGTACGATCTGCGCGGACCCGGTCCCCGGATCTTCAGATACGCATGGAACCCCCTACTGGTTCCGATCTGCCATGATAACTCAATACCTTCAACTGTCGCTTAGAAGCTAGCCTACATGAGGTCATCTTGGTTGCCAACTTTGGTGCCTCTCGGCAACTTTCTAGTCATTGTCGTGGCTGCTTGACGCAAGTGCCGCAGTCAGACAGAAGTAACTATCTGTTCCGACTACCTTCTAATCAAGCGCGCAAGTCTGTCCATCATGACAGTTCGTCAGCCACACTCGCACCGAATATCCTTAAGATTCACCGAGCCGTTTCACAATTTCGGTCTAAGCGCATCGACCTCTTCCACGAAGCCTCGCTCCCAAGCCTCGATGCCAGCGCTGGGACGCCAGCCCAACCTCTTCGCAACTTCACTGCGCGTCCTGCAAGTGCTTGCGAAACCCAACTCAGCAACCTGATCTACACCACCAGTGAGTAGTTTAGCCCCCTCCGCGAGACTCACAATCCTCACGATGTTGCTGTCAATCAGGCCGGCTTTGCATACAGCATCTGCGACCGCCTGCGACACGTCGATCCACGTGTGACGTCGATGCGCGCTGAAAACAACGCCCTGTTTGCCCGTTGGAAGGGAAGCGCCATCCTGTGACAAGATATCCATAAGCGTCAGCTCGTATAATCTTGCAAGGTCCTCGATATGGACTACAGCACCAAGTTAGCGTACATCGTATAACTAAGCTGCCGCGAAAGAAGTACCGTTATCCCATATACCCTTGCCATCACCAACAACGATGGCTTGGCCTTCCGTTATCGCCGCTCGGACCAATCGAGGCACTTGCAGACTACGCTTGTTCCATAATCCCGTGCCAACCTGGCCCAGGAGTTAGTACCATGGGGCTCCGCAGATTGCGGGGACGTGGAGGCGTCACTCACACCGTAGATCAATGGAGACATAAGGACGACTGTCTTCACGCCTGACTCGAGACCAACGTCTATCATGCCCAATTCCGTCGTCCGCTGGATATACTTCTCAATATTGCGCATCTTCTCATAGGTGTAGATGTCGTCCTCGGAATCGTTAAATTCCCGATCCGGGCTGGATTCAATGTGGTCCCCAGAAAGTGGTTGGTCAGCGAGATTCGAAACGCCCGAAGTATGCACCAGCCATACATCTCTGCCAGTGTGCACCCGGCGTAGGCAAAGGCCCTTAACGAAGGCTGCAGCGCTGGCAAGATGATAGCCCAGCGTCATATTGAAGACGATATCGTACTGACTTGCTATCTCGACAACACGCGCAGTATCTTCCAGGCCCTCGAAGAGCACAACCTGGATCCTGGAGCCAAAGGCATTGTGCAGCTGCGCAACTCTGTCCTGGCCACGAACCAGACACGCTATCTCGGCTTCTTGAATCGATGGGTGTTTGCTGCAGAGTAATTGATGGAGCACACTACCACCAATGTAGCCTGTGATGCCGGCGAGGAGGATCTTTTTGCGAGTCATGATTGGACACACGATATCGTGGATGAAATGTAAGACACTGGCGAAGAAGGTAAATTGACCGATAACAATGTGGTTCGAAAACTTGCACTCCTCCATATACCGTCTCTTCACGTGAGCAAGACGGCCAGCGATTCACCCTTGCACCAGTAGAGCTTACGAAAACACTGTGATTAGGCCACTACGACTAGGACCCGACTTCCAGGGAAGCGCTTGAGTCCTCTTTAGCCTTACTTTCCACCGTTGGAAGCTTGTCATCACAAAGTTTCGATATTTATCCGGTACGGCCCGCCTCACTGCCGACTGGCTGAATGGAACCTTAATAGATTCAAGGGCTAGCTAGACATGTCAAACACTGATGACGTCTGTCGCATTTTGCGATCTCATCCAGCAGCGGAATCATACTACCATCCACTGCGCGGCCCGAATACTTAGGTCATGCGGAACAGACTATCTTCGTGTAAAGCATACACCGAGACAGTAAGGTTTGGTATCGGACCCTTTATTGGCGCGGTCCGAAACGGTTCAGCCTCATGCAATGTCCCGTTGGTGCATACTACAATATAACGGCGACTGAGTAGTCGGTACAACAATTTCCGGACGAGGTAAGCTGGTTCGCCAAGCGATAAGCACCAAACGAACAAGGTGCACCTGTCAGCTTGCACTGACCTCCTTCGATTCAGGCCCCGTAGATTGCCGAAGTTTTCCCCTTCCAAACAAATAATCATCCTTATTGCTGAGTGCGGACTAGAGACAGAGGTTCATACATTGGCTATAATGTGCAGTTAGCTAGTCGCTGCGTGCAAACAGACGAAAAGCTGATTTGCATAGCTCACAACCGTATGCACATGGCTGACCGTTGTTTGTGGACAGCCGACTGTTGTATGCATATAGCTGACTGCTGCATCACGGGTACATGATGCTCACAACCCTGCAAGTGGACTAACACCACGCTACGTCAGCAAGGCTGTAATCATTAACCAAACTTTGGGAAGATAAGAGTCTTCGGAGAATCTACAGCGATCGACTGACTTCTTGAAACAGGAGAGATGGCAAAACAACTAAGAACGAGACAGTGACCACCGAGATGCTGTGACTATAAGACGCTGCTCCTACCTCATGGGTCAGCATTGCAACAGTTGACTTCAGCTACACTCATCGCACTCCCCTTGATCAAGCACGATGAATGTATCCACTCCTACTTTCCCATGGCATGTCATGCCGACCCTTGACTCACTCATGTCTGGGGACAAGCTTTCTACCATGGAGCTGCCACATCCACGAACAATAGTGGCAAGTCTTTTAGTCATAGTATTCACGCTATCCTACTATCGATCTGTCACGAAGAAGACAGGTCTCGAAAGCTTCCCTGGACCATGGTATGCGCCCTACACGGCTATGCACCTTCGATGGCTCTTCGCCCGTGGCACGATCCACGAGTATGTTGAGAAGATGCACAAACAGTATGGTGACGTGATTCGTCTGGGACCAAGGCAGATTTGGGTCTCAGACAAAGGGGCTATGAAACAGATTCTTCTTACCATTGATCTACCAAAGGTTACTATGTATGCCGAGATCTCGAGAGACAGAAGTAGCCCAGGTCTTTTCGGAGAAATGTAAGTACCAACAATCCATATCCACCTCTGGCAAGACAACATCGGCTAACGATCGAAACTACAGCCGTCCAGTACCCCACCGCAACCTCAAGAAGTTTCTCAGCCCCGCCTTCACGGTAGCATCAGTGGACAAACTAGACACCTACTTCAAAGCATGTGTATCCACCTTGCTTGACAACTACTACAATGAAGTAGACAAAGCAGTCTCCAAAGATCTCAGTTTCAAGTCCAATGGCAATATTCAAACAGACCTCATGCGCGATCTGCATTGCCTCGCCTTGGACATCATGGGCGAGTCCTCATTCGGCAAAGGCTTTGGACAGATTGACAAGATTTTCGATCCGAAAAAAATGCTTTCGAGAAGAGATAAACGGTGGAGTAAGATTCCCAATGCGATCTTCGATGGGCAGGCCAGGAGGTATGGATTGGTTTTCATCAAGAGGTTTCTGAGGCGAATGGGGTATGAATGGGAGGTTGATTGGCCCAAGGAAATGACCACTGCTATTTGCGAACTCGTCGACGAACGTGCTGCAGCACAGGGATCAGTAAAGAACGCGGCACGTATCGATGTCCTGCAGCACATGTTGGATGAGGGTGCGCGACCGGATACTGGAGAGCGGATGTCGAATCAGGATATCATCGATCAGATGTCTGAACTTCTCCTCGCTGGTTCAGAAACTACATCCGGCAAGTTCCAACCCCTCATGTTCTCCCTTCGGTCTTATATTGGCTAACCATCTATTTAGGAACGATGGCATGCCTCTTTGTGGAACTCGCACGAACTCCCGCAGCCCTAAACAAGCTTCTGGCTTCGCTCCCCCCTCTTTCTCCCTCATCTCCCATCCTTGACTCCAAAACCGTGCGGACAGACCCACAATATCGCTACCTTGAAGCCTGTCTCAAAGAAAACCTGCGCATGAACCCCATTGCTTCTGAACTAGGTCGTCGTACTCTAGATCAAGGCCACAATGTTAATGGCTTTGATATTCCGCCCTATACGATCGTTTCAGCCAGTTATCGGGCACTACATCGGGATGAACGATACTGGCCCGAGCCAAACAGGTTTTGGCCAGAACGGTGGCTGGAGGGTGAGGAGAGGGAGGGTGCGCCGGAACCAGAGTAAGATGACCCATGTAAGAGACGGGAGGTGCAATTAGGACCTATGCTGACAAAAGATGCAGCATGGATGCTTACTTTCCGTTTTCCAACGGCCGACACAACTGCATTGGTCAGAATTTCGCGTACGCAGAAATGCGAACAGTGTCTGCAAATCTGCTTTCCCGCTTTTCTCTTGAGGAAGCTGGTTATCAGGAAATTCAGCTTCGACAGTTCATAACGATGCAGTTTCATGATGGGAAGTGGAAGGTCGTGTTGAAACCTCGGTGGAGAGAAGGCGCGGAAGATTGAGGGATGAATCCTTGTGGGATAACGGCAATGCGCAAAGCATATAAATCTTGGGTAAAGTATTCCATTAACTAGGAGGGTACGGAGAAGAGAAGGTAGGCAGCAGCTCATGCTGTCAAATATAGGAAAAGAAGTAAACTAGCATCCAAACAAGCTTATTACTCGATATCTCTCGTCCTCCTCAGCATTATGTATCTCCCTTGTGTCGGCTCTACTCACTCACTCTTCTCGCTCTCAGAACCTAGTACATTGGGTCACCAACGGCTGTGATAGACGCAGTGCACACTCCATTCTGACAGTATCCGGCGGGTGTAGCCCAGCCCCAGAGTTCTGGAAATGATTAGCTTCTTGATGCGATGAGAGAATTGGTGAAACTTACCGACAGACTGTCCGTTGGTAAAAATTGCATTTGCTGCGCCGGAGATCGTAGCAGAACAGGCTTGCGTACCGCTAAGCTGATCACAGGTAATGATGAATGGAGCGGTGGCTGTCACTGGGACAGTGGCAGCACCATAACAGCGTCCTCCGTCGCACCAAGCTGCCACACTGCTGGCCGTCTGGTAGTTGTTGCCATCGACAAGAAGGTTCGAAATTGAACCAGCTACTGTAATGTTGCAACGGTATGATGAATCGCATGCACCGGACACTAGTTTAAGCGTTAGTCAATCGAACACTTTTATGCTTTACAAGCAAAATGGAAGACTTACTGAGACCATAGGCAGCACCGAGAACACCGGAGAAAGTTTTGTCGATCACGCCTGGCATCGCAGGAAGGTTGTTAAGCGATAGAACACCTTGTCCTTGGACTGGAGCAGAGAACGTGGACGGAAGAGCCGTGGAAACTGTAGCTGCGGTGCCAGTGGGTGCAGCAGTAATCGTGGAGGCCGCAGCCGTGGTAGATGTAGATCCTGAGCCAACTACAACGGCAAGCAATGTCGAGGACGAGAGCTTCACTCCCACAAGGGGTGAGGAGGATCCGCCGACATTGACACCGAGCAACGGTGCAGCCGTGGACGTGGTGACGACTGCGCTGCTGACTTTCGAGGATACCGCAACAACTACGCTGCTTGCCTTGGAAGAGACTGCAACGACTACGCTGCTCGCTTTGGAAGAGGCTACCACGACTACGCTGCTGGCCTTGGAAGATACCACTGCAGCGGCGCTGCTGGTCTTCGAGGTGACCGCTGCGACGGCACTGCTGGTCTTGATAGTGGCTGCTGCGCTGCTAGTCTTCACTGCGCTGCTGGTAGTAGCACGTGCTTCGATCGGATCGGCAACAGGTGCGGCCGCGACCAATGCGCCAACGAGTGTGAAAGTAGCGAGGAGCTTCATTTTGATCGATTTGTTGTAGTGAGCGAGGAACAGAGACTGAGAAGGGGGAAGAGACGCCGAGGAGGACGAGAGATGAAGAGCGAGAGTAAAGTTGGATGCCTGGAGCTGGAGTTGCTGAGGATGCTTTCTGTATCCGCAAGGAACAACTCGTCTTTATGTGTTTCTGGATGTTGAGAGCTACACTCTTCGAGCATCCCCTGAGCCAACATTATCTGGAATTTGTCCTTGATCACAGTTCTCGATCGATGTTGGCCAGGAATGCAAATCTCCATCCAAACCTCAAGTCTGGCCCCTACTGACCACAAACATCCTCCGGATCTAGAACTCTGCGTTTGAAACGACTTTGGAGAACGCCTGGTGTACGCCATCAGAAGTACGCCAAGCTGGGTACCTGCTTGGTGGACTATTTTATTGGTGCGGGCCAGCCTCGTGCAGTACTTCCTAATTGTAATGTTTAAGCAATTCTGTGCTACGGGTGCTGTTCCGTTATAGGTTCGAGTAGTGTAGCGTCATCTCAAGGCGGACCCTGAAGCTTGGAATCTAGCGCGTCTCACGAAAGCCTGGCTCGTCATACTGGTGGCTTTGTGCTAAGATAAGGCGCCAAGCAGCAATTCAACAACCAACCAAGAGAGAGCCGTGTTGCTTAGGTGCCGTTCAAAGTTTACTACTAGGGAATCTAGTAGTCCGGGACGTCTTCCGAAAGCACGAGCGCTGGCTGGGGCTAGTGCCGATGCGGGGCGTTTTCAAAGGGTCAACACCATCTTGATGCACAATGCTGTCGGTTTGCCCAACATGAACATCCACTTCGGCTCTAGGATTTAGGAGTTAGTGTTGCTTGATGCATGTTACGTCTATCGTTCAAAATGTGCTTCTTTGGATCGCAGCAGGTGAATCCTCTTGAAGACCCGCCTGTGAGACGCGACAAGTCATCTTTGCCGATGTGCTCGAATTTCTGATAATCAACATCGCAGCTCCATTGTATCTCTTGAAACTCCATCAATGAGATAAAGACAATTTCTCAATAATGTGGCGACTGATAAATATATTTTGAGTCTTCGACCGCCTGTTTACACGACGTCTCTCTCACGACGCCTGTACACGAGAATGTAGGTCTAGAGCAGTAGGGGAAGCCATCGATAGCACGTCATTTAGCTGTGCGAAGATGGCGCAGGACTAGACGCATCAACGCCTCGTTCTTTCCGGCTGCACGGTGTCGTCGATCGTCACGACTAGCGTAGCGAACGGTTTGATCGACTTGCCACGTTCCGATCGTCGCAGGGGTAAAATGACGGTAGCGATCGAAAGCTTGTTATGGTAAGAGGCATGAACACTTCCTCACAAATTATCGGACTGGTGCGTGTCGGTAGCGCAATACTTACACTGGTTGGTGAACTCTCGGAAGCCTCGCCTTGCATCCCCAGACGACAACGGCAACAGCCGGATCACTCATCCAAATCAAGGTCGAGAGAACCTAATCTGGACCGAGATCCAGGTACATGGACATAGCATGAGCGCGTGGCGTATGCAGGTCGACGACTAGCCTGTCTCCACCACAAGCGGGTGTGCCTGAATGGATGCGTTTCACTCTCGCCTGGACATCCAACAATCCAGCCTGATTTATTCTCCGGGGCCCCGGCCTCAGCCGTACGGTATCTTCTCGCATCGATTCAATCTAGACCCACAAGACGGTAGTCCTAGTTTGGCCTGCTCTGGTAGCCAAGTAGGAACGGGATACGGTAGATGCATGTCCAAGAAGGTCTGAAGGAGGTGTATGGCTCAGAAGGGATGCGGCCCTACCCCGCTATATGGGGTTTACGATGCTGTCCTGTCTACTAGCCACGAAATGCGTGTTTACATGAACAGCTTAACAGCCAAAAGCGGGGTTCAGGAGTATCAGCTCAATGGTGTTGTCTCTGGAAGACTTTAGTTGTTGTTCTTGATGCAGATGACGTCGCCCAGCTCTAGTGGTTACATGGTAAACTGATCGTGTATCGCCGCTAAGTAAGACTCGTGGAGTGCCTTGCTGCTTGCAGGCCAAGCCAAACTTAGGCATCAGTGTAGCGTACGATGCACCCTCCAAACTGCGATTCATGCATATAGTCCAGACGTCCTTGGCACAACCACAGCACGCTCAAGGTGTGGAAGTATGAGGGGTCTACGCAAGTTCATGTATGGAAAAGCGGAATGTGGCGGCGCACCAAAGTTGAGAGGGCAAATAAGTGTGACCGCTAGGAACAAGCTGATTATTTGACTAGCACATGCACGCCTTTACTGCTCTGATCCACACCAGGCAGAAACACATCATGCACGAAATCGACGTCCTTTCGGCTTGAGTTGAAAAGTTCCATATCGAACCGCCTAATCACAGCTGCAATGCAAATCCGCATCTCCGCATACGCCAAGTTCATACCCACGCATGATCTCGTGCCACGGCCGAAAGCCATGAGGAACCTGTCCAATGGCTGCCCGTCGGATGTTCTAGCACCTACAGCGCCATTGCCATTGAGCCAGCGCTCTGGAATGAACGAGTCTGGTTCAGGGAAGATTGACTCGTTGATATGAATCAAGGGAGCGGTCATACCGACTGGTGTGAATGCGGGGATGATGTAATCTTTATAAACCATAGGCGAGCGCGCAAGGCGCGCATTGCGAATCGCAAGACCATTGCTCATTCGAAGGCCTTCACTGATAACAGCAGTGAGATAGGGCAGTTGCTCCAATTCAACAAGCGCCTTACGCTCGTAGGGATCTGGCATAGCTGATACTATCTCCGCCTTGAGCTTTGTATAGGTGGACGGGTTGTCGAGAAGGTGGAAGAGGATAGCGTTCAATGTGTTGCCGACTGTATCGATCCCAGCGCCGACGATGACTTGGCTTTCCTGGCTGAGTCGCTCAAAGTTCTTCTCGTTGGGTGGTAGGTCGCTGTCGAGGAGGTCGTGAAATATCGTGTGCTCGCTAGTCGTGTTGCTATCTGCAACTCCAAATTCCTGCCTGACTTTTTCCTTTTTTGTAAAAACCTCCTGCACGCGTCGGTTGTTCATTTTCCGGAGTTCCATCATCGCTGCATATTCGGGACTTTGTTTTTCTACCCAGTCTTGCGGTAACGCGTTGATGACAGAGTGTAACCAGGGTGCGTATCGAGTGATCAAGGAAAGGGACGCGAATCTCTTGTTGGCCTGTGTAAAATATGGTGCGAAATCAGGGTCGTCGAGAGACCTTTGTTCCACGCCCATGGAATATTTAATGATTACGTCTGCAGCCAAACAACTGAATGCTTCACATGTAGGTATAGCTCTTTTGGCAAGATTATATTCCTCAAATCTTGTACATAGTTTTTCGACATACGTCCAAATCATGTTCTGAAGGCCCATGATGCGCTGTTTAGAAAAGAACGGGTTGATGGCTGCGCGGCGGATACGGTGGTGGTAGTGATCGTCTGTACTGAAAGCTGTCAAAGGATTGCCGAACTCAGCAGTCATAAAGTTGTATTTGTCGCGTGGCGCGGATCGAGTATACAACGTATCTATGAAGGCAGGATCGGAAACGTGAAGCTCGTAAGGGCTGATGCGAACTATGGGGCCTGTATGATGTTAATCTTGCTGCTGGCAGAGTCGAACGCGAGACGAACGCGGCTCAGTCCCTGCCGAAGGCCGGGTGGTGACATACCATATTTTTCATGCATCTTCTTTATCTCTGCCCAGTATCTACCCCATCGGAGGACATCAAAGTAGCACTCGTAGCACAACGTCACTGCGGCTAGCTTTGGGCCTGGAAACTTTGAAAGAGGGCTGATGTATAACTGGTAAACTGCGTTGCCAATTAAGTAGGAAGAGAACAAAATCAAGCCGATAAGTATCGAGTAGTGCGAGAGATTATTGTGAATACCACCGATAAGTATTTCTTGCAGCGCCATTCTTGCGAGCTTTGGTTGAGAGTAAAGAAGTCGCTTCAGGTCGTTGGCGAAGTGGGTTTGTTCAGAAGTGGAGGGACTTTGCCTGGTATCGCAAGAAAGTAGGACGAGTTCAAATAATCTCTACAGCTTCATTTGGGGGTTGTTCGTGAGATTGGTGCAGACTGGACACGTCATGCATGATGCGGGGTGTTTGTACGACAGTCCATGTGGTGTGTATTGCTTCTTTGTGATGACCCCGCGTCTTCATTTAATACCACCCAGAGCATACGGCCATCATGCAGCTCAACGATCGGAACAACTGCGGAACTCTCTGATCTAACAAGAACCTGGAATGCGCGAATGTTGTATGCCTAGATGGGTAATGAGTTTAGCTCCTGTGATGCTAATGGATGCTGTACGAATGCTTGTTAGCACCAAAACTGGTGTCGTCGCCGCCTCCGTCAGTGCGAGGACATCTGACTTGCTGGGTAGCGAAAAGGACTAAGTGTTCTTGGCATGCATGGAGGAAAACTCGCGTAGAGGCTTGACACCTCTCTAGGGAAAAGAAAATAGATAAAGCTACCGCAGGTTCTATTGGGATTGATAAGGAAGATTTGCGACGACGCGACTGACCGACAAATGGCTGTGAATTCTATGCGATGAGAACTTGCCAAATAGAGGTGTTCACGCGTCATTATTCGGATCACCAACTCCGCTCACAATCAAGTGGAATATATCGCAATTCAGAATGAGCTTGTGTAGCATGCTCCCAGAATGATCTGGCCCGACATTACTCGACACCCTCCTAATTTGTCGATG
Source organism: Alternaria gaisen (assembly GCA_004156025.2). NCBI lineage: Eukaryota > Fungi > Ascomycota > Dothideomycetes > Pleosporales > Pleosporaceae > Alternaria > Alternaria gaisen. The sequence continues at coordinate 1,542,230 of PDWZ02000011.1, read as the reverse complement.
CATGCACTAGGAAGATGGCATCCAATCGCTTGACCCGCCACACTCGTTCAATCACATGCTAAAATGTTGGGGACGGGCAACGCGATAGCAAGCCATCCGTCATATGGTTCACGTGCATGAGTCTATTGTTATGGGATACACCAAGAGACTACCTGCACTTCCCACAGCTTTCTTGGCAAACACCCGCCAGCGGCCCGTCAAATCGTTGCGGGGTAAATATCTACGCTGCGGCTCTACCCGCAAGCCTCCATCCCAGTTGCGGGCGCTACCCATTACCCCTCCCTGGTGACGAATCATGGCATATCAGCGCTCCTAACTACAAAGCTACTGCCGCCTCGACTCGTAAATTTACGTCTACCATCAATAGGGGCACTATTCATCAGGGGTATACCACGTTTGAGATTTCTTCCTTAACGTATGTGGCAAGCGAGTCGCCCACGCAAGCGAGTCGCCCACCCCACCAACTTTGATCACCTTTAAAGCGTGCAACTCAACCACCTTTTAAGATAATATATAGATATTAACAGAGTAGATTAAGTAGTACCTAGAGTATCCTTTTGGCATGTACGTGAGTTATGCCCAGTCTCTCTGCACCTTGTGCAGCGCGCAAGAGCCTGGCGGCTAAGGCCTGATCGCTCTCCACCTTGAAGCTGTTCACGCTCTATCTGCTGGTTAGCCTCCTTTTGAGCGAGTATATCCTCTCTAGCTCCCTTTATTAGGACCCTACGCTTCTGGAGTCGCTTTTTCTTGCGCTGCTTACGCGTTAACGCCGCTTCGTTGGCTCTCTTAAGGCTAGTGATCCGATCGCGCATTAGCTCAGCTGAGAGCATTATCACCTCAGCGCCCTTCTTAAGCTGGTTAATCGCCTTAATAATTAAGGCAGGTGATAAGCTCTTGTGCTTTCGCACGCGATTACGTATCAACGTTAATTGAGCCTCAAGCTCACGTACGTTGCTCGGCGTACGAGCCTCCCAGAGAGCCTCTGGTAGAGCAGCTGGAGTAGGCGTACAGAGCTGCACGTCTAGCTTCGAGAGGACAGTGTCTAGCTAGAGAGAAACAAGGCCTGCGCCGCAGAAAGCTGAGCAGATATTAGCTAATGTGAACGATCGATCAAACGCTGTCTTAAACGCTGGTAGAAACTCAAGCTTCGTGATGTGGTTGATGTGGTGGCGGATTAGGCTCTCTACCTCACGGCTGTACGCGCGCTTTAATAGCGAGAAGCAGCCAACGTTAAGAGGCTGGAGCAGATAAGATGAGTGTGGTGGCATACAGAGCGTGTAGATATTGTTCTCCTTGCAGAGCTCTTAAAACTCAAGGGATTAGTAGCTCTCGTGGCCGTTAAGGATAAGCAGGCGACGCGCACCTATAACACGACTCTTCGTGTAGGCGTTAAAGTGCTTTAGCCACTTAACTCCTAGCTTGTTGTTTGTCCAGCCGTTGTCACTAACTGCGATCGCCCAGTCGCGTGGGATCTCTTCCTCGTACCAGGCAGACAGGTGATACTGGCTAGCAAAGATAAGGAACGGTGGGATTAACCAGCCAGCTGCGTTGATCGCAGCGATCGCTGTCACCTACTCGCGATTACCAGGCTAGATAGCCTTTAGCCTGCCTCTTCTCTCTAACCCTGTCACGACGAGCTAAGTCGTGATCTTGCCTATCCTAAAGCCAGCTTCGTTAAAGTTGTAGACGTCCTCGTCGCAGATGCTGTACTTAGCCTTTGTCTCCTCTACAAGCTTAAACTAGGAGCTAATTAGGACTAGATTCTTACATAGGGCTCTTTGTCTATCGTATGCTCGATTAAAACGCGTCGTAAGACTATCTGTACGCCTAACAAAGTTGGCTAGCCACTTCTGCCTAACCTAGCCAGCGCCGCGCGCAGCTAGCAGCTTATCAGCCATATTACGTACAGCTGCGTACGTAGGCGCAAATCCACGTTGGTCTAGGTCGAGTATATAGCTCACAATCACCCCCTCTTCTAGCTGGGTAAGCTTCCTTGAGTTGGGCTGGCAATCGCGTCGGGCAGGCTTGCCAGCGCGTCGGTCGCGTAGCGTTGTACGAGGGACATTAAAGGCCTAAGCAGCTGCTCGTACAGTCTTTATCTGATGCTTATTTAGAGATAAGATAGTTAGCTGTATATCAGCTTCAGATGAGCGCGCTAGAGCTTGTTAGTGTTGCGGCATGGTTGGATTGAGCTTCGAAGGTGATCAAAGTTGGTGGGGTGGGCGACTCGCTTGCGTGGGCGACTCGCTTGCCACATACGTTATCCGTTCCAGAGGAAACGATCTTTATGTGCCTAAAAAGATTGAATAATCTATCCCCACGCACTTCAGATTGCTGGGATTAGTGTATAAGTGCTGCAATTTGCTTTTGGCCTGTGACCACAAAAAAGCACTTTTCCTGATCTCGACGCACACGCTGACTCATCGGAGGTTGCAACCAAACTCTGTCGAAAGACGTCTGTCTGACTTAGCTGTTGGTACACTCACTGACTAAAGATTACTCTAAGTTGATATCCCACCATCCAAGCTCTGAGCCTGACACATCTTGAAGTACATGCCGTTTTTCTGAAGCAGCTCCTCGTGAGTTCCAGTCTCAACGATATGACCATCTGAGAAGACGAAGATGCGATGGGCTTCGCGAACAGTCGATAGACGATGGGCGACAGCAATTGTGATCCTGTCACCGCAAGCAGCTTCCATCAAAGCCGCTTGCACTACGCGCTCTGATTCAGTGTCTAAAGCACTCGTGGCCTCGTCTAGAAGAAGGACTTTCGGCTGGCGAACCAGAGCTCTGGCAATGGCGATGCGCTGCCGTTGGCCACCGGAGAACTGGCTGCCGCCGATACCACAGAGTGTTTCAAGGCCCTCCGGTAGGGACGAAACAAATTCCCAGACATTTGCCGCTCGACAAGCTGCCTCGATTTCTGCGTCGGACACGTTCGCGGCGTCGGCGCCGTGCATGATGTTCTCGCGCACGGAGCCTGGGAACAAGGATGGTTCTTGTTGAACGAGCGAAACATTTCGACGATAGCTACTTGGGCTCATTGTTTGCAGGGGTTGCGAATCTACGATAATGCTACCACTTATCGGGTCGTAGAAGCGTTCGAGAAGAGCGATCATGGTACTCTTGCCGCATCCTGATGCGCCTACGAATGCCACGAATTCGCCACGTCGAATAGTCATTGAGACGCCCTTCAAAACTTGACTGTCTGGCACAAGGGGATAAGAGAATCGCAGATCATTCAGTTCATATGACTTGCAGCTCTCTATTGGTGCAACACTTCTGTTATCGTTCGTTTCAGTTATGACTGGTTGCAGTTCAGATAGCCAGAAGAAGTAGTTCGCCGCTTGGTGACCTTTGGTGAAGCTACCAGAAAAGCTGAGTAGCGTCCCCGCGGAGGTTCCAGAGAAGAATATCGCCATGAACGAGACCATGAATTCATAGAAGCTGATCTCGCCAGCGGTGACCAGCTTTGATCCCCACCAGAAGCCCAGTGCAAGAACGAATTGCTCGACGGCTTGAGTGAGCGCGAACCAAATCATGACATGGAAAAGATGCGGTGTGCATCGGCGAATACCTGAATCGAGTGCTGCGGTATATCTCTGCAAGAAATCTTCTTCGATGGCCAGAGATGACACAGTTCGAATAGCGAGAACTGCTTCCGATGCTAGCGATGCGCTTTGGCTGAAAGAAGTGTTGATTATCGTGTTCAAACGCTTCTCCAGCTTCAGTCGCAGCCAGCCGGACAAGATGAGAGGGGGGAGGCCAACAAAGATGCCGACAACTCCAACCTTCCAGGACGTGGCGAGGGAGAGAATACAGCATGCGACAACGCTGACGATCGAGATAATGGAGAAAGATATGTTGATACCCATCAGCTCGAGTACAGCCTGTGGGTGAGAATCGAGCTTAGCAGTCATGGAGCCGACAGTATTCTCGGGGGAGTCGAAAAACCCTAAATCCTGGTGGAGAAGACATTCCATCATGCCGGATCGCACCCTGGCGCTCAAGGTGTTCGCGATTACGTTCATGGCCCAGCCCAAAGTGTAGTAGCACAAGAGGCAGCCTAGTGAGAGAACCAGGAACATCAAAGCCAGAAAATTGGCCTTCGGTGTAGGATCATCATTCCCCATGAGTTGCACAAGCTGAGCCAATAACAAGGCTTGACCTGGGTTGACTGCAGCTCCGACAACGCATGCAGCTCCTGCCACAATGTACCATCGGCACAGTTCAGGAGTCAATCTTGCTAGTTTCCAACAACTGCGGAGCAGGCCAACCTCCCTAGATGACTGTGGGTCTTCTTTCTCGCCAACCTTGCCGTGATCATGTGGGCCCGCGGTATCTAGCCTGTCCAGAAATACAGCTGTTTGAGCGAGAACGTGTTGTTTCTCGATTCCTTCCAAGTGTGTGTCTCTGATGTTCTGCAGTTGATTTTGACCTGGCAACAGGCTCTGCACCTGTACGAGTTTGGCATACATCCCACCGCGGTCCAGGAGCTCCGCATGAGTGCCTTGCTCAACTAATTCGCCTTTGGACATGACCACGATGTTGTCGGCATTGCAGACCGTTGAAAGTTTGTGTGCGATGACGATTGTCGTGCGATTCTGTGCAGCACTATCGAGCGCCTTCTGGACGACGGTTTCGGCAGTTGGGTCAAGTGCACTGGTGGCTTCATCTAGCAGGAGGATTCGAGGATCTGAGATCAAACTGCGAGCAATAGCAACCCTCTGCTTCTGGCCACCAGAGAGCAGTCCGCCTCTTTCTCCAACACGAGTGTCGTAACCATTGGGAAGTTGCATGATAAAGTCGTGGGCAAAAGCTAGCTTTGCAGCGTCGACAGCTCGATGAATCTGTTTCTGTCGAGGCTCGTGCTGCCATTTGGTAGCGACAAGGCCATGGATGATATTATCCAAGACCGTGCCGTTGAAGAGTACAGGTTCCTTGTTCCGTCAGCACATCAGCTAGAAGATGTGATCACACGATAGTACCTACTTGCTGAACGAGTCGAACGTGTGTTCGTAACCATCGTAGATTCAAGGTTGAGGTGACATGGCCGTCGATCTTGATATATCCTGATGTTGGATCATACCATCGCTCAAGAAGACCGATGATAGTACTCTTGCCCGAGCCGCTAGGACCGACGAGAGCAGTCACCTTACCAGCAGGGATTTTGAGCGAGAAATCGCGAAGAACCATGGTATCAGGGCGCATCGGGTAATTGAACCTGACAGATTCTAGCTCGATTTCACCTATCAACGCCGCAGGCTCTATGCCGGAAGGGTCCAATGAGTCAATTCTAGACTTCCTATCCATGAGCTCGAATAGATCAATCGCCGCAGACGCAGCACGCCCGAAGGTAACGAAGTTTGGCCCTGTCAACATAACTGTCGAAGCGGCGATGATGACGGAGAAAAGTACTCTGGTGATCCATGTCAATCAAGACTCGACGCTGACTTCGCATGAGAGGGGTGGTACGTACGTGAAAACGGTTCCGAGATCTGCCTCACCACGGGATATCATACTGAAGCCTTGCCAGAATGCCAAGCCCATGCCTGCGAAGACAACAAAGTATTGGCCACCGAATATTATTCCAGAAGTCTTGCTACGCTTATTTCCGAGTTTCAAGGCCATATCTAAGTAGATCTTGTACCTTGCTAACGTCCTACACTGCAGATTGAAAGCTTTGACGGTTCGCATGGCGCTTAGGACGTTCTCAGCATAGCTCGCAGCGTCCGAGTAGACCTTGGAAACTTCGCGGTTGTTGATGGTATCATACGTACCGACTCCACCAACGAGTAGAATGGATGCTGGAATAATGCAGATCAATATCAAGGTGAGCTTCCACTGGGCGATGAAGGCTATGACGAAGGCCGCAACGAAGGTGGTTACGGACTGCACAACTAGACCGAGCTTTTCTGAGATACCTGACTGAATCATGAGGCCGTTTGCCGTTGCTTGGGTGGAGATTGACCCGGAGACACCTTGATCATGGAAACCGACCTCTTGGCGAAGAGCTGCTTGTAGGTAGTCGTGCTGAATGGCTCGAACTAGGTGACACGCAACGTAGGTCATCAAGGAGCCATACAGATAGATGGAAGCTAGTCTGACAATGCCGATATAAACGAAGTAAAGACTGAAGGTTCTACTGTCAGCATTCAAACTTGAATCTTGGAAGAAGAGTTGTACTCTACGTACGCAGTTGTGCTGACTGCACTCATGTAGCTATCAGAGAAGCCCTCGGTGCCAACGCTACCCAGCAATCGCACGAACTCACCCATGACCACGTTGACCATGGCTTGCGCAACGCCTGCGGTGATTGCGGCTACGATCGAAATTCCCAACAAAACATGATGACTCGATGTGGCGTAGGTGAATGTCCTAAAAAATGCGGCAAATGCCGACGGTGTCTTTTTCTCGGCCGGGGGGAGCTGCGTGTCAGAAGAGAGATGATCTCGAACCGCGTCTTGTTTCCGCTTTTCTGACATCTTCATGCAAATTGTAATGAGCAGGGGGATCGGTTTTGTAGTGGCCATGAAGATCTATTAGAGTTGGATATATTAAGGGAACAAAACGAGTGGAATGTGTAGCACAAGGGCTGCTTGTAAGTTCGGAACTGGTAGTCATGTTGTCGGGCTTTTCAATAATTATTGTATTGGCGTTTGAGTCGCATTAGTTCGCCCAGGAGCACGACGCGCGTGTTGTTATGCACTTGGCAGAGTAGCGGACATGAAGAGGCCGCACGCCGCGAAGCGAGAGGAGGAAAGACAAGCGGCATGCGGACCCTGAGCGGCCCGCACGTCCGCGTCATCGATCACGTGACATTGGCATCACATAAGCATCAGCGGTCATTCCTCTGCTCTTCTACTTCTGCAGTTCGGTCCGCGGAAATCCATCGCCCGAATTGCTGCTAGGGAAAGGGTTAATCACCGTAACGCACGACTTTGCGTTGATTGCATTCCAGCGCGTAGCCGGTCTGCGACCACTCATTTGCGCCTCTTACTAACCCCGAGTTTGTGGAGCCCGCCGCTATGGCCGCCAGCATGACTCTACGACCAGCCTCAGTATCTGCGGAAATGAGCGATGAGGAGATGCTTCCCGAACATGACGAAATTAGCAATGATGAAGAGAACAGGACTACACAAAGCTCGGAAGGTCCTGTTTCGAAAGTCGCTGTACGTCAGGGTTTGAACATACACCCAGGAGTTCCCAAATGTACTGAGCTAATTGGAGTTACTAGTGTGATAGATGCCGTAGACGCAAAGTTAGTCTCATTGAACAACAGAAAAATACCACCCGTGCAGGATATTGACGTATGTGCTTCTAGATCAAGTGCGATCGCCAAGACCCCTGCAACCAATGCCTTCGAGCATCTCTCCAGTGCACATTTCCAGAGATTCAGAATCGAGCGAAGCGACAGAGGATTTTGGTTTCAAGCTTGTAGTACGTGACTGGCCGATGGTAGAGTTCGAGCCGTTCATTAGGTTTGACTTCTGACATTCATCAGTGAAAGCAAGATCGAAGATATAACCAAAAAGCTTGACGACTTAGCTCGCCTCGTGCAGCGGCTCGAAGTACGGCCAGATCCAAATCTTTCCCAACTCAGTACCATAAATGCCAATCTACATACGACCAGCAAATCGACAAGACCAGCCCAAACATCTGCTCCCGATCATGACGGCATCGACATTTCCTTGCTCCTAAATGTGATTCAGGTGGCCGACTTACTCGAGACAGCCCTAGATCATGAGGATACTGGAGACCATTCATCCGCCGCTGCTGACATTCGACTATCTCGTCAGACTTTGCAAGACGTTTTACGGTCTCAAAGTCGGCATAGCAGCCTCCATGAAGGTCCACCATTTGCAAAAACATTGGCTCCTGGCATGACTCTAAGGGATGTCCCGCTTCCATCCATAGAAAATGTCATGGCATGTCTCAGAATGGTTCAAGGTATATGCAGAATTGCATGATCTTTACTCGACATACGAACATATCAGCTCACGAACACTTCAGATCACGGGACCACCACAGTCCCCTGGCTAGGAGAGACAATGTCATTCGGCGATTTTACCCTTATCATCGTTCAGGTCTGTTCTCCTGGGCCAATTACCGATGTCGAACTCATCATTGCCCTCTCTGGACTGTATTGGATGTTTAACATGTGCGGAACATGGGCATCTCCTGTTACCCGAGAGGATTTGAAAGACCAAGCAAGATTATGCCAAAATAGCCTCGAGACAGTGTTGTCGACATTGAACTTTTGGTTACCCACAACAGTCGATGCCGTTCTGGCCATGAACTTAGCGGTAAGATGAGCAGTCCCCACTTGTATTTCTGAGCCCTGAAAAACGTCACTAATATACAACTTTCGAATCCTAGTCTGTATATTGTCTTCAAAAAGGCAAAATCTACGCTTGCTGGACGTTCATCAACAAAGCCACTATGATCGGCCAAGCGCTGGGCTTGCATCAAGACAGTTCATCGTCTGGACTTGCTTCTGAAGAACGGCATCGGCGCTTTTGTCTCTTCTGGTCAACTTATTGCATCGAGAGACCCACAGCACTCAGGCTCGGGCGTCCTTCTACGATACGTGATGGGCACATTACCATACCGAAGCCGGACCAGTACCCCACCCTTCAAGGCCTTAATTCGAGCAGACAAAGCTTGATACATGCTGTCGAGATGTCGAGGCTTCATGGCAGCGCATATGATGACCTGTTCAGTCCGAGCGCACTTGCGCTTCCTGCAACGCATCGGACAACACGCGGTCAAGCCATTGCTGCAGAATGGCGTGCTCTAATCGCTTCGAAAGAATCTTCTATGGTATACTGGGCCATTTCATTTTCATTGGTTCATGCTGACTGAAACACTCAGGCCCGATGGGAGGAAGACTCGCGTGCCACAATCGGAGAATTGATGCCAGTTGAATTCGCACAGCACGCCACCAGAGCCACTGATTATCTGCTTCTTGTTGCCATCTACCGTGTTGCATTCAGCAAGCCATCAACGAAGGTCTCTTCCGAATGCATAGCCGCTGCTCGTACAAGTCTCCAGGAGCATACTCAGTGTATCGCACTGCTCGTCAGCTACAACAACGATCCTGCTCTGTTCGAGCTATGGGTTAATGGGGGGCTAATCCTCTTTCCGTTCGTGCCTTTCAACATCGTCTTCTGCAGCGTCATTGAGACTGCCAATCTCGCAGACCTTGAAAGTTTGAAGACTTATGTTGATGCTCTAGCGTCCCTCGCAAAGAAGCCAGAATACACATCATGCGCAAAGCAACTGGAGATATTCAGGGCGCTGCACAAGCTGGCTTCGGTGCACAGTGAGATCAGAGCCCAGATGCAGCTCAGCTCCTGTCCGTCTGGCGCGTTATGGAGCAGCGCGAAGGACGCAGAACTGGAGGGATTGCCGAACACATCAGGAGCGCTACCGTCATGGCATGATCGTGACGGGATGTGGAACGGGAGCATAAATATCACGAACGAACCCTCCACTTTAGCAAGTCAGCCATGGGCCGACTTCGGTGGCATGGATCTTGATCCACTTGGTACGCAATTGGGGTATTGGATTCAGGAATCCAGCCAAGATTTCGACAATTTCGGCGAGACATGATATAGCACTTACAGAAGACGAGGCGAGAAATGACCGCACAACTATGCATTTTAGTATGAGCGTAGGAAGGTCTGTGTCGAGGCTACAAGCAATCTTCGCGATCGGAAGCCTGCCCCGCCTTGCGTTCTTATTTCCGCTATATCCGTCCTCCCAACCCCCACCTTCCTTACTGCGGTGGCAACTGCGGTACCTGACAATGACCTACTCCTGTACACCTCACACAGCTCGTCCAAATGGCTCCGTTCGATCTAGCTAACGGGAATGTTTCGCTTACCAACTTCATGTCCTATAGAGACACGCGTACTGGGCGGAGCCGCGTCGGACATTACGACTTCGAGGACAAAACTGTCCAGCCGTTGGCCTTCGCATCTGGAACTTTACTGAGCGATCTCTATCAAGTCATTGAAGTTGGCGAGCTCAATGTTGTCGCCTCTGGCAAGCCACTACCCGCTTCATCGGTCAAGACCCTTCCTCCCTTCTCAAGCCGAGACGTCCTTTGCGTAGGCAAGAACTACGCGGAACATGCGAAGGAGTTCAACAGCTCTGGTTTTGATAGCTCAGACAAAGTAGATACTCCTTCGCATCCTGTGATCTTCACCAAACGTTACACGTCGATCATTGCAGACCGGGAGAATGTCTACCCTCACCCAGAATTCACGAAAACCGTCGACTATGAGGGTGAGATTGGTGTAGTCATTGGTAGGGCCGGTTTTCGTATCTCAGAAGCAGATGCGATGGGCCATGTGTGGGGCTATACTATCGTGAACGACATCACGGCGCGTGAGCGGCAGAGGGACCACAAGCAGTTTTACATCGGCAAGTCGCCCGATACGTTCTGCCCAATGGTAAGCAAATTTTACATCGTATCCCCGAGTAGTACTGAAAAGAAATAGGGTCCAATCGCTGTACCTGCGTCGAAGTTGGAAAGAATATTGCGAATTCAAACGCACATCAACGGCGAGCTGCGACAGGACGCAACTACGGAAGATCTTATCTTCTCAATTCCGTTCTTGATCAAAACCATGTCGGAAGCACAAACACTGATGCCGGGCGACGTCCTTGCGACGGGTACTGTAAGTCTGAGCCTCACGTTAGACGCGACTGAGATTCTTAGCTTACTTTGCTAAAGCCCGCCGGTGTTGGAATTGGAAGAAATCCCCCTATCTATCTTAAGCCTGGAGACACTATGGCTGTATCGGTAACCGGTCTAGGTACTTTGACGAATTGCATTGGGAATTTAGGAGACAACAGCCCTATCGCGAGTCGCGTGGCGGATGTTACCCACATGGAGCGAAAAGATTCAGCCGGAACCGTCGATTCTGCACTATTGGCAAAGATCAATAACAAGCCTCTCTATTGCAAGAACCTGGGAAGTCGCTCAGGCCCTCCGATCGTTTTTGTGCATGGACTAGGAGGAAGCTCAGAGTATTACAGACCACTCATTCATTCACTGGATATCACCATGTCGCATCAGCTATGGGTATTTGATCTAGAGGGCCATGGCCTATCACCAACATTGCCGGTCAGCAGACTCAGCATTGAATCCTTTGCCGCGGACCTCAATGGCTTGTTCGAAGTAGAAGACATCCCATCTAACGCCACTATCGTGGCGCACTCCATAGGATGCCTAGTCGCTGTAAAGTTCGCATTAGCACATCCGGAAAAGGTTGGAAAGCTGATCCTGCTCGGTCCTCCGCTCACACCGCTCGGAGCCACCACTATCGATGCGTATAAGCTAGCCGATAGGGTGCGTGAATCTGGAATCGCAAGTGACATCGACGAAAGGATAAATTTGAGTACATCAAAGAAGACTAAGACGTCGAATCCGCTGGCGATGGCAGCAATAAGGATGCTGCTGCTTGGCCAGGATCCTGAAGGTTACGCAAAGGCTTTGACAGCGCTTGGTGATGCACATGGTCTTGACTTCTCTGCAGTACAAGCGACAACTCTCTTTGTCACTGGAGCCGAGGACTACCTCTCTCCGCCACAATCGTGTGAGAAGTGCAAGGCAGAGATGAATGCAAAGGCGAGCCTGCGAGTCTTGGAAAATGTGGGTCATTGGCATGTTTTCGAGGATCTTGCAGGTGTGGCAGACGTTATCAGAGACTTTATCTAATAGTATGCAATGTGAGGGTATTTATGAGGAAGTTGATCAGCATGACACCGCTGCAGTCCTGGGGTTAGTCTGCGCCACTTCCGTGATACTCTGACTGTTCAGATATTCGATTGGAACCGAAGTCGGGGAACCAGTACCGGGTGACCTCCATCGGAATGCTGAAGAAATAGCTTGTATCTCAACTCCCGGATCGTTGACGTACGTTTAACAGTCCGATTCCCTTCAGTTCACCTCATAGCAAGATTATCTTACCTCGAGTCTATAATTTCTGTAAGGACATTGTTGTTGATGTTTTGTAACAGGACCTAGTAGGCGCTAGTAAGCTGCTTATCGCCTAACAGAGCAAGCAAAGGTTTGATGCAGATATTGACTGCTGTTATTTAGGAGACGTAGACATGAAATCAGAGCAGAAGTGGGAGAAGAAAAGAGCGATGTTATGGCTCATTTTTGAACGCAGCACATTAAGCTTACTAATATAAGCATTTAGGTAAGTAGAGAGCAAGATGAAAACGCAAGCGTGAAGCGGGCCTTTATGCGATCCGAACTAAGCGTCGCTCTGCTTCGGTCGCCGTCACTGCAGCTGGCCAAGATAAATTCGTGATTATTGTCTAGGCTTTGCGCATCTCTTCGATATTGCCGAAAAGAAAATCTTCCATACATTTGATTCGGAGGCACTGTACTCGATTGAGGCTACCCTCGAGGCCACGATCATCGCTGAACCGGAATGATGTACCTGTACTCTTCCTACAATAATGATAAGACCCTACGGAAGACCTTGTCTTATGCCCGATTTCTCATTCAGACCCCATGCTTGGCTACTAGCATCGTGTACTGTGACTCTTCTCATATCCCTGCGATACTTGTATGCAAAAGGTCCTCCCATCGCACGGTGCATCGTGCAAGTGTTATCCCAGATGACTAGATCGCCGACGTCATGCCATCCCACAGTCACTCTATACTTCTCCTGCGTAGCGTGCTCGAATAGCATATTGAATAGTTCCTGGCTCTCCTCTGGCTCCAAACCCTCAATGTGGTGGATGTGCATTGCCAGATACAAATTCGTACGTCCAGATGCTTCATGACGCTGCACAAGCTTATGACGACCCATAGGATGATCAGCAGGTTCTATACCCGCAAAGTGCTCAGGGGCAGCTAACTTCTTTGAATGCAGAATTGAGTGGCAAGCGACTAGGTCTTTAGCCAACAGCTCACTCTGTACATTACAAGGAAGGTCGTCCCAAGCCGTCCTCGTATCGCAGAATTCTGTCGCACCGCCTGTGCCAGTGGGAGGTAACTCATGCGCCAGTAGCAAGGAGTAGCCTGCTCGGCGTGGGTTGAAGCTACTGTCAACGTGGAAGTAGCTATTGCCTTTGTTTGCCTGCGCGCGTGGGCTAGTTGGAGAGACAAGGGTGTTGTCCGCTTCGATGTTGCCGACATCGAAGAGTTCGTCACAATCGAGACGATTCCTACGACCGGCCTTATTGTAGGGCTTCACATCGTCTAGTTCGCCGAATTTACGGCCCAAGGCGATGTGGGCTGAGTCGGTTGAGTTTGTCTGGCGCAAAACGACCACACCGTACTGCACATATAGTAAGTAAGGAGTCATGAATATGTTTTCGGAGCGCTCACCTTCGTCAAGAGGTCTTGGAGAAGGCGGTAAGTCTCATCGGACGCGCCATCTGTGAGGTCAAGCCCTCGAACCTCAATGCCGAAGCCGTTCTTAAGCTCTCGAAGTTGAAGGGTCGGGACAGAGATAGTCGTTTCGGTAATCGTGGTTGACATGTTGAATGCTGATGGAATTGATTTTTTGTATAGTCTTAAATGATATTTTGTTTCGTTTTACAGGTGTTAGAGATCTTATATGTGTGAGGCTTAGGTCTCCTTAGCAATGGTTGCTTGACGCCGACCATTGCCGATCAACTGTATCTACCACATGTTTGATCCATAACCGACTATAGATCTGCACAACATGCGCTAGTGTTCGCTCGTGCACACAGTTCTCATATGCAGGCGAAGTACCGTAAATTTGTCCATAGAACCTCCGTCGATCCCCAAAGCCGAAGGCTATCTATGATTGAACAAATGGTGCTCTTGTGAGATGGATAACTTCGCGACATGATTTCTCCGTGCTTGCTGCTATCATGGTTCTGACTTCACTGGCTGTCTTCAACCTTCTGTGTTCTGGCAACGTTTACAGCTGATTGAAGGATATCGGAGCAGTGTTCGGACATTTAGTGACGGCGCACGTGGATTGGTAAGGGCAGCAGAAACGCACTAGTCTCATAGCGACGTAACCGACCATAGCCGAGAGCCGGTGCAGCCAATCTCGTACCCTCATCCTCATCGTCGCTCCTGCCATCATGTTGTTCATTGCCAACAAGCAACAGATAGCGATGACCACATCGACCGGTAAACGATCCTTCCGTGCATGTCTACGCTGCCGTCGCCGCAAGACAAAGTGCGACCTTGACGGCTCAAGTGGCCGAAAGGGACCGCCCTGCAGATCATGTCACCTTTCTGGCAACGATTGTGTCCTCGTGCAGTCGAGACGAGGCAAAAGACTGAATAAAGCTTCGCGAACTGCTCGCGATAATGCAACAGACATCTCAGAAGCACTGGTGCACGAGGATGAGAGTACTGCTACAAGTTCTGGACCATCTCCAACGCTTCTGGATACCGATCAATCTACGATATGTGCACGAAGCTTGCCAGAACCTTTTGGGTCAGGCAAAGGGATAGAAGTTGAATTAAGGAACCCGTCTGACGCGCTCGAGATACTGGCACGTTCAGACGAGCGTTTGCTGTTGGCTTCGACCCTTCTTTAACAAACGATGCGACGTCATCGGCGCCCAGCATGCAAGCGACTGAAACCGGATCGACTACGCTCGACGAGTTCGAGTTGCTAACAACCGGGGTACTGCAGATGGGAGTAATCCTTGAGCTATTGCAAAAGTCAGTCTCTCTTGAAAGCCTATCCTGTTGTTTTGATTGACTGACGTGGAATCAGATATACAAAGACCTATCATCCTCATTATCCTGTAGTTCCAGCATGGCTCCACTCACCGATGGTTATAGAAAAAATTAGGAAATCCGAACACTTTCTCCTCACAGTGCTGTTGACTGTTGCGTCGCGAAATTCAACGCAGCATGTACTCGTACACCAATACTGTTGGGAACATGCTCAGAGACTGCTACTAGAGGTACTTTTAGCCCGTCCCTCAACTCAAACACCCCGCACGGTCGAAGGCCTCTTGATTCTAGCGGAGTGGCTACCTCACATTGAATCTAATCTCAAGACTAAAGAAGCGCCTGGCAATCTTTTCACCGAAGACAGGCGTGCGTGGTCACTTGTAGGCCTCGCCATACGACAAGGTTATATGCTTCGGTTAGACAGAGGGGCTTTCCGCAGACCTCGCAATTACACCACACAAGTGCAGAGCGAACAGGAGCGACTAGTTTGGCATTGTAAGTATGTCATCTCCATACCAGAAAGCTGCTGATAAGGTCCTAGTTGTGTATCTCGCAGACCGCCATATATCAGTCCGCCTGGGGCAATCGTTCTGGTCTCGTGGGCCATCTCTGTCCTCCCATTTTACTGCGGATGACTTCCCCAGTCTGAAACCTAGATCTGGGGATTTATATGATCATTCTGCGATTTTGCAAGCCAATCTGGACCTTGTACAGATTTTATACAACGCCCATCTGATCTTATACGCTTCCGCGGAACGGACTCAAGCGCTTATCAAAGATGGTGATTACGCTCGGTACCTAGACGACTTTCTGGGTGCTGCAGCGATGTGGATGACTACGTGGCGACGACTGGACAATTCGTCAGTGGTACCAAACTCAGTCTTTATAACTTACGAGTACGTCTGTCTATACGTAAACGCATTTTCATTCCAGGCAGTTGTCGCACGATCATTCAAGGACCCAAGGTCGCATCACAAAACACATGCTACCGAAGATGTACCCTTGGAAGAAGGATTCCATCGAAGCACCCTATCTTTGCCCGATGGGCTCTACATCAACGGTGCAATCCGCGCGGCGACAAAGTTGCTCGAAAGATTGACAAGTTTGGACCCGCACAGTGAAGTGCAATACCTTCCATCGCGTTTTTTTCTGTAAGTTGTCCGATTTTGTTACATTAACATACTTCACTGAACAAACTGTTAGCTACGCAGTCTACGCAGCTGTGTTTCTGCACAAGGTAGTAAGCCTCAACGTGAGCAACGTTAAGACACAGTTAAACGCAATTAATGGCCTCGTTTCACGTCTAGTTTCAACCATGAAGGAAGCGTCCACGACCGGCACTCACGTCTGCCATATCTATAGTGAGATGTTGGAAAGACTTTGGCACTGCCACAATCTAATACAAGAATCGTCACGGGGGTTATCTTCGAACACGGAACTCGATCTCGATCATACCTTGCATGGACCATTTGTGGATTTACCCTCCCTTACTCAGCCTCTGAACGGTAGTGTCTTTCAAGTTCAATTGGCAGGAGACTCTTTACTCAATGCTGAGGCTGGTTCATCGGACATCTCGTCATCGACTTGGCAAAACCCCTGGATAAGCTATGATGTCTCTACATTACCGTCATGGGAAGATCTAACGATGGATCATTGCTGGCCAGGAGTCACTGACTTCTCGCAGCTGATAGACCCATCAATTAATGCTTAGCCGTAGCGATCAGCATACGGTTCGCCTCGGTATCTATAGCTTTAGTGTTTTCTTAGTCACTTTACTGAGATGCGGAGCCTAACGCAATATCGTGAGGTCAAATAAGCCAAAAAAAAAAACTTTCTCATTTGATAGGATGTATTCAATAACATCAGTTTACCAAAAAGAGAAACTGATGATGGTCACTACGAGGGTCGAACTCGCGACCTTGGCGTTATTAGCACCACGCTCTAACCAACTGAGCTAAGCGACCGATGTTGTGTTGTGATTGGATGATAAAAGTTTTGAAAATAACATCTATATTATCCATCAAGGACAACTCATACGAAAACTAGTAGGACATTCATCTTGTAGAGCAACGCGGCTTTCAAGAAGACGACGAAGCAAGAATACATAAGCGAGGTAGATCTTAGCATGTTGCTACTCCACTCGATGCCAAGACAAAAGTTGCAGATTTTTTAGCACCCATGACACAGATTAATCCCAGAACATAGCACGTGCTTTGTGAACGTGAACTCAGGAGAGTAGCCAAGATTAAGCTACTACGTGATTTCGTTTTCTGATTCGAAAAAGGTCTTAAGAGAGCTTGTAAGTATCAGAGATAACCTATAAGAAGCCGCAGCAAATACAACCTTGGAAAACAAGCGCAGGCAATATACAAAACTCTTGCACAATATATTGAACAGTGCTTGCGTATTTTGGTACTAAGCAACAGCTTGCTTCGTGGTAACTAAGCGTTCTCACTTCGTTCGCTTTTCGATCTTACGGCCGTAATTACCCGTAGATAGAGTTTAACCAAGAGATAATCAGGACGAATATCGGTCGGTGTGTCTACATGATCACTTAATACATGACAAATGCAGTATGAGGCTAAGAATTGAGTGCGACTTCCCATAGGCCTGAGGCAATGATTTCGAGGCAGGAATAACTAATCTCAAGCACGTGTGCAACCTTTGGAAACTCGAGCTGTGTGTATATAGAGTGCAAGGGTTGTCGCACAAACTCAAGATGCACTCTTCGAAGCAGTTATCGTTGCCACGCTTATCAATCGATCGAAACGATAGACTCAAGGAAGACAAAGGACGTTGATACAATCACTCTGTATTTGGACATGGCTACCTATCATAATGTGTTGCTTATTGGTGTAAGTTCGATCTCCTAACAAACCAAGGCTATAGGTTGACATCAAAAAAGGGGTCTGGAACTCTGGGAAGTGTCCTTTTGAAAATCCTCTTGGACTCACCGTACGACACGACTGTTCTTTCGCGGCAGCAATCATCATCTCAGTTCCCTGAGGGTGTACGCGTCATCCGCGCAGACTACGACGACCCGGAATCATTAAAGTGTGCGATGAAAGGCCAGGATGTGGTGATCAGCACGATTGGTGGTGCCGCGACAGGGGATCAGAACAGGTTCATCGACGCTGCTGTCGCGGCTGGAGTGAAGAGATTTCTCCCCAGCGAGTATGGCCCGAATACACAGGATCCTCGCGTCGCTGAGTTCATCCCGATACTTCCCTTCAAGGTGCAGACGGTCGACTATCTCCGGTCGAAAGAAGACAGGATGCAATGGACGAGCCTTGTGACTGGGCTGTGGTTTGACTGGGCTTTAAGAGATGGTCATCTTGGTTTTGACCTTATTACCAGGACTGCGACGCTGACAGATGAGGGCACGACTGAATTCACAGTTTCGACACTGGAGAGCGTGGGGAAAGCTATAATCAAGATTCTGGAGCACCCCGAGGAGACGAAAAACATATATGTCTACACATCGTCATTCAACCTCAGTCAGAACAATCTTCTTACTGTTCTCGAGAAGACAGACGGCCAGGATTGGACAGTCAAGCGGCGCGCTTCGAAAGACTTCGTTGAAGAAGGGCACAGAAGGGTCCAAAAAGGCGATTATAGTGGTATTCCACTATTGGTAAGGGCGTTGGCGACTGGTCCGGTCAATCTAGGAGACTCGAGACCGGGAGGACTTTGGGATGAGAGGCTGGGTCTTGAACGTGAGGATTTGGAGCAAGTTGTGAGGCGCGTCGTTGCTGAAAAGCGAAATGGTACAGCTACCGCATGATTCGTTAACCGTCCTGTTGTATCCAACTATTGTGCGCGGGAAGGTTATCTATAGGTACCCCCAAACTACGATATCGAGTGGTTTTGTCATGTGTTGCGTTGCTGTATCCTTCGAGCTGCGCGTGGGGATATTGGAAGAACTGTGATGACCAAGGGATGGTCGTTCGTGAACCCTATCCTGTACACTGGTTGTTGGTGATGTTCAAGGAGTCTTTATAATGGCGAGGCTAAGACACTGAATATGCAAGTCTTCGAAGACGTCTCGCCTACCTGAAATCTGCAACGCAGTCTAAGACGAGTAAAGATGCATCTTCATAAAAAGAAGAGAACGATATTCAAGGTAACAAAGGTGGGGAGGAGTATGCTAGCGACGTAAAGCACTCGAGACGTAGAACGACGGTGGTTCTGCGATGCATAACTTAGCGGCCTTGGTAAAGTCTCGCACATTCTGATAGTAAGTCTTGCCGGCTATATCTACTACGTGGTCTGTGCAGGTGTTCTTTAGCATATCTGGCTAGAAGACACTAATTGTCTTGGGCACAAATTTGAGCGAGACACCTAAAGCCTTCATTCGAGCGTTGTCGTCCGAAATTTTGCTCTGTTCTGGGGTCAGACCCGGTTGTCTACGTTGTACTGCGACGTCGGGGGCGCCCGGTGTGGGTGATGAAATTCATCCGCGTGAGGTTGCGGCTGTCTGGTCGTCGCTCTTCGATTCTGGCATGGTGTGTATGCACGAGAAACTGGTTGTTACCATACTTTCCTGTAGGCCTGTCACGACTATTGCCGTGAGGCGCGCTATCTTGTGGTGACCACTGAGTTGGGCGAGGGCCGGCGCAGCCAGACATGTATGCATCGAGATGTTCTCCGGTGGACCGATGTATCGCTTAGGAGACTTGCCGGGTGGGCACTTCGGGGGTGATGCCCTTGCAGCATTCCTGCCAGGTTAAGGAGACCCTCGGAGAGTACTTCGGAGGGGTTGAGAGCAATTATACTTTGCGTGGGCTAGGGCTCAGAGGGACGTAGTGGCAACATTAACGGCGTGGGATGGGGGTTGGGGAAATTGTTTGGCAGGAGAATAGGATGACTAGGTATGAAGGTCTCGAGCCCAGGCGTCTTGAGGCGAGAACCTCGGGAACGGGTATAGTCAGGTTTCGCTATTATTATGAATTGCAGGGGCAAGGTTGGGAGGCTTACGCTGTGGATCCCGGTGAAACTCTCGTGTTTCCTCGGGTTGGGCGGTTGACCGTGATGGCAGCTATTGCGCAGAGTCCGGTATGGAGGTGGAGAGTGGTCGTGAGGGGGGCATAGGGTTGGACGTTCTCCCGGCAAGCTGTGCGGCTATCGTGAGCTGTAGTGCTGGGTTGGTGCGGACCAGCTCTTCCAAGAAGGCATCTTGTGCTGGAGGTATACCTAGGTATGGGAGGGCGGGGCCATCTAGCGCTGGGAACCCTCATGTTGAACTCGGTCGTCTATTGCGTTGGCAGGAGCTGATTCCTGCGTGTAGGGTTGTGGTAGTTCGCCTTGCCGGGTTCTCCTGTTCTACCTTCTGCGTTGATTTCTCAACGGTAGCTCGATGGATCCCACTCTTCTCTGGGCCGAGGCGCGGTCTGACTAGTGAATTATGTTGTCTGTCACGGAGGGAGTAGATTTTTAGAACTGCTGTCGTCCCGAGTGGTTTCACGGAAGGTTAGAGAAGGGGAAGAATCCACGAAAGGGTTAGCTAGGAGCTCTGTAGGGTGTGGCGAGTTTCGTATGGGTCCTTAGATCACAGAAGAATCCGGTACGGAGGGAATCGAGTGGTGGAGTGAAGGTGACTTGGCGCTGTGGTTCTGGTGCGCAGGTTCAGCCGGCAACGGGCTCGGGAGTGTTGTGGATGATGATGACTGTGGTTTAGCGGTTTTGGATAGGGTTGGGGATTGGCGGCTCTCTTTGCAAGCTGCAAAGACGGATGAGGATTGGAAACTCCTAATCCTCCATCCAAAGATCTGGACCTCGCGTTCGGCGTTACTCTTTGTGTGTCGTGACGCGTGGAAAGGTATGGAGGGCTCGGTCTTATATCCGGTATCCTAGAGTGAATGGGCCGTTCCATAATAGAAACAGAAGTTCAGCCAGATAGCAAGAGCATGTAGGTGTGTTTGGTTGATGTTCTAGTATAGGTAGTTACTGTCAGGGACCCGGCAAGCGTTCTGCGTACTCGTAGCAGGCGTGCTACCTAACACGGCAACTCTAGGGTATGCGACTAGCAGTGGCGTCCGACTTGAGGTAGGTGTGTCTCAATCAGGGAGTGCCTAAGTAGGGGGGAGATTTACGTAGTTATTGGTCGTCAACGCAGACGTGAGTGGAGAGTCCCTGGCGTGAAAATGTGAAGTCCGCTTTCCGCTAAACAGTAACAAAGGATGTCGTTGATCGCAGGTGTCGTAGCATCCGCTGCATTCCGGCAAATATGCTGTGTTTATGCACTGAGACGGTAGGTGCCTGCTAATCAGGCGTCGAGGGCGGCAATGTGTCTTGCGGCGCGAAGGCTTCCGTCTACGGTCCTGATATGCTGGGTGCGGTATACCGGGGTATATTGTAGTGCGATCGTGATATCAACTCTGTTCTCTTGTCTAGATATGTGTGTATGAGAAGGATAGTTAGCCCGGCAGAAAGGACTGAACTATAGGCTCTGTGAGAAAAAAGCGCCCTACTAAGATTACTCTACCGGGGTGCAGAGCTGGAAGAATCTTGTTTATTCGTATGCTAAACAGCCATTGAAGATGCATAGCACGTCTAAGTGCGTAGACAGAAGACCCACGACACCTAATTTACTCATCATCATCTTCTTCAATTCATACCAGCCAAGTATTTGCACCCTGTTTAGCTGGACTAGGGTACCGCACTTTCTCTTTCTCTGTGTCCCCAAATCGTGTCTGCCTGCGAACGCCTGACATAGCTGCAGTTGCCGGACGACTTGCCCGAGATCTGCCACGAGAGCCTAACGACGGTTGCAGTATACGAGAAAGAATATGTAAGGTTGCAGAAGGCAGGAGAACTCTGAATTACCACTATCAGCTAAGGCGCTACCCCCGGCAGATCTCAAGCAAGTCGACGAGCCACAGCAGAAGCGAATCATGATGAACAATATAAAACCTGTATTAGACGATTTTCTAAACGCACGCACTCAGTTGAAAACTCTAGATTACATATCATACGCATAAAGACATCCAATGGTCCACCCCCAAAAAGATCAAATCAGCAAACATGGTATCGTCCAGAGCGCAGAAAGGAAACAGAAAATACAAACTCAGCCACCAATATACGTGTAAACAAAAACATTATGCAGTATTGCCGCCCCAATTAAGGAACACGTAGGCGACTTTTTTGGTATCCAGTATGCTTACAATGCAAACGGCGAAGCATATGTGTACCGCCAGACCAAGGTATAAACATCCAAGAACGCCAATAGGTATAGTACAATAGGTTGTTAACCCCAAAGGGTTACCCAATAAGTGATCTGATGATACGTCCCTCGTATCGTATGCGCTCTCTCGAGCTTCTTCGTAGATCTGCGACGGGAAGGGATGTATGGAAGTGCATTCGCTCTGGTCGGCACTCTTGTCGAAGCGGTCCGAGCATGCATGGCGGGGCTCATTGCCGAAAGCGGACTGGATACTCAGGATATGTTTGTCCAGCAAAGTCGATAGGCGTCGATGACACAGAGCTCGGCTGTGTCATGGGTAACAACACGATATCGGCTTCATGCATGGAGTCGGTCCATTGCACTTCCATTTTACGTTGCGTCTGCTTCTCCCGACCCGTCTCTACTAGTCACCTCTGCTGTCTCGCATATGAACTCTCTTGCGAGGGCGAGATACGCGCCGAGTCGTGGTATCCCGGCGAGAATTGCGTCGGAGGTGTGCGCCGCAGCGTTGGCGAGTTGCGCATGGGATCGGCGGCTGCACTTTGAGTTAGCGGCGTCGATGCACTTCCCGCGACGGGTGTTCCTTTTGAGGAGCCGCCGCTGCCTGAAGTTCGGTGCGCGGTTCGGACCGTGGATGGGGTGGCGGGAGAGCGACCGCCGGCTCCCTGGGGTGCCCGAGGTGTTGTGCTCGCACCGCTTTCGACACTGACGTGCCGATTACGGGGTGTGGTGTCGCGACTGTTGTTTTCGGTATGCCGCCGCGGTGGTGACTTGGAATTGTCGTCGTGGCTTTGGCTTTCCTTTTGTCGAGGCACAGACTTGCTTGCTGTGTTTGCTCGACTGCGTACAGCACTTGCTGGGGGTGTCTGCATAGAAGAGTCCGTGAGCGGCGATGTCTCGGCTGCTCTCCTGCTACTTGGCTGAGGGCGTTGTGTAGGTGACGTGACCGGCATGCTCGATTGTGGTATCGCACTTCCAGCTGTTTGCGAAGCGTTCTGTGGGACAGGCTCGGGACTCGCCATGCCTCCGACGCGTGGGGTACCTTCCCAGCTCTTGCGCTTCATCATGCGACCCAGAATACCTACGAGTTCAGCAGCATCTTCAAACTCCGTGTCGTCCATAGCCTCTTGTGCGCGATACACGTCCTTGATTGCACGTCGGGCGACGCGCCGGGACGCGTCATGATCATGTAGACAGTCCCACAGGAATGCGCTGTGCTCGAGCGCAACCGACAGCCGTAGTGGATGCGAACCAGGAAGAAACGAAGTAGCATATTGTGTGGCGGTCGTGAAGTAGCCACTGGCTAAGGGAACGAAGTTGAGGGGTGGAAGTATGAAGGAGGAGGGCTGTGGGATGGGCACTGGGTTGAGGCCTGGAGGCGCGTTGATTGTAGGCCCCGGTGATGGTGTGCCAACTGGTCCTCCTGCTGCATATGGGTTCGTGATGAAGGAACTCTCGGATTGGATGGAGTCGATTGGCTCCCGTAATGCTGGTTGTTTTCCAGAGCGCTTCGAAGGGGGTGACAGTCCTGGGGGATCTGCCCTACGACCATGTCCGTTGCCATGCTTTGGTGGTGAGAGGTGCAAAGGGGGTGAAGCAGGGTTTCGAGGGTCGGTACTGGTCATGTTCATTGTCGTGACTGGTGGTTGATTGTGGAAGAGACAGAAGATGTGGTAGAAGCTCGCCCGCAACTTGACGCTCAACACCCTGCACTCTGGTCCATGCTGATTGTCTTGAGCATATGGGAGTACATAGAGCTCGAGTATAGATAGTCCCTCGCGAGACATCCATAGTATGTGCTGGTAAGTCGAGAGAGAAGGTGTATCTCGGCTAGTGTCCAGCTTGCGAAGCTTCCTGGCGCGAATGAGTCTCCGGGCCAGAAGGACCGACAGACCCAGAATCTGATAGAGAGCGCTGGACAGGAAAGGACTCGTGTCTTCAGTCTGCTTGGCTATCCGACCAAGGAACTTCTGGTCAAAGTCCAGAGATGCCATGGTTTAGTGACTGGTCTGGTATGCTTCGTAAGTCGCAGTCGAGGTAGAACAGGAGAGACGGCGAAAGGAGAGATGAGATGACGACGGAGTGTCTGAAGTGACGCTGTCGAGCCACGGTGTGGTGATAGCGAAGTGATGATGGTAGAGACGGAAGGCGCGATTGATAAACCCACTAACCTTAACCGCCAACCCGGACCGTTGCGCTGTATCTTCTAGAAGACAGACACAGTGCAGCCCGGCCCAGGCTGACCGATGACACTTTGCGATGATGTCTGCTTGGAGATGAGGCTCTGGCACCGAAGCAACAAGTGCTGGCCAATTGATGTGTTTCGGCAAACGACCGGATGTCCGTGCACGTCCCTTGTACGGGTGAAAGTCGATTCTCGTGATGGACCAAGAAGGGAAGCGCTACTCGGAGATTTGTTGAACTAGGCGATGACGATGGAAGCGACGATCATGATACAACGTATATAAGGTGGTGTACAATGCTGGGGCTGGAATGAAGGTGAAGCGGTCGAGCGCCGAGTGATGAACTGTCTGGACAGCTGTCAGCGACGATTCCAATTGATGAAGGCGAGCAACGGCTCACATTGATCGGGATATCTCGAAACGGATAGGGCGAGACGGTGTCGTTGTTTAGGGCCAGTGCCTTGCTCTTATTCGACGACTGGGGTGATGGCGGAGCCAATGGAAACGCGCAAGAGGTGAGGCGCTGCAAGACCCTTTTGCGACAGGCTAACAGACGTCAGACGTCGATTGCGAGATGGCTGGAGGCTGGGAGAGGTGGATCCGAGGCCTTGGACAGCGCATTGCGATGTTGGCCAGCTTCAATCCTCCTGCGCGCACGAGGTAATGCGACCGTCTTAAGGGCCGTGACGTCGGCAGGCGGTGTGGCAGCGGTCAGTGCAGCTGTTTTGGACGCCGAGGAAGCGAAACTTGGCCGCGCACACTCCTACAGACGCCAGATTCGCAGATGCGCGCGAGGATAACCGTTCGATCGCGCTCAGGGCAGCGGGTGGGGATGTTCCTTTTTGGGTGTTGCGAAGACCCTTACGCTTGGCCTGGTGTTGAGGGAACGAGCGGCAGTCCCGCGATGGTTGCGCGCGACAATGAGAAAATGACAACTACACCAGGACGACGACAACGGCGCAAAAGGAAACAGCAGGGCGAACGCAAAGGAAACGCATGCTAGTATTAACCCGCACACTCTATCCGGCTCTCTGGAGACGCAGGTGCAGCTCCTGCGTCAATCTGCAGACAGGCGAGCTATGGTGGGCTACGTGTCAAGCGTCCGACTCCTCCGCTAAACTGCACACGTCTGCTGCATGTCCTTTTTGCCGTTAGTCGTTCGAGCGAGGCGTTGCCAGCTGGCATTGAGGCTAGAACGACTATAACATATTCTCCTACTCGACGTCAATGTCTCTCCAACACGGCTGCTTTCAAGGCTCGCCTACGAGCGCATGCAGGGCTGTGCCTCAGCTGCCGTCTCAGATGAACCACACCGTTTGCCAGCGCATCATCCCACGGCTTGGTGGGGTACAGTACGCCGTCATTCTACTTGTCCATCTGCCGCAAGAGACGCTCTGAAGACGCTTCGACAGCCCTCATCAAGGCGCTCCCAAATCAGCCCCAGACAGCACGCGCTTGCGTTGTCATTCTGGCCTTCTACCCCACGGTGAGGACTAGCACGATGCACGCTGACGAGACGCTGATGTAGACATATGTTCCTGGCATGTCAACATGTAGCCTGCAGGCTTAGCAATATGGCCGGCGGTGGAGCAATCTGCACCTCCCAGCCTCGAAGGCGAAGATGGAACCGACAACTATATTCGGAGCCCCTACACCTCATCTTCACACTCCAGGGAACTAGTACCGCTTGATTAACTCGAGCTATCGTCTCGTCATCTGCAGGATCTGGCGGCATTTCTGCATCGAAAAGTCTCCACACGGATTGGCGGTGTGGCCGAGTGCTGATTGGCTGGAATTTCGAAAATGCTGGCCGAATGTCATCGGCAGCTAAGAGCCACTATTGATAGCCAGCCTTCTTGATTACACCCCGGATGACGCCGCTATAATGTTTATTACAGGTCCTCCGCAGCGAGTGGGCTGCGGTGCGCCTGGGATTCCAGTACCGTGTGACCGGGACGTACCGACGAAGAACGGCCGCAAATGACGACAAGCATTGCGCAAACATCGCAACACCAAGCGTCGCATCGCTTGAAAGATGCGAACCGGCGGCAAGGTGGGTCGAGGAAAACCCGGACGTACATGGCCAGCAGTAAGATTCACAAATCAAACGTGCCACCATGATGGTTCTGCCTGCTTTGGAAAAGCAAATCTCGGGTCACCGTGTTTGAATTATGGCCATAGTTCTGTATGCACAACGCCTCCCAACAAGCACGCGTTTGTGGAACTTGACCGACCCAGACTGTCTCTTCTTGCTCACCTACCCGGAGCCGCTCGTTTGACCTGTACAACAACAATGAGCCAGTATCGCCAGAATATATGTCGATGGTGATTTTCAAACACTCATATCTTGATGTACGACTTCATCTACCGTGACCGGTGGTAAGCTGAGGACCGTTCCTGACATCTCCCGTCCCGTGACGAACATCCGCTTATCCATACATAACGATGTGTTGTGCTTGTCTGACCGGGCGGATAAGCTTGTAATTGCTCGGTTGCTCACGGATATCAAACCGTGCAACTTGAGCAACAGCAGGCAATCATGCATCGAGTGAGATGTACTTGATGCTATAAAGAGCTTGGGTTTGTGACGGACACAACGTAGCATCATCGGTAATCTGGCTTCCTCCTGAGCGTTGTTATCCAACACTTTCATTCATCACCGTTTTGTCGCAATTTGCTCCCGCGTACGTTCACTCATTTCGATCAAGATCCAATCTTGCCCAGCTTCAAGGTAAGAGATGCGGCAGAAGCACATCGGCGTCGCAGTGTGCTCCATGTATTTTAGTGTCTAACACGCTATCAGACTCAGGGCTCGTATCACAGTCCTATCGATCCCAAAAGACCATACCAGAGATCTAATCGAGCGGTCTTTCAGTCATTACCAAACGTTGCGCCAACCGCCATGTGTTTCTATCATGCCTACTCCCACAAGTGCGGACACACACAGATGATCTTCCAGCAAATGTGCCCTAAAGGCCAAATCGCGCAGCGAAAGTGCGCGCGCGGCCATGAAGGCGTGATTCTCGCCACTGTCAAGGTCGAGACTCCTTGCGGTACGTGCCCAGGTTAGGTACGGCTCGTCTTTACAAAAGACCAGCGTGGATGCAGCCAGTGGCACATCTTATGGACTAGGTGACATCACCGTCAGTAGAAAGTTCCGCATGCCGATATCGTGTAGGAAACGTTATATTATAGAAGGAGGATGTTTGCGCTGTTCTAGTATCCTTACATTGTACATTTTCAACCACTTGTTCAAGCTTGGCAGCATATATTACAGTTACTACATGCATAAAAACCATGCTTTTCCATCGCCATCTTGACCTTCTCACCCAACATGGCTCCCTTCTGTGGTACATCTACGGGAGCGAGACGGCCCGCTGCGCAATCTGTCCGCTACCCAGTTTGTCAAGGATGAAGCTTGAAGCACCAGCTCTTACAAAAGGAATGCCCTAGCTACCCCACCACCCGGCTAATCATGTCCCCCATGATACCCACAGGGATCTGCGTTCGCGAACACTCGACCAACAGGGGTTCTCATTCGCTGTTCCTGCTCGCGTTCGGGTTCGACGATGCGATTGATTTCCACCTTGGGTACGGTCACCAGATGCGCAAGTCGTCGACGGTGGTTTGTGGGGAAGTCTCGAAACCGCACCTTCTTCCATAATGACGAACTCTTCTTGCTCTGTTCGTCGCGATAGCGACCAATTGTTTACGGTCATCAGTGTCGACATGGGATGCATTGCGTCTCAAGTGCCTTGCTACGTACGATAGAACAGACATCGCATGCATGACCGCGCTCAACAACGCCCAAAGTCATAAACGACGTTGATTGTATACCCAGACCCAAGTTCCGACGATTACTACCGTCGCAAGGATGTATCCTGCGCATTTCCTCATTGGTTGCTTGAGCTCGGCAACCCAACGTCCCGCGCCCACTGCACCTCTTCTCGGTTGCAGATGCCCGTTAGACATGTCGCTTGGCTAACGAACACCGTAAAGAATACGGTCATCGCTCCAAACGGTCACTTTTTGATTACGGCGCGTGATCCAAGACTCTATAGAGAATGACGGTCCGCCCTGCTGCTTGTTTCGATGCATTTCCTTGCGTTTGCCTCGTTTTACCGGAGTTTGCTTCCTGGGTAAACTAGCTTTCCGCTTTCCGCGAGACTGTTTGTTGGTCCACAAGATACCCGTTGACAGGTCTCACACAGTTTGCAGCGGCCCGCACAAGGCTTACTTTGGTTGTTTTGAGCTAGACCCGCAGCCGTTATGCAGGCAACCGATTCTGCTCAAGAGACGGTCGGCACAGACACGACTCTTCCCCATGCCGAAGACACACAAACATCTGGAGACACTGGTTCAAAACTGGAACAGCCGAAGAAAAGCCTCGAGAGCAAGTCTGCGCCCAACGAGACACAAGACCAAGCCAACACCCCCTCGCCACCAACAAACACAGATACCAAACCCCCACCCAACGAAAAGACCCCAACCGAAGCCATTGCGACTTCAGACGACAAAGATGGATCCACCGCACCCGACGACGATTCCAAGTACCTCAGCGGCTTCAAACTCGCCATCCTCTCCGTCGGCCTCTGTCTAACAACCTTTGTCATCGCCCTCGACAACACCATCATCGCAACCGCAATCCCCAAAATCACAACCGTCTTCAACAGCCTCGAAGACGTCGGATGGTACGGTTCTTCCTACCTGTTAACAACAACCTCGCTGCAACCCTCCTTCGGCAAGATATACACCTACTTCGATGTCAAATACACGTACCTCTTCGCGCTCGTAATATTCGAGGTTGGCAGCATTATATGCGCTGCGGCGACGAGTTCGCCCATGTTTATCGTTGGCAGGGCAGTCGCGGGCGCGGGGGCTGCAGCGTTGTATTCGGGTGGTATGACCATCATTGGGTTTTCGGTGCCGTTGAGGAAACGGGCGATTTACATTGCCGCGCTCTCCTCCATGTTTGGCATCGCATCCGTCGTGGGACCTATCCTTGGAGGTGCGCTCACGGACCGCGCGTCATGGCGATGGTGTTTTTGGATTAATCTTCCTTTTGGGGCCGTGTCGCTGGCTGTCGTCTTCTTCTTCTTCACGAATCCTAGGAGGACGTACTCGCATCTTCCTGTCAAGGAGAGGCTGAAGAAGATTGATATTGTGGGAGCGGTGTTCTTGATTTGTGCTATTGTTTGCTTGCTTTTGTGCTTGCAGTGGGGTGGGTTTAGTTATGCGTGGAGTAATTCCAAGGTCTGGGGTACGTTGCTGGGTTTTGGTCTACTCATCTCAGTTTTCATCGGCATACAGTTGCGCCAGGAGGACCGAGCGACGATCCCTGTAAGAGTCTTTACCCAGCGGACTGTACTGGTTAGCTGTTTGTACTCGACTTTACTGTCCATGGCTTTGTATACGTAAGTCTTTACCGCACCTTCTAGTTCCCAGCTCACAGTCTAACAATCATCAGGCATATCTTCTACCTTCCCTTCTACTTCCAGGCTATAAAAGGAACCACGGCTGAGGAATCCGGCATTCGCACCATCGCTTACCTCGTCAGCATCACCTGCTCATCCATTGTCATCGGCGGCCTCATCACTGTTGTCGGTTGGTACGCGCCTTTCATGTGGTTCGGCAGCGCCATCTTCGCCATCGGCGCAGGCATGCTGTATACGCTCAAAGTCTCTTCCCCACCAGGTCAATGGATCGGCTACCAAATCCTCGCCGGTATCGGCGCAGGAGCTGGTGTACAAATCCCCTTTGTCGCAGTACAGGTCGTGACGAATGAGAAAGATATGCCAACAGCCAATGCCTGCGTCATGTTCTTCAACTCTCTCGGTGGCGCGCTGAGCATCTCCATCGCGCAGAATATCTTTGTCAATACGCTCGGTAAGGAGGTGCCCAAGTATGCGCCGGGATTTGACGCGAGGATCGTGGCAAATGCTGGGGCGACGAACTTGAGGGGTGTTGTGCCGCCGGAGATTCTGCCTGGCGTGTTGCATGGGTATAACAATGCGATTGTTACGGCATTCATACTTGCGATTGCGACGAGCAGTATCGCGTTCTTTGTCAGTCTAGGTATGGAACAGAAGAGTGTCAAGGGGAAGAAGATCATGGCAGGTGGCGGAGCGTAGACATGCTCGGTAATGTTTAGATCGTTTTGTGATTCGGTCGATAGCTAGACTACCATAGCTACTTGTCGTGCGCTGATAAGGCATCTTGAAGAGTTTCCGTATCTTGACCTCCTGCCCATCTGCAAGTCCCACAGTTGCTGTATCGTGGTACATGGTCAAGACTCTCAATACCTACCAAGACGTCCGAGAAGATGCTTGCGAAGAGCCTTCTTCTCATCCAAGTTCAAAGTCGCCAACATATCAGCGGTCATGATCGCGTCGTCTTCCACATGCTTGACCTCCGCACACACCCGCTCCATCGTCGCCATCTGGTAGCCAAGCAGTTTCTCTTTTCCACCTCCAGCGTCTCTCTCGCGGCTATCAGCTGACATATCCTCAACCTTGTCTGTCTTCAACGCCGTCATACCCTTCAAATTCAAATTCAAATTCCTCCTCTCTTCCTTTTTATTCTCCGTGTTTGTAGCCTCGGCCAACGCCGCCTCAGCCTTTTGCCAATTCCTGTAATTCGGTTCAGAATTGGTCTCTACCCAACGACGGTAGGTGTTCTGCCTCAGCCTCGCTAGCTGTCCGATGTTGGCCGCTTCGGTGCGGATCCATTTTTCGCGGACGGGTTCCTGTGCTTCTAGACGTGCGCGCGCTTCTGGGGTGTGATGATACTTGCCCTGAATACTGGAAAGAGGAGGTGGTAGGACAAGGGAGTTGGATCTTGTGGGTCGACGATCTTGTGCAACTGGTCCCGATACAGGACTAAGGAATGCTGGAGTAGGCGGCATGGCACGCACAGAGGTCGCGGAGACTGGTGGAATTGTGACTAGTGTGGGCGGATGAGCGGACGGAACATCTTTGGGAGCTGACTTGGGGCATAATGCAGTAGTCGGGGTGAGAGTTCGGCGCACGGGTGGCTGCGACGGCAGCTGGAACTGTGTCGAAGGTCTAGCTATAGGAAACCTGGCAGACTGTGAACCGTACAAAGCCGGCTTAGAGTCCACAAACGGATCAGTGTGCTTTCGTGCATGTCCTGGGTCATTGATGAAAATGTTTCCTTCGTTGTCGACTTGTGCGCTGCGTGGTGTGATGTCGAAGGCCGGTGAGATCGATCCAGTGGATGCGTAGCGCTGCACGGTGGGCGACGAGGGACCTCGCTGTCTGTACTTTGATCTCTTCATGTCTGTACCATGTTCCGCTGATCTTCGCCATGCCATCTCGCAGTCTCGTAGAATAGTTCCGTTCGGGACTGAGCAGAGTGGTATACCGTTAGTCTCGTGGAGTTGCTGCCCCGTACTACTAAAGCGTGAAGGAAATGGAATACCCGATAGACCTGAAATCCAGTCACCTTCCATACGCTCGTAAGACTCTGTTCGGTCCGGCGTGTGAAGGTCTTTCGGTGATCCTCGTGGGTTGGAGAGGTTCGCCGGGTGAGGGTCATCCTGGAGACCGAATGCGCTGGAGTGGGCAGTAAAGCGCAGCGGTCTTTGCGAGTGTTTTTCTTGTTCATGAAGCCAGCCAGAAGACGTGCTACAAGTGGCCAGCTTCGCATGAGCATGATCAGAACCGCTGAAGTAAGGTTGACGTGGTGACTCGGTCCAGATTCTGGGAAGCGTATGACTACGGAGTGAGAGTGGGGTCGCTAGGCCAGTGGTGTTCGAATCTCGATCGAAACTTCCTTCTGGTACGATACTGGGAACTTTAGGAACTGAAGCTTGCACATGGCCATTATGACGACCTTTGTAGCTGTTGCCCAGCTTCACTCGGGTGTCTGTCAAAAGAAATTGGACAGCGCCTCTATCTCCACCGTTTCCCGCAGTGCCGCCAGACGAGTCCTGAAGTCCCGGAATATTACTGTTCCAGATTGATGCGGTGCTGGTAAGGAACCGACGGTAGGCGGGTGAGTGCATCGATTCATTGAGCGCGCGCTGCGAATTCTCCAATGCGTTGCTCCACTTCTGCAACTCAATATCCTGGGGGGAAGGATACGACTCATCGATTTCGCGCATCGAAGTCGGAGGCTTGGAATGACTCTGACAGCCGGTCATGGTAATAGTGTTGCGTTAACGAGTGGTGAATGTAGCAATTGTTGCGACAACGAGGGTATTTCAAGGTAGAGATATCTACGCAGTCTTAGCGCGGTAGGAAGCGCAATGAGTGGAGATTCTTTTGAGCGTGGCCGCGCATCTTTTTCGGCTGCAAGTTGGGGTGAAGGCGACTTGATGCGGTCACGCAAAGTGGTGAATGCGGAAGGCAGCTTCTTGCAGCAAAGAAACGTGACATCTTTCTGCGCAAGTGAATTAGGCTAGGACCCTGTGTCACCACACTGACCTCCCATATACAACAGTGGGACGCTTATGACTAACCGAGACGAGGAAGCTGCTTGTCCTATCAGCGCGCTCAAACATGTTCAGAAAGAGCTTCAGCCATGTGTTGTCGCCGTACATAACTAGCTTGCCTTTCTCGCTACCATATTCCTTTGCCTGAATTCGCCCAAGCCATGTGTCTTGCGTAGCGAGTGTGATCGCGAATTGAGATGCTGCTCGTGATTCCAGGTTTGTTGTGACTGGAAGCCCATGGTAACCAATGAAGTACAACGCTGCCTAAGTGTAAATAACTCTGCAATATCATACCAGCCGAAGGACTCTGGGCCAAGTCAAATGGATGTTCAATCAGCGATAGCGTACTGCATAATTGTGATTCATCTGCAATACTCTCTTGTGCGCCCACGCCCATAGGTACACGACTTCCGAGATCCTTTTCCTAGCCGTCGCAACCTTCCAGCATACACGCTCCCTCTCGCCCGCCACCTACTTCCTCTTCCCAACACAACACACGAAGAAGCGATTACCATTGGCCCTCCGCGCTCTCGCCCTCTCCAACGTACCAAAGTCCTGTACTAGTCCCTACTCCCCACATTAGCCAAACTATCACTGGAAAATCGAAACGGGTTGCATATACACTGTTTTCCGGAACCTGCCTCTCCAATGTACCTACGCCTCTCACCAATCCCTATGCATACTTGTCAGCTTCATTCGCTACTAGACTGCACGTCAAGCTAGTACGGGGATGCATACACTGTTCTCAGGCACAGGCACAACTGAGATATCAGCCTGAACTCTCGTCGCAGAAGAACAACTCCGTCGCAAAGAAAGTGCCTTGCTTCCACCCTGGTCGTCGATATTAGTTTCTGTTGTCGTAAAGCTCTTCAGTGATGGAGGTGTGGGAGCTCTGGCAGGCGTTGGAGCTCGGCCGCGCGTTGGTGTAGAGGGTTGCTGTGTGACCACTTGTGGAAGATCTGGATTGCGGACTGTTTGGGGTGGAGAAGGGGGAGCGTAAAGTGGTGGTGGTAGGGGCAATCTGGGGAATCCTTCGCCAGTGGGTGAGGGTTGCGGCTCGGCGAGAATAGGGATATGGTCCTTGGGGCTGCTTGAGCCTGAAGTATGTAGGGAGTCGGCCCTTACGTTCTGCGGCTCTGCGACTTCAACCTTTGACTTACCTTTTAGCTTCGTCTTCTTCTGGAAATTCAGCAGGCTAAGTGCGCGGTCACGAATAGGTACGCATCGAGCATGCCGCTCTTCCTTTTCCTGTTGCCTTCCTTCCGTCTCATTGACACTGAGCTTCTTCCTCTCTTCTTGGAAACTCTCCCTCTCTGCCTCCAGCTGCTTCCACTGTTCCTCACGGATCATTCTCCTGTTTTCCAAGCTGTTACCTCTGATTTCTCCGCTCATATCCTGTCTCAAGTCAGCCGATGCGATCGTCAGATTGCGGGATGTATACTCACCACATACCCCCCAAGCCTCCACTCACCCTCCTCCCTCATCAACGCCCTCTCCCTAGCCCTCTCCCTCTGATCTCTAGCAGCTACTCTATCCATCTCCTTCCCATCGTCATCAAAATCTATAACCGCGACTACGTCCTCATGGGGTGCCATATCATTCTTCGCCCTCCTTCTCACTCCCTCATTAAAGTCCGCAGCACCGTACGCTTCTTCGAACCAGTATGGCTGAATATCTCCTGTCCTTTCTCGCGCGTATCTGTATTCTGGGTCGCTAGCGTGGCAGCGGTAGCCTGTAAGGTAAATTGTTGGTGCTGGTGGAGATGGTGTACGGCGGGGAGATTCCTTGATTGAACGGAGTGTGGGACAGGTTGGTAGGGACAGTGAGCTCGAGATATCATGGCCTAGAAAAGGAGATTCGAAGGGTTTTGAGGCTGAGATGTGTGCTGGTAAGTCCGCCATGGCGAAGTCATTCAGTAGAATAATGGGTAGATGACAGTGTGGCAGATCGGCTTATGCAGGGAAAAAGTAGCTGAACGGGACGATATGTTCTTTGTAGGAAAGGGCTTCCAAACGGTGTGCAAGTCAATCGAATACCCTGAACGTTACTTTTCATGGTACTGCCCCAGCAACATCTTGGTTCACTGTGAGGCAGATTTACGTGCAGATTTTGACTTCTGAGATATCATAGACGATTATTGGATAGGCATTTTCCAACGCGACGTCGTGGCTGGCTCAGTGATGACTAAATGGACATGATGGTGTAATTTCCTGCGACCAGAAACAAATCACACTCAGCTACTGGTACGTTAGCAAGAGCCCCACAAGCGTACCAGAGTAGTAGTATCGCGGTGATGTAGAAACTGCTTCATGCGATGTAACAGGGTCCATGCCACTCCATTTCTCTAGACAATCTGTCCACACCCTATGCCAATTTCCCTGGCACAAACGGTAATCCCCCACTCAACCCCCCATCCACCGCCCAAGCCTGCGCATTGACATAGCTAGCCTCATCGCTTGCCAAGAACAGCACTGCTCTCGCGATCTCATCCGGCTGCCCTCCCCTTTGAAGCGGGTTCAGCTGCCCAATCTTCTTCTCACTGCCCCTCTTCCTCGCCGCGTCGTATGTCACCCTAGTCATACCAGTTTCGATCAGGCCTGGGCAAACAGCATTACATCTTATACCCGAGCCAGCAAGTTGATACGCGCACGTCTGCATCAGACTGATCACTGCAGCCTTTGAAGCGGAGTAATCCGTGGGACCAGCGTTGGATCGGAGGCCCGCTACGCTCGCCGTGGCGATGATGCTGCCGCTCGGGTATGGTTTCTGATCTGACGTCTTGAGCATAGCGCGAGATGCGTGTTTCGCAGCGAGAAAGACGGAGAGAGCGTTTGTGCGTAACACGTTCATGAAGCCTTCAACCGACTCCTCCCAGAACACCTTGCCGGATGATATTCCCGCGTTGGCGAAGAAGACATCGAGACGGCCGTAGGTGTCTAGCGCTTCCTGGCAGACCTTTTGTACCGAAGCTTCGTCCGCAGCATCGAATTGCCGGGTGTGGATCTCGGTCGACGGGTATAGCGAGTTGAGCTCGCGCTTGTGTGTCTCGAGGTTGGAATCGGCGAAGTCGCAAACGTAGATTGCGCGGGCGCCGTTGCGCGCGAACTGGTGCGCGCTTGCGCGGCCAATGCCTATTTCAGAGTTTGCACCTGGAGGCGATGTTAGACGTAAATGTTATACGAGATAAGCTGGGAGTGGTAAACATACCAGTAACGATGATTACTTTGTCTTTGACGCGTCTGGGTGCAGTCAGTATTCGCCCATCCAGCTATGAGTCCGCGCCACAACTCCTTACTCACTGGCTGCCAAGGTCCCCAGCGAGACTTCTGATTCCCTTCAAACCCTCGAATGGTTTCGGCTCAGGCAGAGGTTCGGAGAGCTCCCTGCTCACCCCTTGCCGTTCGACCTTCAGTTGTACGCTCGGCATGTTGTAATCGTCCTCGTGGTTCGAAAAATCCAATTATGCCAGAGTTCGCAAGATGATTAGTATGGAATCCACAGTCGAGTGAGTTGTCAGCGCTTTGCACGGGTATCAGAGCTGCGGAGTTCAATGCGGAGGTCGCACAATCTGGGGAAGATACCGAGCCGAGGCAAAGCTATATCTGGATTAGCGTGACAGCATACGTCATCGATACCGCGGCCATCGGTGATGTTAATGCTATATGCATGTCTGCACTCAATCATCC
This sequence comes from Alternaria gaisen, assembly GCA_004156025.2. Lineage (NCBI taxonomy): Eukaryota > Fungi > Ascomycota > Dothideomycetes > Pleosporales > Pleosporaceae > Alternaria > Alternaria gaisen. The sequence continues at coordinate 1,506,022 of PDWZ02000011.1, read as the reverse complement.
GTAACAATGTCTTTCGTCAGCAGTCCAGCATCAATTGAGCGGCAGTAAAGATTGTGTTTATGATGTTATGCAACCAAGTGAACACCACCTGGGCATCCTGCGCAGTATCAGGACTTCCGGGATCTATGGATGCAGCTTGAGTCATCGAATCAATACGTGGAAATGCCGATGAAGCAATATTGAGTAGCTGAGCATACTTGCAGTGAATGGTGGGATGGCGCCGGTACCTCATCGCAATCTACTGGAGATAAGAGAGAATATTGGTCAAAAGACTGGTTCCTATAAGAGCGAGGATGTTTGGATGGTTGTCGCGCATGATGTTTGAGTGTTTTAGGAGTTGTGGATTTTTTCCCCAAAATAGCTAAGAAATAAGAAAAGACGAGTTGAAAGACAGCGACAGAATGGGGATTTCGTGGACATTTCCCGCCTGTGGCGAAGGGAAACTAGAGCATGATCGGAAGCTAAGTTCCACAAAAGAGTAAAACCGACGCGTCTTGAGGGTTCGTCCATACTGACCTTCGGTAGGCCTTGAATCTCACCTGCCAGCTCGACTCATGTCTCACTCATCATGTCATCAATAATCTCCTGTCCGTCCCACGACTCACCTGGGCTCATGGGATCTGCATCTCGTTAGTATTTCTCATCTTCTAAGCCAGATTTTTATTTGCACTCACGCGTCACTTCTCCAACCTGCTCTTGCAACTTGCAGTAAAGGCTCTCTACCGCCTCCCATGCCGAGTCGACAACTTCGCCCTCGGCTAATAGCTTCCATTCAGCGATTGAGTCAGGCTGGGTGTAGACGATAGCTTGGGCCGTATAGAACACAAATGGCTTCCTGATGGCTGAGCCGGGGGGCGGATGGGTGGGAGGGAGTGCGGAGGTTAATACTGAAAACGTGTAGTGTGACGTCGGGTATGAATGGCCGTGAAGCGCGCGAACCTGGTCTTGATATTACATCAGCCGGGCACAAGGTGGACTGCGTGGATCTTATTACCGATAATCAGAACCTTCAAAGCTTCAATCGTTTTGATAGAGTTCACGAGCGACGTTGGCGGATTGGCTGGTGCCATTATGCGCACGGTGTAGTGATCATCGCTCGAGGTGGAGTTAGAGTGTTCTTCGGAACGTTCCGTATCGGAATAAGAACGTTCCTAAGAACAGGAACATGAACATCAAAGTCTCGAAACCATCACAACAGCAATACCATATCAATCCTTGACTTTTGAAACTAATAAAAGCAGACTTAGCTGGATTTTGTTTTGTAGTGTGCAGTAGAGGTTCTCTACCGCCTCTAATGCCGAGTTGCCGTCGTCGCCCTCGGCGAGTAGCATCCATTCCGCAAGTGAGTCAGGCTTGGCGTAGACGATAGCTTGGGCTGTGTAGACTGGACTTGACTTCTTCGGTAAGACGGAGCGTGGGATGGCGGAGGTCAATCCTTCTTCTCCTTCTTCTTCTTCTTCTTCTCCTCCCCTTTAGACGCTATAACGTGATCAGAAACTCCATTTCTACGTTCGTTCAGAGTTTTCCGCCTGTAAGAGATGCCAATCCGCAAGTAATTGCAAAGTATAAGTCTTTGCACGCTCCACGAAATCGTCGGCTGTACCAGTGCGTTTCTCCCCAGGAATCTCAGCGCAACTAGAGTACGGCTCCCCACAAAAATTGTCGTTAATGAGCTCAAGGACCCTTTCTTCCAGTCTTTTTGTATTGTCTCCAGAGAGAATATATGCGAACCCACCTGCCAGATGTACTAGGATGTCATCAACCCCAAGCCACATCATGAAAGCAGTCATTTCAAGATCATTCGGTAGAAGCTCTGGGGGAAACCATACTTTTCCGACAATCTGGAAATACTTGCTTGCCTCACTGACCTGACGGAGGACAAAGCCGTAACTGTACGTTGTAGGCACGATCCAATCATTGACATTTACTGTCGCGCTTGCAAGTGCGCGACAGTGGTCAGATCGATCCACGGCGTGAATGTACACATACGTGAGATCTGTGGCCCGTTCTATCCTCCAGACACTTTCTGATGTGATCTGGAAGCCACCTTCCACGATTTGTAACTGCTCTTGTTCTGACTGGTTTGCTAGACGAACTAGGTCCTGGTCCGTGATTTGTGCTGTGGTAACGGTTCTTTGGCGGCGAGAGTCAATCCCTGATATTACTTCCTCCACATCCGAGCTAATCCGAAGCATGTGAAGGACTAGCTTAACAAGCTCGCCCATCTCGTTGAAGTTCATCATAACCTCTTTCGCTAGATCATAGCTGGACTTCTTATAGTCCGGGCGAAGAACACCGTCAACGTTTGCAGCTGCCCGAATCGGAACTCCATCCAGGGTGTGTGTCGTACCGTCACCCCAGTTCGTTAAGGAGAGGGTGCCGTACACAGTATCCCGCGGATCCTGACAACGTCGGTCTTCGCACATAGTAAGCATCTTTGTTAAGAATAATCGCTGTCGTTCGGACGTCTCATCAAGAGTGACTGCTCGCTCGCGGAGCATGTCTTCAAATCCAGCACCGAGACCTGAGCCTCCATCATCAAGAAAGCTGAGCACATCAGTCCATCGCGCTCTACTCAAGTAATCCTTGGCAGCTTCTAACGCCGTGAGTTTGCGCAGTAGGATAGGTGGCTCTTTGCCTGCCGCAATGTCGTCTCGATGCCGGAAAACCCATTGAGTTTTTGCATCGACCCACCAGAAAAGGATTGTGGGAAGCGAAAGCTCGTCAAGATCGCATAGGATGACTATTTGGCGAGCAACAAACAATTCCTGCAGGATCCAGATCCGCCAGAAATACGGCCGTTGAGCGAAAGCATCAAGAGCCTCATAAAGTCGTACTATGTCCTCGTCTGCGAGGGCCTCCAGCCAGTGCTCACTATGCCAGATTGTCCAGCCCTTCTCATCTGTCCATTCACGACTTCGGTCGCTGAAGACTGCAGATGATTTTTCGTGTGAAGCCAAGTATGTATCGAAACTCCTAAGCGTGTCGGCCATGAACTTGCTGTCATCTTCATGCATCCCAACACAAGATAGTACGCAATCCGCACGACTGAAAATCTCCCCCATCATTGCGACTTGATAACTCTTCTCGGTATCATTAACTTGGTCGATACAAATTGCGTCCACCCAGTAGTACTTTGCCGTCTTAAAATGGGCTAATTGTCGCAGCACATTTGCACAATTCTTGCGGACCGTCATCCGTCGACGGTCATTGCTTCTGTCCTTCGAATCCCCGTTATCGCTGTTGCATATTGTGATGTCTTCTTCGGACGCGGAATCGCCCCATGTATATGAAACTGCATGATAGGCTGGTGCGTCAAGGAACGGAACAGAGATGAGTGAGATTTGAATGTCAGCGACGCCTGCCTCACCACAAGCGAAGACGATAAGCAGCCGAATGTGCGTCGCAGGGTTGGGAAGGATAGGGAGAAAGCCCTCGTTTCTGGTATTGGTCTGCATGTGATTGGTTCTGGGTTGTATATCATCGATGCCACGTTTTGAGAATACTACGTTTACATTGATTATTGAACTTGATGTTTGGTGATGACAAATACAAGCCCCTCAATGAGCAGAACCATCACTGCGCTTGACCAACGACAATAAGCGAAGCGACAAGGCGGCCAACGGCTCGGAGAATGCGATTCTCCGGGCCTTCAAATTCCCGCAAGCCAATAAACTACGCCCATTAACATCATATTATGAGGCGATGACAGAAGGAAGAAGTAAGGTTCAGTTCGGAGTGCTTCGTGATCTTAACAATACCCAGCCTTCCCCCAGGTAAGTTACTCTTAAAACCGTAAGCCCAGGGGACCTTGCACAGTCACGTGGATAATCCACTAGCCGATCAGTCCACTTAGGATCCATTAGTTTAGAGGAGGCGAGCGTTTCTATAGATCCATCCTGGTAACTCTCGATAGTGAGACGTAACGGTAGCACACCAAGAAATAAGCGTGTACGCTCGTCATAAGAACGGAGCGGAGATCTCAAAGAGCCATCAACCAAATATATGCTTTCGAGTACCGAAACCTTCTTGAGTGCCGACATGATCGGGTAAGTTTCTTCTATATGGAATGGCTTCAGTACAGGGTAGAGTTCCAGTAAGTATCTGATTGCATGCACCCGGCCGGTTTACTTTATATCTTAGTTGATGGACTGTATTTGATTATGAGGAGACTGTCCTAGTTAGGAGTCTTGGAGGTTAGCATTACCGGCCGTACTCTCTAAAAAGGCCCATACAATCCCTTCTGACAGCTTGTTTCCAGTCCTTCCTAGCTTTTGTAGCCCGTTCTGTGCATTGATCACTATAGGACGAAGAGTCCACCAGTCCAACATTTGCATAACGTAGCCCCCTTCTGGTACTGGAGTAATAGTAATTTGTCTCCAACTACTATTCTCCTCTGCCGTGCACTTAAGTCTTCCATCCCCACCATGGCATATGAACTTAGATGAGACGCAGTTTCGGAATCCAAACCAGCCTTGAGTTTCTATACATGTCCACAGGATAGATCCACGACCGCTGGGCGGAGCTAGTACGATGTTCCCATCAAGCAATGTAAGCACATTACCGCATGAGATAGAGCGGATGATGACAGTAGATCCATGTGAAGGCACCCAACCCGGCGAGGCGTGATCTTCCACGAGGTCCAAAGTAACGTTTTCCGCAGTCGTGGTAGGTGTATAGATGCTAGAATCCTCTAAGTCTGAGACAGACGCAGCGTTGGGCTGATCAGGGTCCTGAAAGACCATGTTCGACAATCAAAGAGCGGTTTCAACTGCGGCGTTGACAGATAGAGCGAACGCGCTTAGGTCTGCGCAAAGTCAAGGAATGAGTACTCTGTTTCACAACCGAATTGTACCAGCTGCTTACCTAGTCGCAAAACTGGCCCGCTTATCTTAGTCGTCGTCGTCGTTGTTGTTGTGAAATGATACCGGTGCTGCTGCGGGGCACCGGTACCCAGGTGGGGCACTTTATGGTCATCCTGCTGGCAGTGTGGCGCATACTTTGTTACAAGTGCGCAACAGGGGGAGCCAATTTCGCTAAGCGCTGTAGCTTAAAAGGGCTAGGAAGCGCTATTAATAACGTTCAACCACCGCATGCGGACCCTTGAGCAGCATCGCACTACCCACCGGAATGATATTGGCTTAATCGCACCCCCTTAGCGAGTGGGAGCAGGATATCGTTTTTCCGGAATGTGTTCCACCGCTAACACAATTTCGGGCTCGTTTCCTAAGTGTTTGGCCTGATTCAGTAGTTGTTTGGTCTCGTTAATACTCACAACCAGTTGGATGTGTGGAAGTATTAAGAAGTCGTGTCTACAATATTAGAACATATCTTAAGAGTATCTAGAGCCGCTATTTCCTTGTAGAGTAAAGGTGATTCAGCAAAAGCCCATCTCTTTTTCACCTTGATCTGCTATCATGCTATCTTCTCACCAGATCCAGCTCATATGAGTCCTAGTATCATGAACTACGAATCGTCCAATTCACTATTGACTCCACTATCAATCTCATACAATTCTCCAAGGCTCATCTGACTCCTCTAGCCGCTTAATATAGTCCCCGAGTAACAATTTGATTGAGCTGTTAGGAAGTGTTTCAGCATGTTCCAAAAGCGACACAGCGTCGCTATGATTCAGGAAAAATCGCTCTCCACGGTCTTCCGAAAGCAACTGTTCCACGACCCTGGTATATCCTCTCCTCACAGCCATGCCAATCGGTCGTGTCCATTCATCCTGATATTCGATGTACTCGCTCTTGTTGAGATCTATCCAGTCATGGTAGATAAGGAGTTCAGCAACGAGTTCCTGCGAGTTGGAGATCGCATGAGAAAGCGGTACAAACCCAAAGATTTTCGCAATCGAGGACCCCTTTGTGGCGCCCCATCCGAGATACATTTGAACAAAGGTGTCAATCGCTGTCTTATACAATCCATCTTTGCTCAAATCAGATGGGCGAAAGGTTTCCAGAAGATAGTTGACCGCATAGGTATTGCCAATTTCGATGGCCCGGTAAAACAATCTTGGGATTATCTCATATAACATTTCAGATCCTTTGGGTCCGCAATTTGCCCTTGAGTCTCTGTGTTTCAACAAGATTTTAACGTCCAACTGGCTGCTAGATTGTTGAAGCATGAGCCAAAACAACCCATCAATCTCTTCATATTCCCTGATGCGTATCGTACCCTGTTCAAGCATCTTGACTAGACCATTTGGAATGGAGCATGACATGACAGGAAGTTCTGCGAGATGAAGCAAGACATAGTTCTTTGCGTAGTATTGAAAATGATGATCGTCCGCATTTTAAGGAACGTGTCGCTTGAACCCATCTGCGAGGGATCTGGAAATATCAAAGTCGACCTTCTTGGTAGCTTTCAATAACTTCAAGGCCACAGATTGAACGCTTTTTTGTGTATCCGTCATCGCCTTAATGATTTGAGAGGATGCAGATCCTAGGTTGAGTGGAGGAGAGCGAACAACTACCTGTGTTTCAAATATGCTGTAACCGAGGTAGGTGATGACGATCGATGAAATGAGTGTTTGCGCGTCTTCCGAGAAATGATACTGTTGAATGTCATCTGGAGTTGTGGAATTTTCGTGGAGTAAGAACTAATTCACACTTGGATGAACTGTACGTATCGTGAACTCTTCTTCGTCAACAGTGATAAGACAACCGCAGGCCGCCAGTGCCGGGTATATGCTGTTAAGAACTTTTGCAGGGTTCCACGTAGTATCTCCTGGAACTACGCTCAGAGCTTCTCGCATTTCCTGTACCGTAAGTGGCCTTCTCGAAGTCAATATGAGCTTGAATATGTCTGATCGTGACGGCCGGCTTGGTCTCGTTGCCTGCTGCAGTATCCGACTATAAATTTGAGAGAGGTCCCGAGGTAGGTCAGCGAGCGCTTCCCGAATGTCTTGATCGGTTTGCATCGTGCAGAGCGATTGAATCTGGAGAGCAACCCAGAGAAACATGTGCTGTGAACCTTTCAACAGCGCATCCTGGATTTCAAGAATGATGGTTGGATCGCCTAGAGCCAAAGATCGGTTTGATAAGGCGATTTCTAACTGCGTTCTGACAAATGCGCTGATGTCCGAAGTGTTATCGGGAAACGCTACAGCTTTTGCTTTCCAAAACATTGCAGAGAACTTATCTACGTTCGCCTCAGGCATCAGGCGACAAGAAATGCAGATTTTTACATTGAACTGTGTTTCCAGGAGTTTTAGGTGTTCAATGATGCTCATTCTTTCTGGAGAAGAACACAAATCTAGGCCGTCGCGTATTATGTACATGGCATGTCTGGGAGAGATACCATGATAAATCGAGCTTAGAAGTCGACGGCAGTCATGAGTATCCGTAGCTTCCATCTCAACTAATCTTTTTGGAAATGGGCTGATGAGCTGACGAGTGAGTGCGCCGATCACTGTCTTCGCGACCAGACTTTCAGGAAGATCATGCCGGCAGAAGAAGTATGCCAGTCCAGAGAATACAGGGTCGATGCGTAAGCTGAGATCATCTACCATGTTTGCGAGTGTGACGGACTTCCCACAACCAAGTTTGCCAACCAAGATGAGTGTCCTGAGATCTGACCCTGTTGCCCACTGAACATATTCAGGCACCTGCGTATACAAGGACGTATTACCAGATTTTCGAATTTGTCTCCATGTAGTCTCGTAGTCGTGTGTTGAACAGTGATCTAATGTATCTCGGATAATGATTTGCCTCTGTTGCTGAGCAATACTCTTTGAGCTCAGATCCATCGTGGCTCTGAATCGCGAGTTACTTTCCGCTTCAGATTCGATTGTTCTAGCGACGAGTGTCGTGATCTCCGCTTGAATCGATTTTGACCACATCAGGAGATTTGACCGCACCTCTTTGGTATCGGAATCATTGAGTGATGACGTGAATCTTCCCAATGCAGACTTCTGGACGTATTGGTGGTATCGAAGACATATCTGTACCACAACAATAAAGAATTCGGTGATATACGTTCGTAGTAGTTTCGAACGAGGATATAACAGCGCCAGATCTGAGTGCTGTCTTGTCGATCGACCAGCTTCCATAAGTAGGAGAGATAAGCTTTCGAGGTACGATGCACGATTGGTAGTCGCCTGAAGGGATTACGACGTCAGATTGAGTGCGGCAAAGCAAGAAGACCATAGCACGTGACCTCTCGCATGTCAATAGTAAACCGCAATTCGAATCAACACGACAATGGGAAGACGGACCAATAGACACATGCGTACTATTGTCCACACACCACATGCAACCACATTTTGGGAGCTTCCTACGACAACGTCGCCAAGCGCAGCAAATTGTTGCACACCGTGGAGGAACTTGGTGAAGCGGGGTCCGAAGCAACGTCCTCCCGCCTTTTGCGAGACGTCGATCTCTGCTGTGATACGCATAAGATCACTTATACTGGGAGGACACTGGAGCGATTGTGTCCGCTGATTTCGAAAAACGACTTTTTGGCCATCGGAAAGACTTGCCTCGAATAAGGAAACAGCTTGGGCCAATCGAATCTCGGGCTTCAGGTGGCCAGCGGTGGACAAACTGGAGGACATGGAGGAAGCGGTGTATGTATGGAAGGTGGAAGCGTCGAGCAGATAAAGAAGGCTTCGAGGAGGACTCTGGCCGAGCAGTTGGAAGCCTTCAAGCCTGATGACCGTTTGCTGGATCGAACAGTGGTTGCGACATCTATATTCGGAGTGCAGCTCAGTGGAGCTCAGTATAGCCTGATTTCTAGATAGGAGACAAGTGTATGGTCTTTCTTGGAGCAAGATGGTTTTTTTATCAGCCCTCCCTCAACTGCATGGAAGCGCTGCATAGCCACCATAATGGGGCGGGGTAAAGATAGCATTGTGCGTTACGTTTCGTTACGCGCACGAGCTGGATTGACGGTAAGAATTGTACTGAGTGCGCGCATACATGAACGCTGATTCGAGATCCTACGCATCACCAAACTGACTTACTGTCCGTATGTGGTATTGATAGGCGTGTCCAGGCCGTGAGTGACGCGCAAAGTATCATGATTCAAGCAGCCTTGTACAGATTTCCGCAGGTCAGCCTGCCGTCAGCCTTGGGGCAGCTTTCACGCATCTTGATCGTGGTTCGAGTTCTCGCTTGCGAATAGCGTAGATGTTCTGATAAACACAGTAATCGACCTAGGTAGGAGACAGCTTTCTACATTCGCAAACTTATAGATGATGATAGCAGCATAGTCGATGATAGATTGCAGAACTGTGGAATTCTTTCAGGTCGAAAGAGGCGAAGTGCACTATCGATAAGCGCTGCGCACGCACCATCACGACCTTTGTCTTCTGGTCTAACCCCCTGTGCATCGTCACGTCCCTACAGAAGAGCGCATCACTTGATCAAGTCAATCGTCTTCTACCAGAGCGCAACTCATATCCTCAGCTCCCTCATTGCCCACCTTCCACGAGGTCCTAATACTAAACTCTTCCGCATCCGCGTCCGCACTCTCCAACCCATCAACCACAAGTTCCACTCGCTCTTCTTCATCCTCATCGTCACCGTCGTCAACTCCCAGCATACCGCCGTCGACGCGTTCATGTCTGACCTGCCCCTTGCTTGACACTTTGATCCTCCGCATGCGAAAAGCAAGCACAAACGGATCCTTATCGCCAATGCTCTGTGTCACATTACAGGCTTTCTCAAATCCGATATTTGGACCGGCTTCACCCGGCACACCCACTGATGTAGCATCAACACCCAAGTGCAAATTTATGCCTTTGCTGCGCGCATAGCTTACCGTTCCTTTGGCTCCGTATGCGATCTTGATCCCTGTGATTATGTAAAGATTCGTGTCCCATAGCCAACTCCTGTTGTGCTGGACATATCGTTTGACATCTGTACTATCGAGACTCTTCTCAATGTACTCTGTGCTTGGTTCGAAGAGCAGTGTCTCTATTCTCTCGAACTCCCATCTTTCTGTAGTTCCCTTGGAAATCTGATTGTTGATGTCTCCGCCGACTCCGAGGATTTGCATAAGGAAAGAGGCCCATATGCCGATGGTGCATGTCTTAGTGTTTTCAAATTTCAGCACTCCGTTCTTCGACTCGGACCCTACGATACATTTTTCGATTGGAAGCGGGTGTTCATTCAGAGGCCGGTCTGCGAAGCGCGGTTCTTCGATGATGTTGCCTAGTCTTATGAAGGTCTCTGGTGGTGCATCGCGCGTTGGTGCGAGAAAGTACTGTGGCATGATGAGATAGCTCTGGAAGTTTTGGATCAAAATCTCTGAGTGTTAGCAGACTCATGACATACTCGTAGTTCATATATGCCACTTTCAAGGCTGTGAATTATTTTGGTAACAGTGTAGCGAAGGTAAAGGTGGGCAGGCTGAGCGCGGCTGAGATACAGGCAAGCTGCAGCCACCACAATCGGACTGCGGACTAGCCTGCTATTCGCTCGACCAGAAATATCGCCGCCATCTTTCCAAGCCATTTCGGTTCGACAAATGAGCAACTCATCGCATGCGCTTACATGGCCGGATTTGTTAAGACTGAAGGCTATCAATAGCGCAACGATAGACTGACCAGGCTGTACCAGATAATGTCAAGTGTGGTCTTTCAGGCACTGTCATGTTGCTGCTACTACATTCTGATCAACATATTAATGCCAGGTTTAGATCACTTTGCTACGCATCATCATAATCGAAGAGCTTAGAACGCTAATATCACTATTCTCCTCATATCTTTCATCCTTCACCATGGCGGGTTGCGCCAGATCTATAAGTCATCAGGTGTACACAAGCCGTGCTCTGGTCGCTCAAGTATCTTTCCAGCGGGAGAATGCACCTCACACTTCTACTTCCTCGAAGCGCTCTGGAGAAAATCACATACTATACTCTATCTGGCATAGTACCGGGAAGCGTGCTTGGTGGAAGCGTTATTGGTCTAGATCAGCAGGATACCGGAGTTCGAAAGCACTGCGAAGCGACTCAATAAAACAGATGTTCAACCCGATCGAAGATTTGACTCCTCCGATGTTGGCCAAGCAAACAACATTTCAAGATTTAGTCCAGGGCCAGTTCCTGAGCAGAGAGCGGACCCTTGAGTAGGTCGTCTATGACGCTAGAACAAAGTGATCAACTAACATTCCAAACAGTAGCGCTGAGCAATGGTTTCGGAGACTCGAAACCCGGACCTTGCCCATCTTCAGAGGGGCAAGAAAACGTTTGCACATTAAGGCCGGGCCGTATCCTGATCCAGTCCGCATTGCGATCTTAGACGTCGGCATAGATCACAACTCCTCGTTGAGTTTCAGAGGTCACATCAAGACAGGTAGAAGTTTTATCCAAGGTGAAGAGGCTACGAACTACGAACAAGATGAGAAGGGCCACGGCACAGCAGTTGCATACCAGATCGCTCGCGTATGTCCAAATGCAGAGATATACATCGCTCGAATAGCCAAGTATAGGAATGGAAGAATAGAGCCAGAGAGGGAGGCCATAGTTCAAGCGTTAAAATGGGCTAGCGAAGTCTGGAAAGTTGATATTATCAACATGTCTTTCGGATGGGAGACACAGGTGGACAAGGATGGAGTCGAGGTTGCACTAGACGCCATCGGGAACATGAGGTCTATCCTCATGTTTGCTGCCTCTACCAACGAAGGAGCGCTAGGAGAAATGCTCTTCCCAGCTCGGCACCGCGACGTTATTGCGGTGGATGCTTTTGACGGCCGAGGCAAGCCCATTGATATCACTGGATTAACAAGCGGTGACCGAAGACGGGAACGCTTCTCAGCTCCGGGTCTGAACGTCCTTTCCTACCCAGGGGGTGCCAGAGTCGAAGGCAGTTCCTATGCTTCCCCAATCGTCGCTGGAATTGCTGGCTTGGTAATCGAGGCGTTCCGACGAGAAGATCCGAGACCTGAGGCAAGCGTATACAAACGCTTAGAAACTAGAGAGGCTATGGAACTTGTGATGAAGGAAATGCTGTCGAAGCCGGTGGGAGATTTCAACTTTCTGGAGCCATGGAATGAGCTTCACGAAGACGGCGACAATAGCTTGTACTTTTTTTGTAGACGCGTTTTGAAGGGGCCTCTGAGACGGTACGACAGATGCGGTGCTTCGTATTTGAACAGACCGAGGCAGATTTGCGGATAGTCTAATTGATTGAAATTTAGTCACGGAAATTGAGCTGAAATTTAGTAGCAGACAGAGATTCACACACTCCTGCACTGAGACCAGAAGATATCAAGACCATGTTTGAATGGCATAGTCGCAGCAGTAGTGAGAAGTAACGAGAGAACGTTTTCGCAAGAGTGTATAGGCAGCTGTTATCGATAAGCCTCGCGCACGTACCACCGCGACCCTTGTTTTCCATCAAGATTCCAGCACCCGGCCCGGGCGCAAACCATCATCGCATCCTCTGCAACTTGCGCACCCTCACCCTCACCACCCACCCACGCATACACACTCACACCTACACCTCAAACACCGCAACCTCCCCAAACCCGCCAAATACGTCAACCATGTCAACCATGTCATCCTACCAGCCCCAGCAAACCACCACCGCCGACCAAACCGCCAGCGCCATCGACGCCACAGCCCGCACCGTCCACTACAAGTGCGGCGACTGCGACATGGACGTGCCTCTCAAGCGCGGCGAGCCCATCCGGTGCAGGAACTGTGGTCATCGTGTGCTTTACAAGCAGAGGACTAACCGGTAAGTTATAAAACATTTCTCCCCATGTGGTGTGTGTGTCTGTGGTCTAGGAGGACAAAGGGCATGGCGCGTGACGAGGCAATGAACAAGATGAGAGGAAGAAGGGGGGTATGCGCGTGTTGAGGGGAGAGAAGCAGGGAAGAAGTTTGGGGGGGAATGTGCTGGTGGAATGACGAGAAAGAGGGAGAGAGAGAGAGAGAAAGAGGCACAGACGGAGTTCTTCCAAGCACACACACACACACACACACACACACACACACACACACACACACACACACACACACATGCATCCACACGCGGGAGAGCACAGAACGGCAATTTCCAAGTGGAACAGCAACAGTGCCCATTTGCAAAAACTCCAAGATAACAATCACTAACATATACCTAATCTAGTATGGTCCAATTCGAAGCCCGATGAGAAACGGCTATACAAGCTTCCTTCTAGTTGGAAAAGATCACGAGAATCACAGTTGCAAAACGGGGGGCGAGCGATCAAAAAAAAAAGGACGTTGTAATACAGCAGAGTAGTTGGGATTGGGATGGGGGAAGCGAAAACGGAAGAACGTTCTAAAGCGTTCAACATCACAAGACTTGGAGAACAGGGGCGTTGGCGTGTTTTAGTCTTGTGCAACAACACAAGAGCGAGTTATTCCAGAAGATTCAACGGGGCGTAATGGCATATATGTATTCACACATCGTCAGAACAGACGTACAGACAGACAAAACAAGCGATCAAACTTTGCCAACATGGGAGAGGAGCCAGCCAAGAACGAACAACGAAGTTATCATACCAATCTTTTTCTTCACTCAACTCATAGAACTAAGCAAACATCAGTACAAGGAGTTCAATCTGCCGGAGCAACTTCCCGCCAAACACAAGCTACAAGGCCAAAAAAAAAAGGCATGTATATAGCCATAGCAGAATGACTCGAGTCTTTTCTCTTTTGTCAAATCATCAACAATCCCATTTGCATCATCAATCACAAACATGAATTCACAAATTGACAAATACCTCTCTTGCCACATCTGCGTTTACCTGGGTAAAGAAGAAAAAGCTTTCATTTCTTCCTTGTGACCCCACCCCCGCCATGATAATCTGCGCGCAATGCGCGAACACTTCCTAGTAGTATATTGTTCTAATATGATGGTATCCGCCAGCCAGCCAGAGCATGTGGCCATATTCGTAGAAGGAACAGCGGGGAGGGGGAGGAGGACGTGGCGTGGGGGGAAGTTGGACAAGGACGAAAAAAAGACAAAGAAACCTCGTGTGCCTTCTTTCCCCCCAAGTCGAACGAACGAACCACCATGATGCTTTCCTAGTCTGAAGAACACATATAGCTCCCCAATCCCTCATGAACAACGCCTCCTCCATCTTCCATCATCATCATGGTCGTCTTCTTCCTCCCTTCTTCCCACCGCCCGACTACGACGACAACGGGGCGTCTACGACCCCCTAAACGCATCGAACCTCTTATACGTATACCCAATAAACGGCAAACTCGTCGCATACTCATCCTCATTAGCCGCCTGCGCAGCCTGCGCCCGATGCGCAGCAGACGTATCTTGCTGGTCAATCTCATCAATCGGGAAATACTGCGTATCAATGTTACTCTGCAGCTTAGGTTCAAACGGCGCGCGGATACGGCGGAGACCGTCCCAGGCGACACCTCTGAAGAAGGGGTGTTGTTTGATCTCGTTGGCGCCGCCGATGCGGCCAAGGCGGTGTTCGGCGTCACATATCAGACTATTATTTCAAATGTCAGTATTCGGGGGTGGTGGTTCTAAGTGCCAAGACTGGGGCTTGTGAAGAAGAAGACGTTAGTGAGAAGAAAAGACATACCGGCGAACAAAGTCCTCAGCCTCAGCACCAAGTTGCTGGTCAGGAGGAAAGTGCAAGTTCCTCGGCCAATCAACAATCTTGCGGTAGGTATCATGCGGCTCCTCAGCGCAGAACGGTGGCCATCCAATCAAGCACTCAAACATAATCGTACCCACCGACCACCAATCGCAGCTGTAGTCGTAGCCCTGGCCGCTGAAAATCTCGGGCGCAATGTAATCAGGCGTACCGACGGTCGAGTAGGCGAGCTGGCGACGAGACTTACGCCATGTGTTGATTTGGGTACGGTTGCTGACAGTAAGTTGGATCTGGTCGAGATTCATGGATTGTCGGTTGTCTCGGTTCGACTTGTGGGCGCCGCCTGCGAGGAGCTTCTTGTAGTAGCCTGCGTCGTGCTCCTTGTGGAAGCCGGTCGAGAGACCGAAATCTGTCAGCTTGATGTGGCCGCCTCGGTCTAAAAGGATATTGTCGGGTTTGATGTCACTGGGAAGATTAGACTTGTACGCTGAAGCTCACCAATACATTGTTCTTACCGATGAATGAAACCAAGCTTGTGGACTGCTTCTATCGCAAGCGTGATCTCGGCCATGTAGAAGCGCGTAATGTCCTCGGTAAAGATTTCGTACTTGATCAGCATGGTCATCAAGTCACCACCTGGCAGAAACTCCATAAGCATGTAGAGGAACGTGTTATCCTGGAAGGTTGTGTGTAGCTTGACAACCCAAGGACTGTCAGACTCGGCGAGAATGTCACGTTCTGACCGTACGTGGGCCAGCTGGTCTTTTTTGAACTACAACAAGTCAGCCCGATACTTAAGGTGGTGCACTGTGGAAGCTCACCATCTCCTGCTTGACGAGCGACTTGAGCGCATAGATCTTGCCGTCGTTGCGCCGTTGGACCAGCTTGACCTCTCCAAAAGCACCCTTGCCGATAATCTTGAGCGTAGAGAAGTTGTCGGGCTTCTCCTTTGTCCGCAGGAAGCGCAAGTATTCGACTTCGGCACGGCGCATGCTGTCTTCTTTGGATCGTTTCCGGCTGTCGGAGAAAGAGGGCTCCTTCATGATGGCGTCGAGTTCGAGAGCTCTGCAGGCAAGTTAGTCGTGTCGGGCAAGGAGTGGTGGAGTGGTTTGACCTTTGATTCCGGTCGCGTGCCCGCTGAACGCTGTCCTTGAAGAAGGTGTTGATCAGGCTCTTGGAGACCATGGCCTGCTTGTCTACGTTCTCCGAGTACTTTGTGGGGTTTCGTTGGGGCGCCTCTTCGTCGTACAGCGAGGGGCCCTGGCGGGGCCCTGAGCTGCCGCCCTGGCTTCCATAGCCGTAGCCTCCTCTGTTGTCTGCGGTGCGGGGGCGTCCGGGGTTGGGCGAGCCTTGTCGGCCGTACGGGCTTCCAGAGCGACCGCCGCCCGAGAGGTGTTGGTGCGAGAGTTGTTGGGCGAGGCCATTGGCACTCTGGTCGAAGCGCTGGCTGCCTGGCGCCTGGAGGTTGCCCTGCTGCCCTTGGTATTGTGCCTGCTGGTAGGGGTTCATGAAGTAGCCGCCGCCGCCATTGTAGCCATTGCCCTGCTGGGCGCCCCAGACCTCTTGCTGGCCGGCCTGGTTGGGGTATACAGGTTGCGGGAATGTCGAGGGCGTCGTGGGGAATGCTCTGCCCACTTCCTGCTGGTACTGATTGTTTCGGTCGCCGCCGCCGAAGCCAAAGTTGAGCTGCAGGCGGTTGCCCTGCTGGTTGTTGTTCATCGTGGGCGAGTCGTTGTACACGATGCACTCGGAGGGGAGTCGGGGGGAGTCGGTGTGCGGCCGTGGATCACGTCTTGGAGGTTGGCTCAATAGCGGAAGGAGGTGCGAGTCTCGGCGGTCGAGACGGTGTTCGCACTGCAGAGGTTTCTTCAGTGCAGCGCTGGCAAGGAGAGGGAGGTGCTGGGGACTGCCGCAGTAGCTTGGTCAGGGATAACTTTAGGGTGCAGCAGGGGCCACCACAGCGGGGAACACTTCCAACACCTCAATGTGTTTCAGACACCCGGCCAGGTCGACGCATGTGCTCTCTCCCGTGTTGGCTATTCACTTTGCTTGTGCCGCCTCTCTGCATTGGGCCAGCATGGCACGCGTCCCGTCTACCGCCACGCCGCTGCTGTGCCTCCAAACCCCGGACTCGAGTACATGAGCCTATCGATAGGAGCCTCACCGACAATCCACGACGAGAGGCACGTGTCAGGATACATGGATCAAAGACAAGACAGTCACGTGAAGACAAAAACATAACGACGTCAACCATCATCCATTGAACCATTATAGTACACAACCACAACAAGGTACTTTGCATCCGCCAAGGCGAGTGGCTATCCCCATCCTACCACCCACCCATCCAATGCCAGGCCCAAAGCCAAACAAGGCCCGCAAAGTATGTGCGGGACCAACCCCCTCAACAACAACGCTGATGATACCACGGACGGGTATAAAACAAATCGACGACAAAAGTCTGCCGAGAAACAAACATCTTGGTCCCACAGATCGGACCAAGCAAAAGGTTATACTAAGACAATATGTGAATATGTAAAGGGGTGAAGAGAAATAGTATGCGTGTGATCGTGAAGCCCATCGTGGGTAAATGCAGTAGCGGTAACCAGGGGACCGTAGAACGCCGAAGATATAAAAAAAAACGTCCCGAAATACGATACGGTGGTACCAAAGATAAGCTGGTCGAAGAGTCGAGGAGCCAAAGAGAAGATGATCGTGTATAAGATGTCGGCATAGTCATTAGGCAGTGGAGGCCAGATTTTTTGACGCGCTTATAGCCATTTTTGCCTTGACCTTTGTGCGTCGGGCAACAACCTGAACTTGTACGTGTTGGCAACATCACGTCGTTCATGCGCTTGTGGCCATCAACGCCTTGACCTTTTCGCGCTCAGCCACAATCTCAGCTTGTAGTTTACGTGTCTGACGCATAGCCTCGTCCCTATTGAATCGTTAGTACCCAACCCTCATCAATAGTATTCATATTAGCATAGACATACCTCTCAAACTGCAAATCCGCAACCTCCATCTGCGCCAAGTTCATCCTGCCGACGACCTCCTCCATTTCGTGATCCGCATCTCTAAGCGCCTTCTCCAGCTCCTCAACTCTCTTCTCTAGACTCTCCGTCTTTGTGGCTTCAGCAAGACTCATAGCGGGTCCACTGGAAGTAACATCCAGCCTCGGAGATTTCTGCGAGAAGACTGGACTGCTTGGCAGCCTAGGCGAAAACGCTGACGGGGAAAGGAGACCGGATTTCACACGGCGAAGATGGTTTGTGTGGCTTTCTTTGATAGCCTGGACCTCGTCCTCGTGACGAGCGACGGCTTCTTCGGAAGACTGTTGAGCGAGCATTACTTTGTCTTCGGCGGCCTTGAGGCGCTTCTCTAGCTGGATAATTTGCTCAGTGGACCTGCGCTGGTCCTGCTCACCGCGCATGATAGCATCGGTGAGACGACTCCTCAACGCACTGTTAGCAGTAAGCTGCTGCTGGATCTTCTCAGACAGCTCATCCATGCGGGTAGCTGCCGCGAACAGCTCTTTGCTAAGCTCTTGCTCCTTGCCCAAGTGCTCAATCTCGGACTGTTGGAGCGCACGAGCTTGTTTGCGGTATTGCTCTGCTTCGTTCTGTGCGTAGTCGCGTTCGGCTTCTGCGTCAGAGATACTCTGCTTGAGTAGATCCAGCGTGCGTTCTGCTTCGGCGCCGGCAGCGCCGAGTGAATCTGCATCGCTGGATTCGAGCTGCTTGACGCGAGCGAGTGAAAGAGCATGCGTAGTTCGTAGCTCGTTGTACGCCTTATCCAAGGCTAGAGGTTCGTTTTCGATCCTTATCTCCGGGATTGAAATGTCGTGTTCGTGGAGTAACTCGCGGAGAGAACCAGTCTCTTGCTGTGCGCGGTCCAGGTCCATTCGTAGACCCCCAAGACCCTTTTCGCACTGCCATTTTTGCTCGAGGGCTTCGTCAGCGCGGCGACGTAGATTGTTGACTTCTTGGCGGAGACCGGTGACTTCCTTGTGGAATGCGGTCCGACGAGGGGTGAGGTTCAGGGCGGCGTCTCTTTCTGCTTCTACTTCTTTGATGCGGCGCTGGAATTCTTTTTGTTGTAATTCTTGGCGATTCAACAGGAGTTTGAGTGCCTTGTGGAGCGCGTCTCGCTGCTCCTCTAGTTCTTTCATTGGATTGGTAACTGTTGGTGCACCAACCGGCGATATGTCGCCTGACCTGTCCTTGACCGAGTTGGACCGTGACAACGAGCCTCTCTTCGAGTTCAGGCCAGCGGAGCTGCGTGCGAGTGAATTCGAACGTGTCAGACCGACACGCAGGTTTGGCAAAGGGCCAATGTCTCCTTCTTCGGCAATGGACTGAAATTGCGCGGGTTGTGGTGCCTGTTGCTGCTGCAACCGTTGCTTGACTAGAGACTCGTTCTCAGTCCGTAATTGTTGGATCTCTTGTTGCATGCGCGTAGTCTCATACACAAGTTTTTCTGTATCGGCTGCATCACCTTCGAGCACTTCGAGGCGCGCCCTGAGCTGCGGTACCACTTCGTCCCGCAAATTGTCAGCCTCGTTGCGATGTTTCTCTAGCTCATCGCGAAGCGCCGTGAGGAGATCCTCGAAATTTTCTTTGACCTGCCTTTCCTCGGCCAGGCGCCTCTTCGCATCCTCGAGTGACATGGAAAGCTCTTTGACCTTGGGCGTTTCTACCATTGAGCCTGCTCTCGACTTGTCGGTGACCTGATCCTCAAGCTGCTGTACTTGCTCTTCCAAATCTCTTCGGCGTCGCAGCTCCTCTTGTAACCGCTCCGCCATGCGCACCTTTAGTGATGCTCGCTCCTGCTCTGCCTTTCTCCGTTGCATCTCCACTTCTTCAAGCTTGGCCTCGGGATCACTGATAGGAAAGCGTATCGAGCTCGTACCAGAGTCTGAGTAATAGTCACTAGTCCTTCGGTTGTCGGGCATAACACTCTCGCTCGCAACCTTCCAGCGTTCAACCTCGTCTTCTAGTTCCATCTCCCTTTGGATAGAAGCGGCAAGTTCAGAGCTCACCTCGCGCAACTCGCGCTCCAGCTCCTCTACGTGAGCATTCATCTGGGGCGAGGACGATAGAAGTGGGGTTCCAGGAACGTTGAAATAGGAGCCGAGTGAATTGGCAGCGGGTATGTCCAAGCCGTTTGGTTTCGATTTTGACGTGGGCTGTTTGTAGCGTGGAGATTCAGGTGACGAATGTTCTGAGAAAGCGGTAGCCGGTGACTCGGGCCCGTTCTGAGGACGCGAGTTCCAACCAAAGAAGGAAGTAAATCCACCTCCGCTTGGCGATTTGGGCTTTGTGTTTTGTCTCGCGAGTGAAGGCTCGTCGGGACCGTAGTTGTAGTCGTCCATGAAGTCCTCGGTAACACCGTTGAGGTCGAGTTTAAGGTCTGGCGGTTGCGAGTTGTTGTTGTTATTATTATTATTATTGTTGTTGTACAAGGGCATATTCGGCATAGTAGGAGATCGAGCGTGTGCTCCCCGGATACCGAAGGCCTTCAGTGCCTCGGTCTTACTCTGTCGTTGGGGGGTGATGCCGCTGACCGATCGATCATGCCGCGCGGCAGACGGGACGGAGGGGAGAGCTTTGTTGGAGCCTCGCTTTGCGACCGAGAGAGAGCTTGCACGAGACGACTGGGAGAATCGGCGGGGCGCGGCTGCCGTCAGAGGCGTCCTTCCATGGGGGTTGCTGTGTTATGTTAGTGAGTGTCGAGGAAAGGAAGGCGCGCGTGGCGAGGAAGAAGTAAACACTCACTCGTCGAGGTTCCGGGGCAGGAAGAGGTCCTCGTCACTCAACGGCGGCGAAAGGATATTGTCGGGGGCGCGACCTCCTTGAGCAGGGAGATCAGAGTCCTTATCAGGGTAGATTGTAGCGATTGACGGTTCTTTAGATTGTCGATCGGCAGTAAAGCGACCAACTACGGGGGAGTTTGCAGGTAGGGGCTTCCTGCGGACCGGGGACTGGACGGCGACAGGCACAGCTTGGGACGACTGGGAGCGAAAAGCAGCAAAAGACGATATGGCAATTGAGGCCAGGGACGAGCCCTTTTGGCGAGGCGGCGAGGCGTTGTTGGGAGGATGCGCGCCCTCGGGGGACGCTTGGACTGCTTGCATATTATCGTATTATTCCCCCGCGATAGACATGACATGCACAAATGATGAGCGCAAAGAGAGGTGCAGAGTCAGCCAAAGTCGGTTGTTCGAAAAAGGGGACCCGCCTAGCGAGCCCAGGTACATGTGCCGGCGAAGGGGCGCTTTGGGGTTGAAGAGCAGATCGCGGCCCTGGAATTGGTCAAATCCACGCGCTCATCCGTCAGCACCTGGCCGCGATGGGCGGTTCGCGCTGCTCGAGTGGAGCGAGCCGCGCCAGGGGGGCTGCGTCCGTCGCTGCAGGTACACTTTTTAGCCGGCCAATAAGCGCGGCGGACTAAGGGGGCGGTTCTTGGACGATGTCGTCGAGGTTGCGATGCTGTATATGATTCGGGAGCATACTCGCCCTCAAAGTGGATGGCAATTCCAGAGTCGCGCGCTCCGATTGACGTTGACGCTGACACACACGGTGAGAAGGCGACGTGCCGAGGCGCCTGAGGACATGAAACACTCCACGAAGCACCATCACCGCTCACAGGATTTGGTCCCAGTGCATGGCAAACGCAACCCTGCCATGTGACACCCGCAACGGGTGGCTTGCATTCACCTTCATTTTGGCATCGCGCAATCTTCCGACGCGTACGGAATCAGCCAAATGTGGAAGTCATCACGCTAGGGGTATCTGTCTTGGGATGTGGCTCAGCCGCGAACGACGGACAGTGCTCATCGCAATGAGTCGTGGAGACAAGTCCAGCCTCTCGGCCTATCTTAGCTAACGGTGAGGTATGTTCCTGCGGAGATGACGAGGCCCCTGGGATGCAATCTTAGATTCATAGCCGCGGGCGCATATCTCGCGCCCTGACTAGCATGCGCCTGCGGCCTTGACTCTCAGGCATGCTTCCGACTTCCGCCGCCGCATAACTATCATGCCATGGCAATGGCAATTTCAATTTGGTAATTCCAGCACCGACTTGACGATGCGACGCTTGGTGCGTGGTCTGATATTAATAGTTATAATAAGTTCTAGGTGGATCACCGCCAACCGCCAACCCGACCTTCGTCCCATCGCTCCTTGCGCTCTGCTCGAAGGTACGCAATCTTCCGGCCTTCTCTCAAGCGCCTTACAAAGTCCGTTACTTCTCGATCGCTGGCAACGGCGTCTCCACCGCCAAAGCCTTCGCCTTCGAGAAAGCTCTCTTCCAGCCCCCGGCAGAGAGCCTCTTGCTCGCCTACTGAAGCACTCAGTCGCTGATACAGGGCCGGCGGACTGAACTCTCGGAGTGCTTCGTCCTGTTCAGTCTGCTTTGCTCTCCACTGACGTTCCAAAGCACGGAGTGCCAGTAGGCGCGACTGTGTGCCATCGCGCTGATGCTGGACATGTGCTTCAAGCTGCTTGAGTGATTCTGCAAGTCCCACGTTCTGTGCAAGAAGCGCCTGTAGAGGCGCGATTGATGCTGGCAGCGATGGATGTGTTGTATCGGGATTGTGAACTATAGCATGCTGCAGTTCTGATGTCTGAAGCACATGGTGCAAGTCCTTGGTCCTACTCGTACCTTAGTAGTGCATGTATCAATGACGCAGACTTGGCATACGGTTTGTCCTTGAGCAAGTCGGGTAGCCAGCCATCTTCAGGCGGTTGGACTGGGGGTTGATCGGAGTCTATCTGAGAATATTGCTGCTGGACACGAGGGCTTCGCTGCTGATCTTCCGGATACGATGGTTGACCCGGTGGGGGTGGGGGCAATGGAGGTCCCTGTGATGGAGTCGCATTCCCACTTGAACGTCCTGGCTTTGGAGGCGGGGGTGGAGGTGTCGATGCGTCGAGTTGGTAGAAGTTTTGAGAATGAACTGGGGACGAATAAGCCATGATGAAGTGTAGAGGGTCGGACCCCAAGCAAGGTAGTGTTGCATGTGATGGCGTTGGGCGGTGCTAGCGCGTCGAGGTATTTGATCTAATCTTATCTCATCTAGACCCCTGCATTGAGGCCACAGCAGCATCAACCAACTCTGGGGCACTTTGAAGCTGTGGACACGTCTGGACGCGCCTGCTCATACTTCTGCCTACACCCTTTTTTGGCCGCCTACAAACAACTGCTCTACCTCTGCATTCCCTCACTGCCTCCCGCCAGAGCAACACCACAACGAAAATGGCAAGCACATCCCCACCAACGCGCCCAAGCTGCTCCCGCTAACTTGCGACTTCCGCTCCAGGCCAACGTTATAGCGAATTCCGGCCACGATGACATGATTGTACGTTCTGCATACACGCACCACAGACCCTCGCCTCTATCCTCACCCGCCTCCATCCTCACCTCGCCTCTGTCCTTTCCAGGCCGCCCACTCGCGCAATGGCAAGCCGGAATCCGTCTCCAATGTATATTAACGAGGTACAGCATGATGCCGTTCTGGACTACTACGGCAGGCGGCTCGCGACATGTTCCTCAGACAAGACCATCAAGATCTTCGAGGTGGAGGGTGAGAAGCACACATTAGTCGAGACACTGAGAGGGTACGTCACTCACCACCGCGTTCCACGATCTGTCCGCTGACTGCCACAGCCACGAGGGCGCCGTCTGGAGCGTAGCATGGGCCCACCCCAAATACGGCAACATCCTCGCCTCGTCCTCGTATGACGGCAAAGTCCTCATCTGGCGCGAACAATCCGGCAGCTGGCAAAAGATCTACGAAGTCGCCCTCCACACCGCCTCGGTCAACCTGGTCGCATGGGCCCCGCACGAGGCAGGCTGTCTTCTCGCATGCGCATCAACCGACAGCAATGTTTCCGTACTCGAATTCAAGGACAACAATTGGACACACCAGATCTTCCCCGCGCACGGCACAGGCGTGAACAGCGTGAGCTGGGCACCTGCCTTTGCGCCGGGACAGGTTATGAGCGCAAGTGGGAACCAGGCTGGAGCTGCGAAACGACTTGTTACTGGAGGTAGCGACTGCCAGGTCAAGGTTTGGGAATTCAGTCCTGAGAGCGGTAGCTGGAACGCAACGCTACTGTATGTCCTTTGGTTGACTCGACAACATGTACTAGACTACTAACATGAACCAGTGGTATCCACGGCGACTGGGTCCGCGACGTAGCATGGTCCCCCACCGTCCTCTCCAAATCCTACATCGCTTCCGCGTCTCAAGACAAAACCGTCTCTATCTGGACTTCCTCGGACCTGCGCGAGTGGAAGCGCACGCAGATCGATGTCGACGCTGCGGCGTGGCGCGTGAGCTGGAGTCTCAGCGGCAATGCGCTTGCGATCAGCACAGGCGACAACCGGGTTAGCTTGTGGAAGGAAAGGTTGAGCGGGGGTTGGGAATGCGTCAAGACGATTGAAGAGTAGAACATCCGTTGTCCTATCACGGTGCAGGCTGGGCCCATCAGATATTTTCCTGTACGGTACGGGAGAAGGCTGAGTCTCAGTGGTGGACGCATGATGAGTGGTTTGGCGATGATCAGGGCCGCGAGATTACTGAAACGGGCACTTATTATCGGAATGGGTTCGAGGGGAGGTTGTGGTATGATGGGAGGTGGGATGGTCTCTGATAGAGTGCGGTACGAGCGCACAGTTTTGATGTGAGCGAGTAGTGTGAGACGGTAGTCTTGAATCAATTTCTCCAATAGCAATCACTGATGAGCTGATCTTTGCATATTGTCATCTCCATTGTGTTGACGCTGTTTGGTATTGTAGCTTACGTCGTCGACACATGCTTGGCTTGCCAATGGTGTACCTGCGTACGATCGCCAAGTGGCCGAGTTGAATAAGGCGCCGGGTCAAGTGCGAGATGCTGTGTTCGACAGTTTTCAAAAGTTGCCCGATATGGTAGGTAAGACGGGCGCTAAACTTCAGCCTCATCGAACCCAACAGCATCTGGCCCTTGCTCCTAGATTGTGATACTTTACAGCTAACATCCACATCAGAGACTAATACCCGTTTCGATGTCCTTGAACAGTCGGTAGTCTAGTTGCAGTGTGATATCGGCGTTGCATCTGTGCCTTTGAGAAAGAGGTGGCCACATCTTGCATGTGCTGCCTAGACGCTAGTCGTCTACAGCCCATCTACCTAGGTTCCCAAATATACATATTCCACCACGACTGTCCGGAGACATCCTACAAAAAGGAGTGAAAGACTATGGCGGCTGCAGAAGTTTGCGGCGAGTTAGCCTCGTCCCTGTATACGACGCTACCATCACCCCATCAGATTCCACCAGCTCCAGCAATGTCGACCAATCCAGCAAGATCGAACCAGCCAAGACAGACGACTTTAACACCACCCCAACTCGAAGCCCGAACCATACTCACACATCTCCTGACGTGTCTCTCACGGCCAAAAGATGACGATACCGCCACGAACCAGCGGTACGACGAGTACTCCGCATGGATCAATCAGCATAGCATTCCTGCCCTCACCACCTCTCTTTACTCCATGATCCGGCCCCAACTCTGGACTTTGCTTTCGTCCCGACTATCTCTCGATGCCCTGAAACATGTTGGTGGCGACTTGCGGCTTGAGAGTCGGGGTGCCATTTACTTCAACGGCATCCTCGGCGTTGACAAGCGTCTGCGCATGTACGTGGGACAGAGTGGCAATCTGAGGCAGAGAGTGGCTCAGCATTTGAACTTTAGATATCGTAGGGATCATCCTAGCTTGCATTACTATGCGCTCGAGTGGAGCGTGTACAATGTATTTGGGGTGTGTGCTGTTCTTCCTCCTCCTTCTTCTTCTTCTTCTTTTTCTTCTTCTTCGTCTTTGGTGCCGGGCATGGAGAGGTCCGATCTGGTGTTGAATGTGCTGGAGATGTGGATGTGTCTTGTTTTTAGGTCGTTGCCCTCTGATACACTGGGGGAATGGCTGCCAGATGACGAGCTCGTTGATAAAGGGAGAAAGACGGCAAAGGAGGGGGTGGTTGGGGGCTTGAATGTTGCTACTCCGCTTGATCAGGGCGTTGGAGTCAAGGATATGCCGTTTGTGGATCTGAGTGGAGAAGTGGATCCTGTTATACGGGATTATCTCAGAGAAGTGAAGAGGAGGAGGGGCGACGTGCAACAAGTGGAGAATGTGAAGATCAAAGATGGGACGGTGGAGGTGGACGAAGAAGAAAGGGCGCTGAGGAAGAAGATGTATGCAGAGAAAGTGAGAAGGTATCAAAATAGGAGGGATAAGGATGTTGTTATTCCCCAGTGGGTTTTTCTTGGTGCCTTGGCAGTTGGGGTAGGGGTCTTGCTGTTCAGGAGTAGTGGAGGGCCGAGAGGTAAAGGAGTATTGAAATAGAAGAGGTGGCGTTGTATTGCTGGAGTAGGAATCTCTTTCCTTCCAAGAGATGAGATCCATCCAGCACATCCAAAGCTAACGTCAAAGATATACCTAGTGTTCTATACGTGAGGTCGTCAAGAAGCTGGTAGTGTGTACTACAAGGTACGAATTTACGATAAGATTCTATCCACGTCATCTCAACAGTAACTCCAACCAGATCAAGTGCGCCAAAGAAACGTCGAGGTTGTTGTAGTCAAAGTCGGTCCAGCTGCAGTGTAGATGGTGATGGAAGAAGCTACGATGTAGACTGTTGTTTCTCTGTTAGGGCAGTCACGCTCACTTGCAGGCATCTGTGCAAAGGCGTAAAGTCTGTATCACGGGAAATCTGAATGGCCCGTCGCTTGTGTGGTATTGTAGGGATACGGAATAAGATAGATTTGTACTAAGCCACCGCACCGCGCACGAATGTAAGTTAACATATAACAAGCACAGTCTGGACTCTTGTTGTAGTTGTCCGTGTGGTAGTTGTGGAAGTCTCGGTCGCGAAGTTCGTGACAGTGGCTGTAGCCGTGTTGGCTTCCGTCACAGTTGCAGTAGCGGAAATTGTACTCGGTACCTGATCGAAAGAGCATAGATTAGTGACTGGAGATTCAGATTGATAGAGCTTTGAGAGACCTACTGTGACTGAAGTCGTTGTAGTCGCGGCAATGCCTAGGACTGCCGTTCTAGTTGTACTGGAGGTAGGTACGGAGAGACATTTGCAAGCCGAGCTAAGAGCCTGGCCTTCGGTGTATTTGGTGAAGCATGTAGGCTTCTTTGTGGCAACGGCAGCCGCCCGCTTTTGCTCATCTCGGGCGGTTAAACATCCGGGCAAGTAGCTCGTAGTACGAGAGACGGTAGTAATGATTGATGTCGTTGTGGTTATTACTGTAACAGTCGCGACAGCGGTCTCGGTTTGAGTCGTATCTTCAGTAGCCGTGACAGTCGCGTCAGTCGTCGTAATAGATCCGGACGTGATTGTGCTAGTCTGCGTGATGGTTCTGCCTACTATCAGCAACAATAACACAACCTAGGGAATGAATATGGGTATGTTACTCAGTGAAGGAAGTTATTGTGGAAGTCTTCGTTACTGCAGGAATCTTAAGGTAAGAAGAGCAGAAGGGTGTGGCTTGAGTTTGCTGCTTTGCGACAGTAACGAGGCCACGCACAACGTCACAGAACAACTTCGAGACTATTGGAGATGCGGGCTCAGGAACTGGACTTCGGGGAACGGAGATTCCGGCAGCGGGAATTGTAAGACTCAAAGCCAACCCGACTATCTTGCTGAAGTGCATGGCGGGATGTGAAAGACAATGGAGGCTGCTGAATTGCTGTAGGATATTCCGCTGAATTTTATGTGGGTGGAGCAATGGAATGAAGTGAAGAAGAGTTTTAAAGACATCTTGTAGGGCTAGGCTGCTTGTCGTTCATCCTTCCATGTCACTCTAGAACTTTTAGTTTACTGGAATGATTGGAGTTGGCGATACCGGCACTGTCTGGATGGTGCAGCGGGAAGTAAGGCTACACTTCAACGCCACCAAACCCACCTACCTAGCTTTTGTTCTTCCTCCTGAAGTTAGCATCTCAAGCCTCAGAGTCGCCTGACGCTCACGGCAGTGTGTTGGTCAGCCAGCCACGTATATCCCCTGGTCAAAAGCATGTGTTGGTTTTGCCGGATCTGGTCACATGGGTACAAGGCGTCTAGACAATGCTAGGTTGCCCTACCACAATCGAGCTTGGAAGCGCCCAAACTGGTAAGGCCAAAGGCTTTTTATCTGTGTTGGTATGACTCTATTCAGCCCTGCGGGACGACGCATCATCTAGCTCAACTTCAGTATGTGGCAAAGAAAGGAGCTTGACGACTGTGGAAATTGAAATGCGATCTCGCATGTCGATCTTCGACCCTTTGGGGGTAACGACACTGAGATAGCATTAGTGGCGTCGGCTATCCATCCGGAAGCCTCGTAGTCCGAGGCTAAAGAATCCTTCGAAGCCCAACGTTCTCCACAAATTGCTTCCCCACGACCTTTTTGTCCAATTCAAGTTCTAGACTTCTGAATTCCCGCCTTGCGGAGCCAGGACAACTGCATCTGATTGAAGGCCGGCAATTCCAGACACTCAAAAACTGCTTCGTAGCCAAGTGCGCCATTGCGACCACCAAGCGGAGTGCGTCGCTTTATGGTCCGACTGTTATGATAGCTCCCAACTAACCCGAGCTGCAGAGATCATCTAACGGAACAGCAACTATGTTATAGAAATCAATCGCGGTGACTGGCCCTTTGAGGTTCAAGCACCAATGAACCGCGTTCTTGTACTTCGTGCCCACGCGATACGCGACTTCGGCGTCAACACGTAAGTTTACCCTTCTGTGGAGCTCCTTTGCCTCAAATTCATAGAATTGCTTCATTTCTGGCGATAAAGCAACCGGTGGTGGTTTCTCAGGCTTATACCTTGCGGCCAGCAACGCCATGAGGGGAGACCACAGGGCAATTTCGAAGAACACTAAGCCCAAGGAGTAGATGTCGTAGTGAATCTGATACCCAGAGGCTGCCTCGCCTTGGTACAGCGGATGCCGATATATGGCTGCTTCTAGTTCATGTAGAACCTTTCCACGGTCAATAGTTTGAGCCTCAGTATGCTGACGGGAGTAACCGAAGCCCTGAACCAGGGCAGTCTCAATTTGCCGAAATCCAGCTACGGTCTTCGTGGAGTAGACTTGGGGAAAGACGATATTATTACTGTTGATGCCTTTGTGCATCCAGTCGCTGCCGTAAAGCTTAGCAAAGGCATACACTACACGTCTGGCGAGCCTATATCGTGTTTCAAGCGCGGGTTTGAACGGAGAATCAAAGAGCTTGCGCAAGGAAAGTGGCTCGCTTGCGGCGGGTCCCAATGTATCCAGTGGACTCAGCGGAAACCGAAAGATGATCCACCAACAATGACGATCTGGATCATCCGTGTATCCAACTGCTTGCAAAGTTTGGAGATGGCGTTGGCTGCCAGGTTTGCCCAAAAGGGAAACCAGTTTACGGATGCGCTCTTGCAGGACATCTTTGTCTTCTTCCGAGATGTTTGGATCGTATTCTTTCTTCTCGTACAGGTATGCAACCTCAGGATCGTCATGTCCAGATTTAAGGAAACGAATCTTGGCCAGGTCTGCAAGACTGGTGTCAGCAAGACTCCAATCATCAGTTTTGGGCTTTCTTGGCAAGGATGGTACTCCTTGCAGCGTTATTGCCTTGCATTGTGCGAGATGCGCGACGTCCACCTCGGCAAAGCTTCTCCCATTCGATGAGGAATTTTGAAGCAGTGTCAGCCTTTCTATATTAGAAATCTCTTGGACCATGTGGAGATTGAAACGAGTTTCTTCGCGTTGGACCTCTTTCCGCTGCTCCTCGAACACCAGCTTGTGCAATCCACTGACATGTGTTTCGAGGGTGTTGACGAAATCCTCAAACTTCTCTTTATTCCGGACAGCCCAAAACAGACGACTTGCAACTCCAATCTGTTTCTTACTGGTTGCAGATTCTTTCAACTGCTCGGTTTGGATCAAAGTCTCTAGGTTCGTTTTCGGATCTGACTTTCTCAACACGCGGTGCAAGCTCCGCCTCATCTGCATAGCCATCGCGCTCGTCTTTTTCGATTCCGGGTCAGTAGCGTCTCTGAGTTCCAAGCCGTATGTGTTCCCCTGCTGTTCGAGATTGGTCATGAGTAACTCGATGCGCTTTAGCGTTCTCACGATGAGATCGCTCAACGGATGCAAAGCTGGCACAAGCTCGCCTTCGACGAGTCCAACACGTGTAGCCCAGATGCTCAGATGAGCCTTGGCTGTTTCAATCCGGATTACCAGGTCTTCGGCATCATCATCGAAGCGGATCGTGTCTTCTAGTATTGTCATGCTCTCTGCCACCGTCTTGAACACGATTGGTGCAATACCAATCGCAACTCCGGCTACTTCGAATCCGGACATGATTGGTAGATGAGCAAGCTAAAAGGATGATACAAGACGAGGGTGCTCGCTTATTCCGATTCGTACCTCAAGCATTGGAATCTCTTCTAGAGGTGCATACTGTTACTTTCTCGATAACTCTCCAACTTAGATGAGTTTGTTTACCTTGAGGGTACACCCTGATAAGAGCGAGCGTCATCAATCAGAGGAGCGCTTTATTTCGATAGAGGAATGGAAGGATGGAAGTATTCTAGGTGTTTCCGCGTGTCCGTGTTGGTGCTGCGCTATCATCGGCCGCTGGGGTGAGAGAGCAGGTTAAGTGTGAAGAAAATGGCCGCATTCTCATCATCGGCTGCGACACCAACCCGACTATGACACGTACGAGGTTGATACTTCCTCGAGCTGGCATGATGAGGTGTGTTGTTCAGATGATTATCCAGGTATACGAGCTCGGTTGCTATGAACCCCTCACTCAACTCTTGGCAGCTGAAACGTGCATCTGATAAACCCAATGGCCGTCCCGATACCAACCCCACGCGCCAACAGCCTCAACGCAATAATACTCTTCTCGTCGGACGTGCGTTCAATCTTCGTATAACATCTCTTGGCAGCTGAAATTGACACGAGCTATCCTCCTAAACATCTTAAATATAGCGGTATGGTTTTCTGTGAGAAGTTATACGAGCTGCCGCGAGCTCACCTATATCGATCGACCCCTGCGCTAAACTTCGATTGAGCTTGCAATGGAAGAGTTCGACTGGATCAAGTCATTCGCGGAATCCAGCTATGGTTCAGTCAGCGATCCTGTTCCGCCACCTGTGGGGCCGACAGAATCAAAGACACTGCTTGCAACAACTCCGCGGGGTTCCTTCGCTTCATTTGTCTGCCATGTTACCAGTCTAGAACGCAAGCTGCGCTCGTTCTCACCTATCGTCCTCGATGATTCCTCAGTCGTCAGAAACACAGGCAAGATCCTAGGTCAAGGAAAGACATTCATGGTCAAGCATGCTCAATGGATTTGTGATGTGAATGAGCCACCTCTCGATGTCGCTGTGAAGGAGATCATTCCAGACGCCCGAGCGACGAACCAGAGCCTGAAGTATGTACCGTTCTCCAAAACTCGATACAATGTGCTAATCACATCTCAAAGCTCTTCTTCCAGCTCCAGCGGCTTCACACAGAACGACTGGAAAGAGATCTTGTTTGAGATCCGAGCTCTCCTTCACGAGCCGATTCGTTACCATCCAAACATTATTCGACTGCTGGGCATTCAATGGGGCCTATCGCCAATCTCGGAATCTACCTACCCAGTGCTGATAATGGAGTATGCATCGCTTGGTACTTTCGCTACTTTGCAAGCCTCTTCTGGGCCATTGTCGTTTGCAGCAAAGCAAAAGCTGTGCTACGATGTTGGGCGAGGACTGTCCGCACTTCACGCTTGCGGGATCGTGCATGGAGACATGAAACACGAAAATGTACTTATCGTACCTGCTAAGGAGCCACTGGATGGTATATCATACACTGCGAAACTCGCAGACTTCGGTGGTGCCGTAATGAATATGACGCCTACCGAATTTCGCAAAATGGAGACCTGGACGTGGCCCTTTCAAGCGCCTGAGGTAACGAGTAATCAGCGACTCTCCAAAGACGGGATGGTACTCACAGACGTGTACGCTTTTGGTTTATTGGTTTGGAGGGCATTTGAGGACGGCCAAGGGTTTGTGTCGCTTCCTGGCGCAGCACATGATGCATCAGATGAAGACAAGCGCAGCTTGAGTGCACGCAAAGCATCACAAAGCTTCACTGCTACTGCTGTTGCTAGCATTCGTGAATATGCTGGCATGAGGGAAATGTCGCAACGCTGCGTAGATACCATCATGTATACTATCCTCCACACCGTGCGACTGGAACCAGAGGATCGAGATCTTGTAATGGCTCAAGCAGCGTTACGAGGCTTAGAGTATGATGAGCGTGATAACATGAGATCTAGTACTGATGGGATACAGTCTTGGTCATATACCAAAATATTTGCGTTTCATCAAGAAGAAGAACGAAGAACTAGCAGCCAGTGAGACCGGGGGACCGCCCGTAAGTCAGCTTCCAATTGCGCATTGTCGCTTACAGGTATCTAGGGAAAACACGGCATCACCAGAGACGGTGCTGCATTATTTCTTGGACGATATGGCAATGATGTAGATTTGCAAGATAACATGTAGAGGCCTACTACTCTACACGATCTGTGCAATTAACTGACCGCTTACAGTCCTGGCTTCCGACCTCGTCTGAACGAACCCAATCTCGAAGAGGTACTGTTTGAGCCAGAGCGATTGAAGAAGATCTTAACCTGGGATCAACAACGGCAAATGTTGGATGAATTAAAAGCCACTGCTAATGACAGTGCCAGTATACCTGGGGATCTTATCGAGATGAACAGGACAGTCGCTGCGTTCCACGTTTTTCAATGTTATCTCCTCGAATTTGGCACTAAATTCAACGCCGACGAAACTATACAGTGGTTATCGAAAGCCTCTTCGAAGGACGATAGTCATGATGATGCAGATTACTTGGCGCAGGCTTGGATATGGCGGATCTCACGCGCGCTTGAGGTCAACGTCGACCTCACTCAGGGAAGACTTGAGTCACTGCTGAGGATCTCCGTAATGCGGGGTCACTGGAGCTGTCTCCAGGACGTACTCGAGCTGATCAACACTAGCACTGGAGCAACCCAACAGCAATGGTCGAATAAGTTCCAGCAGTTCCGTAACATCCTGCTTTCGCAAATGGGTGCCGTTGGAATGGGCTACTTCTTCTCGCCGCACATGACACCGCCATGGAACAGAGTCAACTTGAGGGATGTCAGTCAACTCGATGAGACTGTCGCGGCTATTCTCGGCGACACGTACGACTCTTGCTTAAGAGTACTCAGTTCTCAGCTCCCAGGGTCGTCAACACAAGAGTATCAGTGCAGAGGAAAAACTGCATTTGACCGAGTGTATGTCAACATACGGGGACATGGTCCACTGCACTACGCCGCCGCAAGCGGCAATATGAGTGCCCTGCGCCATATGGTTGCAAAGTACGACTGCAACATCGATTTTCCAAATCAGCATGTGAACGAGACTCCTCTGGTATGCGCTTGCTCTGGCGGTAAACTTGATTGTGCACTACTATTGCTCGACAAAGGGGCTGATGCAAACGGCTATCATCATGGGCAAGAAGGACCGTTGCATTGGCTTTGTAGCTTCTTGCCCAACGAGATGGAGATCATTGCATCAGCTCTGATCAAAGCAGGGGCTGACATCGAATTACGTTCTGGCGGCATGCGCGCGGACGTTCGTGGTATCAGAGCTGATTGGGAGCATATGTTTGGAACCAAAACAACGCCACTTGGAAGAGCGGTCCTCATGAATAGCCTTCCAGCAGTCAAGGTGCTTTTGAAATTAGGAGCTAATCCTCTAAAGAAAAGTGCCAACAAACACCCAGGTGAATGGAAAGGCGATAAAGCAACAATGGTCGACATATCTTCGCCTTTCGAATTGGCCGCTGCCTTGACACTTCCGGAGATCCTCGCGGAGTTCGTTACCCATATCGATGGTCCTACTGGTGCGCCTCGAACGAAGCTTCTAGATGTCTCTTCCGTAATTGATCTAGCACGCGGTAAGAAACTGACCAAATTCGATCCACTGTCATTGCGAAGCCGTCTCGTGCGCCATGGACACAAGTACAAAAGCAACCTTAGAGTCACCTGGATGATACTGCATGCTCGTTCGATCCCCTTCCATGGCGCCATACCTACCGAAGAGCTCCAAAAAGTACGAAGTAGGACGCTGTGTAACGAGGTCGCCCATGGAAACCTAGACATCGTTGAGTGCCTTTTGCAACTTGGATACAACGCTAACGGAACTTCGGATCATCGGCCCTTGCAGAAGGCTATCGAGCTGAATCACGAAGAAATGTTTAAGCTCCTCATGCGGTACCGGGCGGACACTTCAGTTACGACAACGACACCTGCGGGTAATATATCCCTGCTTCATATCTGTGCATCACGACCACGTCAGTCAAGACCCGGAAGATACATCGCCGACGCTCTCATCATAGCTGGTGTACCAACTGAGAGCACGGATAGACGTGTCAAACCACCCTTTGCGTTGGCGGTCTTGAACCAAAACTTTGATGTAGCCCAAGCGTTGATCGATAACAATGCTGATGTTGATGCGGTCTATCCACTCCAAGTGTATGGATTGAATGGACCAGAGACCAAATCAGTCAGTGTTCTCGTGGAGATCTTGTCTCAACATACGAATCGTACCCTTGAATCGCTCAGATTCCTGTTCGGCAAGCATGACGGCGGTCCGGCTCAGCGGCCTGCATTTTACGTCGATCTTACAAACAAACTCACTATTCTACACCTTCTTGCTGGTAGCCCCAACTACACGCAAATTGGGCAGATAACGCCCAAGATTCTTAATCTTTGCCTCGAGATGTACTCGGATGACGAGTTCATCAACTGCAGAAATCCACTTTTGGGTACTGCACTATACCACGCTGCCACAAATGGACACAAGCCCATGGTAGAACGGCTCCTACAATACGGCGCAGACGAGACGTATGCTGCAGGTCCTGACGTTGATGGTTCCGTGCAAAGTTTGTTCAGGTCGCAAGATACCTGGACACCGCTTTGGGCTGCGATATTGCGACTTGATGAAGAACTGAAGAAGGGAATGCTGTTTCCCCCGGATGGACCGTCGGGCACATGGTTCAACTCAAACATCGTACAGAATCTTGAAAAGATTGTGGCTTTCCTATCCTCGAATGATAAAGACACTTTGGCGCAACAAGCCGTCGAGCATATAAAAACCAAAATGGAGGTACTCCAGGCTGAGTCTCGTACATCTCGAATCGAGAAGGCAAGGGCTAAGAGAGAAGGGAAAATCGTGCAAGAAGAACATCCCGTTGATCTGGGGATGCTTTCTGGAAAATCGGGTGAGACTGACGAGAAGACTATACGGGAGATATGTACAGGTCTTGAAGATGAATGGAAGACAGGAGAAGTTGAGGCAATTCTTGAAGGCCTACAGCTTTGAACCGAAACAGTGCAGGTTGCTGGATCAACTGCCAGACTTTACAGAATATTGGTAACGACGACAATGTGGGCAGCTGTGATTATTTCACCAACTTTGCCATTGGTGACTACACGGTAGATGTGGTGATTGTTGTTGGAGCCAGCTACTGTCCTCCATCTAGCTCCGCGAATACGCGATGCTAGAAGATATGGGAAAAATGCTTTAACCCGGTCCACTGGTAGCTATGAGACTAGATAATGAGCTCTTCAGAAACAAGAGCAACATGCACACAAAATCCTTTTCATCCTCTCACTTTCGTGTGGATATGTACGCTCGGAGGATAGTCCCTAATGTGGACGGCACCCGCACGGAGTTTTGGCGAATTGTATTGTACAAACCCGCTCGGTATGTGGAGAAAGCTTACCGATGATGTACCTTGCTCCGCCCTAACTTTACTGGTAGTCGGCAACACAATAAGATCCGGAACGGGCGATTGTGTTCGGCTTTGACACTCGGTAACGCATGTCCATCCAAACCGCCGTCTTGAAGTGCAGGTGACAGAAGGAGGGGTATGGGGATGATTGATTATCCATCTTAGTCTAGCTCGGCGGGGATTCGCTCGTACGAAGGTAGGGTGGGACTAGCGCGCGTGCACTACCACTATCATTGCCGCAGCAAATAGTCCATAGCCCAGAGTTCTTACATCTCGGGTTTCCAAGTTTGTGATCCGACCACGTCTGAGCTCCAAATTCCAATCCTAACTCCGGGCATCCCATTTTTACGACTGCCTCTAGCACAATGGCCTCTTCCAACAACAAGGACATGCGTCCGGCCCTACGCGCGCCGTACAAAACTGTGGATGGTGTGGAGATACCGACGGACATATACCTCCCAACTAAGGTGTCGCAGAGAGATGCGCCGGTGTTGATCATGTGTGTGTGTTTCCATCATCTTCCCACCCTTGAGAAAACTCCCGAAGAAAGACCCAAAGAAATTGAGAAAGTCGTGACCTGTAAAAGCTGGGGTGGGTCTCTATCATCATGCACCCTTTTAACTCATTCTCTCAAGATTCAGTTCAACCCACGCCGAAGCTGTCTGACTCTTCTCCAGGATCCACGGCGGTGCCTTCATGCTCGGCCATGCAGGCATAAACAATCGAGACCAGATCACCGACTGTGTAGAGCGAGGCTGGATCGTTCTCTCGATCGAACATCGGCTTTGTCCGGGCGTAAATGTACTTGAGGGGCCGATGGAGGATGTGAAGGATGTTCTAGGCTGGGTGCAGAACGGAGGTTTGGCGGGGGTGTTGAAAGAGAGTGAGAATGGGAACGAGGCTCGGGTCGATGAGGGTAGGGTGATGGTTATGGGGACTAGCTCAGGGGGTCATCTTGCGCTGTCTACGGTGAGAGACTTCCTTTTCTTTTGGTTGGCTTACTCAGTTGGCGACTATGCACGAGACACATGTGAGAGGACTGCAAGCTGTTCCTACGGAGGATGTTCAAAGGAAAACATTGAGCAAGAAGACTGACGAAAAGAAAAAAAAAAGGCCTGGACATCATCCACGCCACCCCTCGCGATCCTCGACTTCTATGGCGCAAAGTCCTTTTCCTCCCCCTTCTGGACTCAGCCCATCCCCGAGATGCCCGCCGCCTTCCACTCGCCTCTACCGCCATCCGACGTCGCCGCCGTGCATGCCGAAAAAACAGTCTTCATAGGCGGCACCTCCCTCGAAGGCCAGCCCGCCGACCCAACCCATCCCAACCCGCAACAGCGCCAAGCCTTCGCCATGCACGCCATCGCTACAGGAAAAGTGCTGAATTCCATATGGCCCCGCTGCCCTGCCGACCTGCATCTAATTGACCCGGTACTCAAGGTGAGCTCGTCGTGGCCGCCAACGGCGATTGTGCATGGCACGGCGGACCAAACGATTCCGATTGCGATGAGTAAGGACTTGGAAAAGAGATTAAAGGAGGCGGGGGTCAAGACAAGTTTATTTGAGGTTCAAGGGGAACCTCATACGTTTGTTGGGAAGATGACGAAAGGAAGCGCGACGTGGGATAGTCAGAGGAGGGGTTTTGACTGGCTGGAAGAGAGGCTAGAGGAATCGTACGCAGTAAAATGAAGGGAGAAAGCCTCTTTGAATCAGCATGAAGTTGAGCATCAACACCTATCCACATCTCGAATTTCCCTTCTACATGTATCCTTTCCCCCCACCCTCTACCACTGTTCCCCATCCCCCAACACCCGGTGCAACAAGACTCTGCCAAACTTGCTCTCCCCTGGACTCCTCGTACACCAGCCCACCCTATTCCCCCTCCTTGAATCCCTCCAACCTCCCGCATCTCCCACGACTTCCTCGCTCAAATCGCCTTGTCCCTCTGTAATCGGCCGACCTCTCCGATCTACAATCGTACACCCCCTCGTCCACTGCCCACTCGTCTCAACCCTGACATCTTCCTCTTTGAACTTCCACGCGCTATTGTTGGGACAGAGCGCGTACTATTAAGTGAAGAAAAGAAAAAGATGGTCAGCAAGCGTGTCACGTGTGTTGAGGATAAGTTGAAAAGAACTTACCCAAATAGTCAGCGGATCATGTAATTGGAGACCAGCTTTCGTAGGATCTTGCTGCGGATTCAAACTCGCATTCTTCTTGAATGTTGCATCGAGAAAGAGACTTGTCCATTCCGCCATGGGACTCCCCTTGATCGGCTTCAGATTTATATAATCTTCATACATGGCCTTGGGCAACACATGCAACTCGGTTGTGTCGAGCGGGAACAATCTGATCGTCAGCCTCTTGCTCAGCTTCTCTGGATACGGCGGGAGCTGCTCTTTCTTGCTGTTGGAGATGACAGGTGGCATGGTGAGATGCGGGTTTTGAGACGTTAGTGCGAAGACGCGGGCTGATGCTATGGAGTCGGCGTAGGTATTGAACTCAGCGCCGGGTGTCATCTGGTTGCGCTTGTTTAGCGAATATCGAAGAGGGATGTTGGGCTGTTTTATCAAGCCGAATGGAGGAACGGAAATGGAGAGGGTAGATGCGGAATAGATGAGGTGTAGAGGTGGCGGTGAACGCTATGAATAGCCTCAGTGAAGGGGGGGAAGAAGACGTGACGAAAAGAAAAAGGACAAAAACTTACGTTTCCAGGCGCGTCGATAGCACCGCCCATGACAACCACCTCCTTGACTCTCAAGAACGTCTCCGGTTCCTTCGCAGCAGCAATGGCAAGGTTCGTTAGTGGTCCAACGGCTACAATGGTAATCGTACCCGGCTCGTTCTCCCTCAACAAGTCGAGCATGACTTCGTGTGCGGGTTTGAGCGACGGCGTAAAGAGCGAGTGCTTCTCCTTGACCTTCTGCAGCGCTGCAGCTTCCTCGGGCGCAAGGTTCTTCGGCTGGGGCGTAAAGAGCGACTTCCACGTCTCTTCAGGCGAGAGATGGGGGTGCTGTTGTGCATCAGCGAGAATACTACGAGGCGTTGGCATGGTAAGAAAAAGCTTACGCTATGATGTATACCTCCGAGTCCATCGACACCGTCTAAGATAGTATGTTAGTCTCTGTGTCAAACACCAATCTCGACAAGGAGCGTGTCGTTCTTACGGAAGAAGTCTGCCACCATCATGTGTTCCGCCAACGGCTCTTCAGCACCAACAGCAACTGCCATACACATTAG
This sequence comes from Alternaria gaisen, assembly GCA_004156025.2. Classification (NCBI taxonomy): domain Eukaryota; kingdom Fungi; phylum Ascomycota; class Dothideomycetes; order Pleosporales; family Pleosporaceae; genus Alternaria; species Alternaria gaisen. The sequence goes on along the minus strand of PDWZ02000011.1, from coordinate 1,467,391 downwards.
TAACTTCTCCGTTCCACCAGCGCGCGCGATTACAATCGCTCAACCTTACCAATAGGCTTCCTCGCATTCAACGTTTCAAACCCTTCTGGTCTCCCATTCTCCTTCCGCCACGCCCTCTCCTTCTCGATGTAATGGAAAAGCGTGACCACGTTTCTCAAACAATTCTTCACCTCGACATTGCCAAAAGTCAGACTCAACATCAGTATATCCAGCTCCTCACTCTTAGCCGAGAAGGCTAGAAGCATGGCTAGGATGTCATCAACGCCCTAATTTTATTCTCTCATTAGCTCCTGTTCTCTTCTTTGTCGTTCTATTGTTGCTCCTTCTCCACGATCCTTGTCCACCGTCAACCGCCACTACAGTAGGCCTTCCCCCCACCGACTTTTACCCCGCACTTTTTGATTCGCAAGATGGAACTCACAGGGTCAGTGTCTATGATGATCTTGTTAGGTGCCATGGTTTCGGTATGCTCAGGTGCGGTCAAATTGAAAATGCTTTTGTTGTATCAATGTAGCGAATGTTGTTTGCTGCATGGAAGTCGCACACTCCGATACGTATGTACGATTAGATAACTAGCGGCCATGCACTACCCACTTGCATCCCTACACCAAACCACGCGTGGCAGGTGTACATTTCCCGCAAACGCGCAAACGCGGAGTTCACCGATAGCGCTCGACTCCACTCTGCAGTTGTGGATCCGCGAAATGTGTCCCATGTTACATTGAAAGGGAGTAGTTGCAAATGTGAAATTGAATCCAAGTGGACGGATATACATTTGCTTATATGTAAAAAGATTTCCCCTATAAAAAAAGACAGGCGATTCATAACCTAATCGCCAGCAGGGGAACAAAACGCCGATTGGACCGTATCTCTAACACGTTTGCCCTCCCAATCGCCTGGCAGAAGAGCCCTAGACTGAGGATTTGAAACCTCCCTTTTCCTCCCAACTCCTAGTTTGTCTCTGGTCTTGAACACTGCTTTTCCCACGTTTGTTATGCGTATATACCGAATACAAGGTGACCGTTTTCGCTGCCCAAGCGTGTAGGCACGTGTCGTGATGCGTGAACATAGTCCAAATCTCGTTGCAATCTAGTAGACCTTCTTCTTCTCGTCGACAGAGAATTGTCCGGGGCCCATGTTGACCAGCAAGAGGAGACCGCCAACGATTGAAAGAATTTGGAAGAAGTCGTACTTGGCGAAATCCTTGTGGGGGTGGTGCGGGTGCAGCGTCCACCAGTTGTTGACATACAGGTTGAAGACGCTGAGGATAAGAACGAGCATAATGGCGCTGAACTTCGCCTTGAAGCCTAGTGTAAAAAGTCAGCATATGCCTCTTGCATCTAGCAGATCGTAAATAGGAATATTGCTTACCGACAACAACCATAATGCAAGCCACAAGTCCCAGCAGACTAGCAATAATCCTCCAGAAACCCCAGTCACCACGGAACACGAATCCGACAAAAAGGAAGATGAGCAGCACACGTCCAGCAAGCTGGAAGTACATCTTCTTGTCCTTTTCATCGAGCTGAGGCAGACCAGCAGGCGCGAACTTCTTGCGAACCCACGAGTCACTCAAAACCATGAGCAGACCGCCCATGACGGACAAGTTGCGCAGGAAGAAGTTGAGATCGAAGACGAGTCCATAGCCAATTCCTTGCAAAACGACAACGGCCATGAGGCCCGCGACGCTGAATTCGGAGTATTTGCGGAAGATGACGCCGAAGGAGCAAACCAACATGAGGATGATGTTTGTGATGAGGAAGAGATGCGTTACGCCGTTCCAAACTGTACAAAAGGAGACTGTATTAGCAGTCTATCCACGCGTCCGTACCAAAGGTGAAAGTGGTAAAGGGGGGAGGGGAGGTGGGGGGAGGTCACGTACTATGGCGGTAGTCGTGGAGGTATGTGAGCTGATCGGTCCATTGCGTGACAATTCTAAGCGCATCTTCGAGGAAAGTAACGACGATGAGGAAGCGACCAATGCCAGGGAGGTATCTAGTATCGGTCGTGAGTTAGCCATGTTCTCAGATTCGCCAAGTCCTCGAGGCGGGCGGTGTGTGTAACACAAAATCCCATGTACAGAGAGAGCAGTACTCACGGCTTGATGGGGTCGGCGACAGTGTCCAGCATGTCCTCGAGCTTGCTCGTTTGCGCCCTCAACTGATCGAGCGGACTGGGGTCATTCCTGCTGTCGTCGTTGCGCCCCGAATTGCCAAACGGGGACTGGTTGCCCAGGTGGTAGCCAGCTGTGCCGCGTATCTGCGCCATGGCTGGGTCGTGTAGTGTGGAAAGAGAACGAAAGACGAGGTGGATGGGCGGCGGAGTTGTAGGTTAAAGCCCTGTAGTGATTTGGGCACTCCGAACAGGTGTCCTTGACGCGATTGAACTTCGGAAACGTCAGATTATGTCAGCCAGCTAGACCTATTGCGCGCGCGAAACCTTGCCCACCTGTAGTCTCACTACAACTCCTTCTGTTCCAGGCTAGTGTAGTAAATTGCAGGGTGCAACTATCAATTAGCAGGCTGCGCGTGATGGCCGCAGATATATATGTATATTGCGTCCGCCGTCGTGTGCGGTTCCCAAGGTTAAGGGCCGTTGCGCTCGACCCTCGGCTCGCGCAACCTACTAGAACACCACTTTGAGGCCAGATTGCTGCAATCGACACTCTTACCTATGGCGTCAGAAATGTGAGTCGGTACGAAATAATCCCGGCCCAATTCTGAACTAGCTGATTCACGACTTGGCACGGGCTTCCGCTATTACAGTGGAGTGTGGATGTATTTATAGTATTCACCGCTGACTCTACAAATAATCAAGGGACGGTATCACGGGGCTCGCAATTGGCTCGCACATTTAGTTATCAACCACAGTTTCTACCTCGATAGTTTTTTTTCCTTTCCAGCACCGAGTCTGCGATCTGATGTAGTATTGAAGTACACGACGAGAACGCAGGAGAAGCTCTTGCAAATAACTATCAGATGCAATCCCCACGCGCCGATTGCTTTTCCATTAACCTGGACGGCAAAGCAAAGTAGAGGAATGAACCTACATCCGATGGTCCTGTTCCAACCATGCCCATGCTTACAAAGTAGACAATTCCGCCGCCATCGTATTGAGTTGTGCCCGCCCATCCGTCATGCCAAATATGATACCATCGTGATGAACATTGCCAACCATCGCATTGACACCAAGGTCTTCTCCGACAGAAATATCCACGTCGTCTGGGTACGTGTATGGGTACCCAAGGTCTCGAGACTACTCCAGTCCATCCACCTCACATGACAGCCCAGTCATCGGCGTCATCGCCAGTCTTTGGGTTGAACTCCTCAGCAAGGATCTGGTACCTGGAGCTGGGGTTCTTGTTTTCCTTGATGACCTCAGTCGGCCTGACTGGCTTGGCGGACTGTTGTGGCTTCGTTTCAGTGACGTTGCCGAGCTCTTCGGCGAGTTCCTCGTTCACCGTCTTGCGCTTGGTCTTGCCACCCTTGGGGACCGTGGTCCAGGCGGAGTCCTCCATAGCCAGTCTCATCTGCTCTTCCTCAGAAGGGAGGTTGTTGAGAGGAGCGGAAGCCTTGGCAGCGCCGTTGGTGGGGGCAATGGTTGTAGTAGCGGTCTGAGCGGGAGCCTCAAAGGTGTCAAGTAGCTGGCCAGTCGGAGCAGGCTTGGGAGGCTGGACGGCGCCGCGAGATGCCTTGGAAGACACCTCGGTCCAGGCGTTCGAGGCAGGGGGCTTGCTCTGACCAAGACCGTTCTTGGCGGGCTCACCGCGAGCCTCACGAGCGACGCGACGCTGCTTCTCCTCGAGAGCCTTGCGCGCTTTCTCCTCTTCCTCGCGCGCGGCCTTGGCCTCTTCGGCCTTCTTCCTGTTCTGGCGCTGCTTCTTGGACTCGGTCGCAACCTCTGCCTTTTGTGTCTGCGCCTTGACTGACTTGGCTGGCTTCTCCGAGGGCTTGATGCTCATGACGGCGGGGGAGACGGATCGCTCGCCCAGCATGTCAGAGACATCCTTGCCGCTTGGGGCCTTGTTTGTGTAGGCGGCGGGTGGTGCGACCTCCTCGTCGGCAGCTTGCTTGGGCGCGGCTTGCTTCAGGGTATCGGCAGCCTTGTTTCCAGCGTCCTGAACAGCCGTCTTGACAGACTTGCGGGGCGCCTTGGTAGTCTTCTTTGCGGCCTTGGGCTTCTTCTCCGAGCTGTCCCAGTTGACCGCCTCCTTGAGCGACGAGGTTGTGGACTTGCCCGTGGTTGAACGTCCTCGCACATCGGCGGTGTTGCCCTGGTGCATGTAGTACCAGTAGACGGCGCCTCCAATGGCCAGGAATACGGCCCAGCTCATCCACGGCTCCATGATGTAAGAGGTGGATGTGTGTGCGTCGACGTGTTCAACGATTCGAGGGTGCGGCGGTGACTACTACACAAGGTCCAATGTCAACGCTGTACCGTGATGCAACAGCTGGCAGAGCAAACCGCGAGGGGATGACGGAGTTGGGGGAGGCGGAGCAAGGAGTACTGAACAAAAGGGGCTTACAGGTAATTAGTTTTGCCTTAGCCCAGGCGTCGTAATGGTGGTGAAGAGACGCGTCGCACAGGCTGCTTTGCTCGACGGCTTCGATGGCGTTGCGAGAAGAGGCCAGGTAAAGGTGTTGGAACCGCTTCGGGAGCTACGCAACCCACGGAATCGCGCACTTGAGATTGGCGCCGCGCTTCTGAGGGGATTTGTCTTGGTTCACGTGCTGCTACACCTTCACATCGACTTGGGTGTGTCGGAGCCAACAATGCAGGGCGAGAGGAAGGAGAATTGCTGGACGTGGCAGGGTGAAGGTGCGAGTGGTAGTGAGCTTAGGAGTGCTTCCCCGTTCGGGATGCCGCTAAGCAGGGGTGAGTTGAGGCGCTGCGGCGGGTAGGATGCATCACACAAGGCGGATGATTATATTTCCTCTATGCAGTCATGACATCAATTCCCTTCTCTGTCTATCTTGTCCCGTCGCACACTTGTGTCTCGTCCATGACTACTCAATGGCTCTATCTGCTCCCACGTGCAACTTGAAAAGGACACGAAGCATCAAGCACAGGCTCGCTCGCGCGGAGGCGGAAGGTTACCTCCGACACCCCCGACCCCCGACGGCGGCCTCTAACGTTTTAAGCGGCTTGACACCAAGCCATTCACAAGCCATTCATCATCTGCCGCTGCACCATTGGAATCTCTTTCGATATTGCCCTGTCTCACGAGCTGCTTCCCTCTGTGTTTCTTGTGTGACCCCCCTTGCTTCGTGTAGCAGCCGTCGACGATCAGCAGTGAGAAGTATCGACACGTGAAAGGGCATGCATGGCACACGACGTCATAAAGATAGGAACTGGCTCGCTCCAAAGAGAACACAGTACAGTAGTAGACACGAGCGAATGATATTCACCAACCAAAGGCTCCTGCAACCACAATCACAAAGCCTATGTACCAACCTAACCATAAGAAAAAAACTCGTACCTCATAACTCATTACCCATATAGGTTCAATGTACAACAACAGCAATCTACCATAGTGTAATCCGCCTAGTTCGCCTTCACAACACCCCATTTACAAAGACGCTCCAAAAGGAAACCCCCAAAACCTAGGCAAAACCCGCCATAACCTAGGGAATGAAAAAAAACACCGCTCAACAGCGCCTTTTCTGCGCAACACCCTCGGCACCATCCTCACTCTTCCTTTTCCGTCCTCCCGCTTCACTGCTCAGGCTAGAACTACGGCTCATCGGGGGTGTCGCAACGCCCAGCGGAATCGTCACTCCCCGCGGTGGTATCGCTCCACCACCATGCATTTGCTGTCCCACTGAGTGTGCCTCCTGTGGGGAAGACGGCAACTTCACTCCTTGCCCTCCTTGCCCTCCCAACCCCACCGCAGCCGCAGCCCGTTGCTGAGCCAGCAACGCCGCCTGGTTCCTCTGCGCAATCTGCATCTGCCTCGCGATGTCGCCTAGTCCCGGTCCTACAATATTCCTATCCCCGATGATGGTCGCGCCGCAGTTGACGGTGATGTTGATGTTGGAGAAGCGCTTCACGCCTCTGACTTGCGTTGTCGATGTGTGTTCCCTTCTTGTTGGCGTTATTGGCGTTGGGGGACGACGCGCTGTTGTTGTTGTATCCTCTCCTTGTTCTGTTTTGTTCGTGTTGTCGGTTGGGTCCTGGCCGCTGAGTACGGTGGATATGAGGTTTGCTATTCGTACGCTGTCCATTTGCGCAATGGAGATGATGTTGCCATGGCCTCGGATTTGTGTGGCGGCGTTGATGATGATTTCTGGTGTGTCGTCATCAGAAGCTTCGTGGGGGTTGGAGTCTACTCCTTCTTGCAGTAAGGAGTCGTAGGGTGACGTTATGTTGGACATGGGCATGTTTGGGCCTGGAATTGTGTGGTAGGCCGGTGGTGCTACTGTTGGTGTCTGATCTTCTATATCAGAAGGTGAGTCTGTAATGTTGTTGTGAGGATGTGAAGTAGAGAATATGTTGTTGGTTGGTGTCGTCGATGAATTATCGTGGGTTATCGACAATGATGCTTTTGCAAGATCTATTTCGCTGTTCTTTCGAAATGGGTCCATGACATATATGAACGGCTGTTCTTCTAGCCAAGCAACAAATTCCCGAGTTTTGACGATATATCTTGTGGGGTATCGTGACCGTGGGGTCGTGGCGTGATGTTGGTGTGATGGTTTGGTGCGACGATCATGCGAGTTCGGGTACTATGAGTACTGGTAAAATGTGTTGGTTAAAAGCTTTGCCGGTAAATTGTTGCGCAACCACGAAAACGTGTAAGATGTAGGAGTGAACCAATACTGGGTTATGTTGTTATGATGGAATGTCTTGTTGATGACGTTTGCCGTGGATGATGGTATTCATGCGTTATTCGCAGTACAAATCTAGACTTTGTTAACAAACGTTCATTTCCCCAGGCACCAGAGAATAGGAACCACAACCTTTTCTCTGTCCGCGCTGTACTCAGCAAACCTCTTCGAGCGCTACGCACCAGCAGTCACTTATATATATAAACAGCCACCTCCCGCATGGCCTCCTCCCACAAACCACGACACCTGAAACAACCAACACAATACTCAACACAATAGGAAGAAGCCTAGCCTACACACCTCCGTACCCACCCCCAAGCACCCGCACGCCACACAGATCCATATCTTCCACAACAGTTAGCCCACACGGGGAGTTCACAGGATCGCGCACTGAGCCTTCAGCATGGCCATTGTTGCTATTGTCACAATAAAGATGCGCTAAGCCGTTTACAGCACATTCACTTTGGTTGGCTGGCTAGGTATAGCCACATACCGGCCTTGGGTGGGCAGTGTTTCGAATCTGCGAATGATATTGACCAGAGGAACGAGGGCGAATCATGGCAAGAGGGATGGTAGATGGTTGGAGGGATGGGCGGCTAAGCGCCCACGTTACAAAACCGCACTTGCACGACAATAGCATCAAAACACACGGTTAATTTGGTGAATGCGATTTTGCTATAGTTGGCATGTGGCCGTAGCACGAAGACGGCGCCCATATCTTGGATACGAGGCCTTGATCTGTGCGATGTGCTGCGTACAACGTTCAGGCAAGCTTATGCTGACTGTTTTGATGCCTGCCTTCCTGATGTCACGTTCAATAAGGCACAATAGCAAGAAATGCAGTTACGCAAGAACTGTCCTGCTCCAACCAGTACCTGGGATGTTTGCTCTTACGCCGCATGCACGTGAAACGACAGATGCTGGGGTGTGCAAAGTGTTGACTAAGACAATATGAGTCTGCTAGCATCGATGCTGCAGTGCTGGTGCTAATGACAGCATGGGTGAGTGATAGGCGATCGTCTGATGATCTGGGTGCACAATAGTAAGCCATCATCAAGACAATAGGATGAGGACACTGACGGAACTCACCCAAGTCCTTTGAGAGGTTCGTAATGGAAAACGTGAAGATGGTCTGTTCAATGGATATAACCAATGATGTTTGTATTATGAAACCAGAAAAATGAGTTTCACAATGCTGGTACGGCATGTTGCTACTAGAGATACAAAGGTACTTGCAACGTACAGAATCCCCCGAGAAAGCCACACCGACACTTACGATACGGAGGCCTGTGCAAATCACTACGTTCATCCCGCATCCAACCCTCTGTCTCACCGCTCCACCCCATCATCCTCAGCTTCTGTCGCGAAGCTAACACAGTAGATGCGATTGGCTCGTTGCCAACACTAGAATGACGCGTCCCCAACACGTTGAGGGGCGCAAAAAAAGAAAGAGGGAAGGCACAATAGGAATGCAATCTGCACTGCCAGCTGGTAGACGCTATATCTGCCATATGCCGATCATAACGCGAGACAGCAGTACTCATGACTGATAGGCTTAGACCACGTATTGTTGGTTGTACTCGAGTCCGCATCACGCCTCCCAAGGGCAGATACATGCCGAATATACGCGAACCGCATCATTGCAATAGTCCTCCACATGGCCTGAGACCGCCTCGAACTCGGCATCTGGAACCCAGCCAATTGGCCCACAGTGATCGAGTCGTTGCGGGGGAGAGAGAGAAAATAACGTTGTTTTACAAGCCTGCTGTCTCGAACAAACGAGCCCAAGACGCCAACGCTGCAGAAAATGCTCCAGAACAACAAGAAGAAAAAAAGGCCTCGTTGTTGTCCAACGATGTGACTTTTGAGCCGAGAAGAACAAGCATCAGGAGGGACAATCGACGGCTGAGGTTGTACCCTCGCTACTAGGAAAGTAGACATCTCAGTCGACTCTCACCGCTGCGGCCGATACTGTTGAATCTCGTGCTGTGGCCTCTCGTGATAGAACAGATTCTCGCTCCAGGGTGGAAGTTTCTTGTCGCGTTCATAGAGATAACCGCAGTTATTGCAGAGGGTACGTGGGCCTTTGGGTCCGTCGCGGACAGCCCAGACAGCGGTTCCCCAGACCCAGCAGTGTGCGCAGCGCCACGTTTGTCGCTCACTGTATTTGTCGTCAGTTTTGATGTCCTTATACATATGATACCATAGATATGAGTGGTGAGAGATGGGAAACTTGAAACATACCCTTCTTGCAGACCTCCATCCTGCCCGCCGTACCCAGAGCCTCCCCCAGCACCTGGCGTGCCCCTGCCAACAGGACTCAAACTCCTGAACCGCCTCTTCTTCTTACTGCGCTCGCCACGACCCATATTCTCCTGTCCCTCGATATTGTTGAAGAACTCGTTAGCGGGGGTGCCAGTCATATTCGTCGTGCTCGAGAATCTTGCCGTCTCTCTGCGTAACCGCCGAATCTGCCTCTCACGGTCGCCTTCACGCTTCTCAATCTCTTCCGGTGATAGGATTTCAACTTTGGGTTCCCATTCGTCGCAGAGATGCTCCTGGTCGTATCTCCAGCCCGCACCAATTGTGGGCTCGACTGCGTCGTTATCGATCTCGCCGTCACCTACTAATCCGCCGTTCTCGCAGGCTTCCTTTTTCAAGCGCAGGACGGCTTCGTAGATGCTGTGTGTCATAGCGTTTACCCATTCTCCTGATAGTCCAAGATCTGCGCATGTTGTTTTGGCGAACATTTCTGCGAAGCCGGGTGGGTGGAGCAGCGACCATTCAAACTTGTCTGTGTATAGTCGGTTCATGAGGTTGATGTTGAGGGTGACGATGCACCGGTAGGTGTCATCGGGGTTATGAAGCTCTTCCGATGGCAGTGCAGTCGCAGTTGCGCTGATGCCGTTTGGAATGCTCGCTGGTGTCTGCGCGCCGTTCGTACGCGATACGCCATTGGTCATAGGGGTCGACGCGCCGTTCGTGGCTGGTACTTGAGGCGTGGATGTGCCGTCTCGAGATGTCGCAGGGAGAGCGGCCTTTGCATTTGTTCCTTGGACAGCAGGCGCGTTTGCGGAATGGAAGAGCGGATGCAGCGCGACACCGGCGTACTCCTCGAGCTGCTGACGGATCTGATTCGCGATTTGGGAGATTATGAGGGGCTTTCGGTCGTTTGGCAGGTCCAGTTCGTCGACAAACTGCTTTGCGAACTGGTCGGGTGTCGTCAAAGCTTCGTGCAGGTTCCAGAGGAACGAGTCCTTCAACCTGTACGCGGGAGTAACATCGGGCTGCTTGTAGGCGGGCAGGTTTTCGTTGATACCAAACTCTCGCGCGTTGGACGGTGTTGGCAACGGTGCATCAGGACGGAAGGCCTGGATGTCCATGTCTATTCGAATCGGTATCAACGTGACAGGCAGGACTGATTGTGTCTGCACTTGTTTTTCTGTTCTGCAGTATGTTAGCCTCGTGCATCCCATAGCTGAAGTGTGCCACCATGCCACTCACAGTGTGCGCTTCGGCCTGCCCATCCAGTCTCGCCATATGCCTTGAAGGTCCACAGGCGCAGTGAGCTCCTGCCCCAAAGCTGCTATTTGCGCCGTATGGTCTGCGCTGGCTACGTCCATCTTCTGCACACTGCGCAGACCAGTGGCCCGTCGCGGCCGATCGCTGTCCTCAAAATCGTCATCATCGTAGGCGTCTTCGGCGTAGCTAGCGACGGCAGTTCCTCGTTTGGTCACGCGCGGCGCAGGGAGGGTATTCGAGGGTGGAACAATTGGCGAAATGAGCGAGTTTCCGTGGCTTCGTAGTCGCGGCGCATAACTCGACATGAAAGCCTGGGGCGGCGCCGTCTTTCCCGTGCTCGTAAACATGGCTGTTGACACGGGTCGGGTCGATGGTTCGTGTAGGAGACGTGAGGAAGCTCAGCAGAGCTCGCGAACACTAAACGCGTCGCGATGTCGGTGCGGACACTGTATGCGGGAACGGGGGGCACAGGGGCCGTCGGGAAGTTGGTCGATTCGCGATTAACCCTACACTACGTCGGACAGTGAAAACCGTTTGAATTGCGAATGCTCTTGCGCGTCCCTGACTGGTGATGGAATGCTTTCGCGGTTGCGATGGCTAGTGTTGCCAAGTGACACTAGTACGCAACCATCTAGCGCTCTTTCCCTTTCACTCGCTGTCTCACTTCTCCGTGACCACAGCACTCTTCCAACTCTCATACAGTGCCAGAATTCAACATGGCTGAAGGCTTTCGCACGAAAGCTATCACTGCCTATTTCGGGTCATACCATACGTACACAGACATGGAGATTCAGATGCGACTCGTGCCTTCTTTGCGTGATCATTGGCGCTCGCTGCCTCCAAGTCTGATCTCTCCCTGTCGTTATGCGCGCTTCAGTACCCCTCAACCACCTGAAGATCAACCATGGATCGTCTATATGGCACATAGCGCAGGCGGCTTCATGGTATCGGGAAGGTAAAAAGCGGGTGGACCCGATAGCTATTCATAACGGTTGAGCCTTGCGCAGTCTTCGTCAGCTAACCGCCGTCCCCACCAGCTCTCATCATCCCTGTCAAGTAACCGCCATCACCGTTTCAACTACCCGCCATCACTGTTAACTGACCGGGGTGACTTAACAGCGCTTCCTGTTTATTCTTTAAAAAGCCTTCAATGCTGCTGTCATGGTACTGCTATCATCCACATTCACTTTCACATTCCTTGATTCTTTACAATCATTACATTTCATATCCACACTCTTTCACATTGTGAAGTCATTCCCCTATTGCTCACCGGCGGAGCTATTGTTTTATGATACCACAGCGGTTCTCTCACCTCTAACGTTGCGACTATTAAGTCCTTGTCTTATATTCTTCCTTGCCAGCTTACCGACACTACGAACATACCAACCACACAGCGATCGGAGTATTCCCAACTAATACTTCATATCGTTCCTTGCGAAACTTATCCGACAATACACCCCAGTACATCATTCAGATTACATACATACATTCTTCAGCTGGTCTAAGAAACAACATGTCCGCTAAGTCGACTCTTATTGCCGCGGCGGTCATGCTGGCCATGGCACCGCTCCACGCAGGCGCGCACATGATTTTGAAAAGCCCAGTCCCCTACGGCAACCCCAACAACTCTCCTCTCGAGGCCACGGGCTCCGATTTCCCTTGCAAAGCCGTTCCCTACACCGTCAACACCATGAATGAGTGGTCAGTGGGCTCCGAACAAACACTCTCATTCACCGGCACCGCTGTTCACGGCGGCGGCTCCTGCCAAATCAGCGTAACCACTGACAAGGAGCCCACAAAAGAGTCAAAGTGGAAAGTCATCTACTCAATCGAAGGTGGCTGTCCCGTTGAGGCTGCAGGTAACCTTGACCAAAACGGTCCTAGCACCAACAATGCCTTCAAGTATACTGTGCCTGCCGAGCTCCCCAATGGAGTCATGACAATGGCATGGACGTGGTTCAACAAAATCGGAAATCGGGAGATGTACATGAACTGCGCGCCCATTACTGTCTCTGGTGGTTCTGATGACACAGCTGGCTTCGACGCGCTCCCCGACATGGCAGTCGCCAATATCGGGGTTGGTACATCCTGCGGCACAACCGCCGACAGCAAAGAGTTCACCTTTGAGAATCCCGGAAAGTACGGCACGGTTGCCGGAACAGGTCCGTTCGTGGATCTCTGTTCAGGCAAGACTACCCAGGCAAGCTCCTTCAGTGGTGGCAGTGGTGGTAGTGGTGGTAATAGCAACACTGATACTGATCCTGCTCCTGCCCCTGGTAACTCATCTGCCGCCAACCCTCCCTCTGCTCCAACGGCTTCTCCACCCGTAGCCACACCATCCTCCGTGTCCGCCACAGCATCAACTTTCCGCACCATCAAAACAGTCACTGCGCCCATGCCCCCGCTACCCTCCAAGACGGATGGTGTATTCGCTCCGGGCGCTAGCTCCGCTATCATGCCAACTGCATCCGCCGTCGCCCCATCTGCGCCTCTCCGTCCAACAGGTCAAGCTCCTGCAGCATCAGTATCGCCTCAGCCACAGCCGTCAGCCACACCCTCTCCCGGAGGTCCTACCGTGGGTTCTGGAGAAGAGGCGTGCAGCACTGATGGTGCTACTGTTTGCTCAGCCGATGGTACGAAGTTTGGGACTTGTAATTTTGGCAAAGCGATTATGCAGCCTGTGGCTGATGGGACGACGTGTAAGGATGGGGCTATTGCGAAGAGAGGGGAGAAGGAGTATCGCCATCGCAATCAGAGGACTGCTGTTTAGAGAGAGGGGCTGAGTGATGTTAGGTTGCGTTGTTGTTGTTTCTTTGTCTTTGCTGTAAGATAGTGGGGAAGTATCTTCTTACAATCTGCTCTCGTGGTTGTGAGGAGCTGCATGTAGTAGCCAAGAGTGTCCGTCTACCCCGGACCACGTACACGCTTTATACATGCCATCTGAATCACATAAGCGTCTATTGCCTTTTGGGCTGAACGAGTCCTTTCACTCATGTGCAACTCTCCCGCGCTTGTCTAATGACATGAATTGAAGTTCCTTCACGTCCTATTGTGTCGAATCTCCGGGGTCGCTTTCAAATTGTATCTTCTATCCCGTAATTGAATTGAGATAGACGTAGACAATAGTATTTGGATCTCGGGTACCGATGACTTTAGCTGGCGCGCACGTTGTCTGAACATTGCCTTAATAAGGTGTGAAGGTAGGTGAAAAGTAATGGTACCAAGGATCGGGTTCCTGTGGATTTCGACAATCTTCATCAAATTAAGGAGTGACGTTCCCGGTGGTATCGCTGTCACTATGAGTACTAGGTAGTACAAAGATTCGAGATGACAAAGGATTTGAGTGACTTGGAAGATACATGAACATAGAGTACCAGGCAGTATGCATAGCAGCCAGGACTGATGTTTACACAAGGCGGAGGTTGAGGCTGAGACTCAGGTGGCCAAAAGTAGCAGCCGTGGGGGTTTCTTTTTGTTCTTCCTCGAATCACCGAGCGATACATCCCAGTACTGTTGAATGTGTATATGCTGCCAAGCAGTACCCCGCTGTACTCGGTTGGTGGCGTTTTGGGGGCTACACAAGGCTGAGGACGCACTTCAATGCGCTAAAGCAGAAAGATTCCCATCTTCCATCTGTTCCTTCCCTCTTCTAGCCTTGAATCTTGTAATTTTCACCGTCCTCAGGAGTTTAAAGGACATGAGCGAAGACAATGGCCACCCAACGCGCGATGGAGATCAGAACCAATGCCGTACTAATCATACCGTAAACGAAAGTCAACTCGATGACGGTTGCGATACAAATTCTAGACCCCAGCAGTCACTAGGCGACGTTACTGCTCCCGGTGGTGAAGATCAGGATATGCATCCGTCAATACATTTTATACCTGCTAGCGACAGGGATGAAACCCAGTATACCCCCCAGTCGACACATCACGGATCCGGTAGTGACAGGGATGACGATCAGAATGCTTATCAGTCGACACAGCTCATATCCGCTAGCGGTAGAGAATCAACTGCGCCCACCCCTGGATCTTCAATGACGCAACGTAATACAGGTGTCACCAGACCACCATGGCTATCATCAACTTGGGCCCGTCCGAGAGCTACTATCGCTGTTATCATTGTGTTCTATCTTACTGGTACGTGAATCAACCCTCAGCACTCGAGAACAACAGCCTTATACTACCTAGCTGTACTACTCGCCGTTGCTCATGCGATCTTCTACATCCGCCTCGACGGTACTCTCGCCGAGAACCGTGTACTAGAACAATCTGAGGTCACCGCCATCTCTCTGCTCATCACGACGTTGTTCAGAGCAAGCCTAGTCGCCAGCGTAGGCCTTGCATTCACACAACAATTATGGAGGATATTTCGACAAAGGCTCCTGCGCATAGCTCAGATAGAGCAGCTGTTTCATATCCGCTCAAACCCCCTTGAATTGGCCAAAGTCAGTATCGTGAAAGATGCGCCTTTCCTGTTCTTCATGGCTATCTTCGCTTGGCTTTTGCCTCTAGCGGTGATCTATCCTCCGTCGTCTCTCACGGTTACTTCCCGACCCTATACCTCGATTCAGAACAACAGCATCTCGATCATGAACGCACCTCCTCCAGATGATGTCGACCTCCTTTATCCTGATGATACTTCGGTTCCCAGTCTCGCGTATTTGAATAGGGCTTCCATGCCACGAAACTCAGGGTTGACAACATCCGAGTCAGATGGTGTAGTAAGTTATACTTATGTGTGAGTTAATGAACTATCGCGTTTCGTTGACCTTGCTGACCCATCACTTAGCCAGCCTTCTAGACCAGTTTTCAGCCTAGCAAAACTGGTTTTACTAACTGGGGAGATTTTGGCGTTCCCGTCGCCAAAGAGTGAGAACATGAGCTACTTCTTGGAGTACCGAACCCTACAGCTTGATTGCAAGCAAGAGATACGAAACTGGACGTATAGCAACAAGATTAACGACTACGATCCCATGTTCAAAATCATCTGGAATTCTACAGTTTTCAACATCAGCACGATACGCTATCCTGGATTTTACGGTTATGATGAACCTTCCAAGGAGTACAAGTATGCAGTAAGCACCGAAAGCTTAATCTGTGAGCCCTTCTCGGCACTGATGAATCTGGATATCTCATTCACTCGAGGCGTACGGGACATCAGTTACACTATGAGAGGCAAACAGCCAATGCCCAATATCACCAGGAGCGAATACAGATTCCCGTACGGGAAAGGCAAACCATGGCCGAACGTCTCTGATGTTCCCGATGGCACTTCGGAGTATGCTGGTTGGGTTCTGCAGACAAGAGACCGTCTTACAAGCTGGGATACTTATGCGCCAATGGATGCCTCTCTTCAGAGTCTGCAATACACATGGGAGGGCTTCAAGGGTGATCTTGAAGACTGGGATTATACGCAATGGAACGGGACCATGCAGCCATTGTTTAACAGTACTATCAGGAGAAGTATGCCTTCAGAAATCTTTCCTGCTCTTATGAACGTCTTGTCCGCATGACTGACCCATTATTTATAGACGACACGATCATTGAGTGGTCTGCGTTTAACGCACAGCGATACAATGTCACTTCCATATACAACACAGAAATCGATGACGCAGTGGAGTTCGGAAACGATTACAATTGGATATGGAAGGAGGACTTTGACCCACGTCGAGATCTAGATTTGAGCGAAGATATGCTCAATGAATTTCTTACTAATGTGAGCATCTCGGCACTCAACCTCGACACATGGCGCGTACCATATCCAGTCAACATAACGGAGTATCGGACCACGTATCACTTTTCCAGGCCCATGAACTTGATCATTCCATACGCTTTGTCTCTCGCCTTCGCACTCGTTTCCATTGGTATCGGGATCTGGTCGCTTATAGCGAACGGTGTTCCTGCGACGGACGGAGGTTTTTTGCAGGTTGCGACCGCGACAACAAGCCGCACTGAGATGGACAAGCTGATTGAGAGCGACAGCGCTGAAGAAAACCAGGATAGTGTTAGAAGACAGCTGTTAGGTATGAAGATTCGCTATGGAGAGCTAGTAGACGACAGTGGCGTAAGTGCAGGTCGGGCGGGCTTTGGAACGCTTGCTGAGACGAGGCCGCTGGGAACGAGAACAAGTAAAGAGTAGCTGATCCTGGGTTACCTTCCCTGATAAAGCTTTTAGAGGCTTAGAGATGAGTAGCATTTTCATAGCGGGTCCAGCTCTGTATTATGGAAATTAGGTTTTTTCCATTAATCCGTCATGTTCAGCTCCACTATGGCATACCGAAGAAGGTTGTTTTCGCAGCTAGCGTTAGAATTCTATAATAGCACTGTTAAGATCTAGAATAAGAGCAGCACCGTGTGTCTGCAGATGAATAAGGGCCATAGCAGTCATACCAGCTCAGCTGATCTCGTCTCTATCCTTGCGTTGCCGTACTCAGACAAAATTGTGACGGCCGAACCCCGTGAGGCAGTAATGATTAGCTCTGATAACATGTGTATTTCTGATGATGTTCAAAACCTGTTGTGGCTCCCAACAGAGTATCGACCAGCGAGCGCAGCTGTGTCAGGCACTGTAGGTACCGGGTCTGGAAAAGCTTGGATATGTCGCTTGCAGTGATATTCATAGTCTGGATATTTTTACTGTATGTCATAGCGCTAGCTAGTGAAAAATGCTAAAAGTAGCTGGTGGTGGGCTTCTTGTGGATAGTGGGTGCGTTGGGGTGGAGCTTTGAGCTGTGGGTTGGTAGGAATATCGCGAAGGGGTTTTTGGGTCCAGATTAGGGAATTGGAGATTTTTGACATTGGGTCTGTGGTGGTTGCGTATAGTTTGGGATTGAGTCTTCGAAGGAAGATCTGATGAGCTATCGACGTTTCAGTGTATCGTGTACTTCTTGACTGGCTTGTCGCTTGCGAGAGCTTCGCCATGCATATAACCATGGATATAGACGTCCCCAACGTAGCGATACTCATTGCTCTCTCCTTCCGCACGCAGAATGATGGGTGTAGAACAGCCAAACGGTACAATGATGATGTCTTCGCGGCTCATGAAACCTGTTCCCATGCCCATTAATCCGTCTCTCGTGATGCAAAAGGTCCTGCCCATCTGTAGATTTACATTACGTCAGCAGAGAAAGTGATGTGAAAGATTGCACGCACCATCCTGTCCCCAAAGTATTTTTGAATAAATGATCGTGGCTCATGGGTTTGCAAGTTGTCCGATTTCCGTTGTTGCTGGAACTTGGGGTCCAGCTGAAGACGTGGGAATCGCTCCTGAATCCATGAAGAGAAGATGTGATAGCAGGCTGTTGTCCAGCACTGCTCCAGTTCCTCAAGTGGCTGACCTAACGAGAGCGTTTTGCAGAAGTCATTGACGCGCGGATGCTCCACCTCTTCGTCTTCCGTAATGTTGAAATGAGAGAGAAGCAGCACCCGCCAATTCAGAAAGGCCATGAGATAATCTTGTAACGAGCACAGAGTGCCTACCGCTACACCGGTCGTTTCAATGATATCTAATTCGATGGCAGATATCTCAAGCTTCCGAAATTCGTCCTTGAACTCGTATTCCGCATCGCGGTCGCTTGCAGCCGAGAAGTCATCTGAAGACAAAGCCGAGTTTTCTGGAACCTGAGCCCAATTTGGACACCATGTAGGCAATTCGGTAAAGCTGACTTGAACAGGAAAGTGTATCGCTTCGCGCATCACATCAAGGCGATGCGTGGAGCAGACGATGAGTCGGGCGACTTCCAGGTATAGAGACTTGACAGATGTGTCATAACTCACATGTAGGCCTTCGCGTATATCGGTTGGGAGTATGCCTAGCACACCGAATATCTTATCCCTTGGGTTCTCGCTTAGCTTCCTTCGGCAAGCTCGTAAAACTTCTAGCAGAGAGTCCGCGCCCAACTCCATGAGACGTTGAACGTTTGGAAAGCTACTTGGTCCTGTCCAGAGGTAAGGGTCGCTTTCGTGTTGCCAAAGAGCATCTGATGCCTTCTTATGTAGGTATCAGGGGAGTTTGGAAGAGCCGCAGTAGACTATCTTGCTCTTTGCATGAAATACTTCCTGTACAACCCAAAGCCGACTCCAATAATTCCTTCTGAATAGAGAGCGCAAAGCTTTCAAGTCGCGTTGTTCCAAAAGGCTGGTCCATTCACTTGTCGCTGGGGACACCGTGTGCTTCAACAGTCGGGTTGCCCGCCCACTATCATCCGCTTCACGTCCAAGCCAAATAGCAACGCATGTTGCCTGTCGATAGATCTTGTCCATCAACTGGACCTGCTTGGCGCGTTCTATTTTGTTCTCTTGGTCAATTGAGAGTCCGTCTATCCAAACAAGAATGGCGTTGTCTGGTTCGCGGACAGCCATTAGGGCATCGTAAAGATTCGCGTTGACTGAAACGCGTTCAACGCCTTCCAAAGTTATCTGTCTCTTATCAAAGCCATCCCCCCATGCATAAGAAATTGCAGTATAATCTGGTGGATAGCGAAGCGAACTGTAGACAATCTTGCACTCTAAGCCTTGTTCATTTTTCGGAGACACCTTTATAAGCCGAAACTCATCTCCCCCTTGCAGTTCTCTATACACGAGTTCTCTTGCATTAGGAATCTTCATAGAGCTGCTCACTGTAGTAGCGAAATTTGAATCGGTCAATGTAGTCCCTTCAGAGGCACCAGCATACGCAATGCTTGCTGCAAGCTTTATACCCTCGGCAGTGATGGTAAGGCGGACCGCTGACTGGCTTATAGAATGTTGTTCTCGAGGGGTTTCCCGAACATACTGCGTAGTTTCTACGAAAGTCTTGTTCTTTGTCACGTCAATCTGGGCGGGTTAGCAATGCTCGACCACGGAATGCCTTCTCGTTGATGCTACCTGTTGATATGCAGTATGTAAGGAACGGCTGATTGGTCCGGGAAGGGCATGAGAATGATCACTGGCTTGCTGGCTCGTAGTAGGCAATAGACAATTGTCTTGCTGTATCGGGGTCTCAGAAGGACGATGATCGCCTCGCTTCTCCGGCCTCGAGAATCGCCCTCGGGAGGAAGCCAAACTTTTCATGTTCATAGTTCCTCAGTATCGTGATCGACCGCATTATTCGGTCCACCGCCAAGCTATGTGGTGGTCAGTGAAATCGAAAGAAGCGGCTGTTCGCAACGCAGCCTGATGCGGGGTTCTCGGCTACGATGTGTCAGCTAGGCTGCAGGATTGTCCAAGCGAGTAAATGATGCTATTGGCCGAATACCTGCTTTGGAATATTGCTTTCTGTGCTGGATATGGGAGGTACACACGTGTATTTCTGGTAGTGGATGGAATCGCGTCATGGTGGTGACAGTCACCAATGGCATAGTGGGTGAAATGATCTCAACACCAGGTATTTCTTGACGCGGTCCTGTCGATGATAAAAGAATACTGGTACTTGAGACATGAACCTTCTGATAGTGGTTACTAACTACAATGTGTCGAGTGGACTTCAAAACCAGCCTAGGGTCATCATGGAGCCTCACACAAGCCATGGCTTTCACGGGCCTTGAAGTGTCTGGCCCTAGATCTTTCGTCGAATATATATGGGAGAGAGTTCTTCGGTAAGAAGTCACGGCCAAATCGCGTGGCCTTCAAGTGGACGCTGAAACTCATTGTATCACGTCTGTGGGCTATGAGCCAGAAACGCATCAAGTGTCCATCAATAAGCGACTTGAAGCGACCTGTAACCGATGGTGGTACAAGTTTGAGGGTAATAGATACTACCATGACTGTAAAGAATGGTCGGGCAAGGCGAAACTGCAAGAATATACTGTACCAGAGGATGTGCGTTATCCCAAACTTGGCCTAGCAAGAAACTGCTCACAAGAAACGATAGGACTTCAGTCGAGCATGGGCTTCTCTAGCGAATCTCGCTGAATATCATAGAATAGTTTGCGTTCCAGTTGTGCGACGAAAGCGCGTCGGTAAGCAAAAATATAACGCCATACAGTGACCCGAACACGGTCAACATCGAGGTGGTGAGGGGGCCGAGAGCGGTGGGTTCGATAAGCTAGACAGAAATTCAAAAGTTCACAACTGTGAGGTGGGCAATACCAAAGACGAAATGCAAAAGCATGACCTTGGCATGGCGGTGTACTATTGACACCAAGACGACGTGTTGGCTGATCGGCTAACGTTCCCTCCTTCCACAACGACACATCAATCTATCCGACTAGATATCTCCTCGTGCACAGACTCGGTAAATTGGAGGCGTCTTACCAAACGTCCAACAACGTCAGCCGGTGTGCTACAAGCATGACATTAATGTACTACATGACACGAACCGACAAGCCGAGAAGTGCCGATTGTGTCATCTAAGCCAACCCTAATGCGTTGACCTGATGAGGAAGGCATAACCGTTTTAGCGCTGCTAAGCTAGTGCACCGCATATGCAAAGTTCAAGCCACGAAAAAGGGAAAAGACAAGCATACCATATCGTAATCAGATCACTTGATTATCGCTTTGACTTATCAACTAAGGACAGATAAGAAGGACGAGAAGTTGCTCATCCAAATTTATGATAAGCGTCGTTCTGGAAAAGCAACTATATGATGAAGCCATGCGGTCTGGAACCTTTGTCATCATTCGAATATTGAGTTAGGTGAGTACTTGTAAGGCTACAACTGTACATGCTAAGAGTAAAGAGCGTAGAATATGCGGAGCGACAGTCCTGCAGCAATAGTAGAGACTAGAGAAGGGCGAGCGCAGCTGAATAAGTACTAACAAACAGCACGTAGGTAATTGCGGAGTGTATAAAAGGGTTGCAGGCCAAGCGCCGTTGGAAACCCTGTTACTAATGATACCGTGTGATGTTCTTCGTTCAAACGCAACTAAGATGGTATATTTGATACAACATAGACCCTCCCCTAATTCCTGTTGATGATACTAGCACTCGACCTCATGGCATTTCTCATGATCGCCGTCTGGTAGGTTGTGTGGGAAAGGCGCTAAGCTCCTTATTTCGCTCTTTCCTTCGGGCCTTTGCCCAGCGCACTATAACAGTCATTATTCTTCGCGTTCTGTCTTAGCAGAACTAACTTACATCCACAAGCGTTGCAAAGTGTTTTCGGTCCGTTAGGCCCTTTTCTCCACTCTGGTGAGTCAAGATTACCACAACTCAAACACACATAGCCGCATACAGCTTCAAGACCTCCTCGTTTTTTTCTTTTAGACACTCGTCCGCTATTGGAGTATGGAGAAAATGGAATGCCAAGATCACCTATACGGCTTGTCTGGGTCGTCTTGACATAATGCGCTCGTTCGGGGGGTTGAGACTCAGACATTCTGAATCTCTCCGAGTTTTCTGGGGCAGAATCTTCATCGCTGCCTAAAACAGGCGCATCTTCTAAGATTCTTGGGTTAGCTTCATGCTTAATTCACTAGATCGTGCTCAAGGTAGTACGAGATAGTGCGCTCCATGATGCAAGCGAGCATGTGTTATCCCCCAAAAAAAAAGAAAAAGAAAAAGAAAAACCAACCTTTTGTTGTCTCCTCTTGGCAATCTTGAGGCTCAGAGTCGTCTTCTCCGTTATCTTGAAGTTCTCTAAGGTGGTTCGTGAGCCTTAAATTCTCAATCTTGTGCTCTAGAAACGAGTCTATCAGGGCGGCACTCTTAGTCGGACAAGGGCGAGCGGTAATGAAGAATCCTCCGTCATTGATGCTACCTCTTTTTATAGAGATTTGGTTAGAGTCTTCGTTGAGATGAGCATGGCCGTGTGATTCAAATATGATCCAGCCACCATCAGCTTTGCGAAAGCGGTGGAAGAAACGTAGCGGATCGCCAGTTGCGATCGCATCGCCCATCTCTTTAACGAATACATCTATGTCGTCAGGGTGAATGAAGTCATGGATAAAGTGTCCTGCTAGCTGAGTGGGTTGGTAGCCGGCAATAGACACACAGGATGCGGATGCGTAGAGGATTTTACCGTCGAAAGCTAACACGTACAGAAGGTCTTGCATCGCCTCTATAGTATGTTGTTCCCAGTCACGCCGCTTTGTAAAATCCACTAAAAGGTTCGTAGTAACGTTCGAAATTGACGTCGTAGTATCAGCCACATGTCGGCCCGCATCGGTATCCATCATTATTGTGTCCTAAGAAGTAGTAAGAGACAGTCAACCCAAAAAAATTGTATACAGTGTAAGCAAGTATCGCGGCTGCGAAGCCGCTATGCAAGATTTATGTACTCGCTGTTCCTAACTCTGATACCCGATACATAGAATTAAGATCAGCGCTGGTCCAGATCTTTAATCACAAACATTGGCTGGTAGCATGCAGAAGTCGCACTGAGCTGCTCGACTTTACTATTTTTTCCTATGATGAAACGATTTTACCGGTATCAAAAGTTGATCTGAGCGGAATCTCGACCTGGTATACAGCGCCCACAGAACGGCCTAGACCTGCGCGGCGTGGAAAGACTCTCGGATTGACTGTGCCGCGATGTCCGTGCACGCGATGCGCCGAATCGCCCCAACGCGCAGCTATATGATTGAAGCTGGGGGGGGGGGGGGGGGGGGGGGGGGGGGTTACATATCATGACCATCGTCACATAACATCTTGTTGTAGTGCTCTATGGGCCTACACGACGATGATTCTGTGTAAAAACCCATTGTACAGAATTGCTGTTCTGCCGTTGCGGGTAGTGTAGGCGCGAAGTGCGGTAAGAAGTTCCGCAGCAACTACGCAGCCACTGCACCACAATCCTGCTTCCTTTTGAATGATAAAGTCGTTCAGCTTTCGAATCGCTCTTAGACGGCGATTGCATAGCATTTTTACTGTAGCGAGCTTGCTGGCTAGCTTCTCTTAAAGTCCTGCGTTCAGCTACATCCTCAGCTAGCGTTCCTAACGTAACGTAGTACGATACAATCAAAGCTATTATAATGTACCTACAGGACAATTTCTAGTGTTTTACGTACAGGAGTCTAAAAAAAGCTCTAAGTACAGACCGTAGCTGTAGTACAGCTGCACAGACTATGTAAGGACTGTACTTGCCTAATTACGCCTAGTGTACTAACAAAGAGCAGATCTTTACATGAATCTAGAATCTAAAAGCAACATCTAACAGCATTAAAAACACCAAGCTGTACGGCCGTACTACGGCTTCTAAACCTTTACCCGCTACGGATACGAAATAGACTAATAAAAGATCTTTCACGTACGGCTGAGGTACATTTGTGTTACTTTACTCTAGATTACCGTACTAAGGTACGTTAGGAAGGATGTCTTTAGCTCAAATAGCTCTAACTTGCTTGTGCTCTGCCTTCTTCCTCGCACACTGCTCCTGTCTCTCTTAGTGATTTTCTAAGTGCACAGCTTGTCAGCATGCCTATTTTTCGTCATTCAAACTTTCTTGAAATCTTCTGCCCTCTAGTTCTGTTGCCTGGTTCTCTTATTAGTGAGTGCTTCCTGTATTCTGCGAGAGCAAAACTTAGCCCTATTTCGATAATCCTCACGAGGCTGGAACGAAAGAGTTTTCTTTTCCCTTTCTGTGCTTCTCCTGAATATTAAGATCTTTTCTTAGGTTTTAACGTCTGGGGTAGAGGGACAAACTTTGATTTGAAATGTGATGGAGCGAGCGATCGTTCTTCCTCAGCTCATCACAAATCTCATCCCTTGCTATTCTCTGCAGCAGTTCTTATCCTAAGCCAATTCTCGTCAGATTATACTCAAAAAGACTATGTATCGCTGTCAGAGGCTTTAGGGGTGTCCTGAGCAAAGCGTTAGAAGATAACGTTGTGCCAAAGGGGTTATATACGCGTCGCCTTAAAAGACCTAAGTAAAAGCTTCGGAGTAGGTTTGCTCACCCAGAACTTCCAAGACAGGTGCAATTAGCCAATTTTCTTGATGAGTGCCAATGCCTGGCCGCTGTGAAAGTACGTTGCGAGCTCCTCCGAGTACGCGGTCGACGAAGGCTTAACATCACCTTCTGAAGCGGCTGCAGCGTGTGCATCGAAGGGGGAGAAATAATAGCCAGGATTGTCTTGTTTTGATTGCGTTGTCTGATAAATTCTATCGTCACATAAGAGTCATGGCTGTTGAGGATTAATAGGTGGTACTTTCTTAGAACTTTAGCCTTAGAGAAGCGTTTAGACACCTGTTTGAGTCAAGCAAAGGCTACCTCGTTGCCAGTTTAGCCTGAACATGACGAGGAAACAACCCAAGATGATACGTCTAGTTATATCTCCTCTGTTCAGCTTGATTGGATAGTGTTGCCGGTGAGCTTGTAGAGGAGGCTTGGCGAGAGAGCTGATCCATCGCCGCACACGCACGCTATGAGCGTCAACCAGAAGCGGTTACCATCTTGAAGTGATGAACTTGCCTTATCTACCTTCTATATATGTCTGCTGAAAATATACTTTGTTCTTGAGGTGACTCTAGTCGTAAAGCTCTTTTTCCCCACATTGTACACGGGCTCAGCGCCGACTTAGAATCAGCAATCTTACGCTGGAGTAAGTTGAAGTACAACTCGTAATTTGTATAAGGATTGGCTTTGCAGCGATATGTGTCGATACCTTTGAATTATTGAGAGATGAGACAGATAGAGTGCCTGTTGATGAATGAGATAACCCCGTTCTCGTTCACTGCTGGGCAACCGCTAAGGCGAGAGTGGCGATTGAGTCCCTTGCAGAAGATAAATGATGAGTATTAGGATATTTTCTATACTCCACGAGCTCCACCTCTTGTTGTGAGGTGAGCTTCTGTCATGAAATCGCCTGCTCTCTACGCGATCACGTCCTGCGCTAGTGATTTCGGGTCTAGGTTTAGCGCACAACACTACACGTTTCTTGCGTTTGGGTCAATGAAATAAATTCTCCGTTTTGATGAATATCACATCCTTCAAGAGGTTGCTACAGCGCCGTTGTGGCGTCGAATTGTGACCTTGTGAAGTATGAGTATTTGAGACACCTCGACGCATTGCAGCAATCTATGTGGAATGAGCCAGTTCGAGGATCGAGCTACTCTATTCGATGGCATAGAGCTCTTTTTTCTCTCATCTTCGATGATATCTCGGTTCTTAGCTTGCTTGTTGCTTAGGCAACAAGCAAGCTTATTTCACCACTCTTTACTTAGATATATATATATATATATAGCTACGAAACTCGGAGCTTATCCCTCAATTTTATACAACTCTAGCATATCCGTGCGATAGCTCCCTGAGCGTAGTCCCTTACATCGTCAAGCAAACGTTAGTGGCCGCTAAAGGATACGTTAGTGCTGGCAGTAGAGCATTAAGCCCCTTACAGTTGGAACAGCTGCAATCTACGGAAGCAATTGAACTATTTGCCCGACTCCTAAACAGCACTACGGTATTTTTGAGAAAAGATACAAGAAGTCTAAGATTAGTTGAAGATAGATTAGTCGAGTGTTCGATCCAGAGACTAAAGAAATAGCTAATAGCAGTTCTGGCGCACTGATGTCTAACGGCTTTGCAATACATGATACGCTGAAAGTCCAAGATGTTTGCTTTAAAACAAACATCGCGCTTTATAGATTGCCCTCATACGCCTCTTACAAATTCCAGCTATCCAGTAGAATTTGTTGTGCTGATTTATCTTGAAGGAGCGCGGCATGATTAGAGACATGATAAGTGATATGTGCAGTAATACTATCCTGTCGCTTGAAGGTTGGACTAAAGATGCGGGTGTACAACAGTGATCTTTTAGCCGCTGAAGGGCCAATATTGTTACAAGCGGCCTAGTTGTATAATGTCATTAGTTACTGCGCATGATTGCATTAGTACGGGAGATCTGCTTACAGGCTTTCGTAGACGGACATAGCTCCAACTAAAGTACCGACGAGGGTTTGCGACATCGCCAGATCTCGTGTGCTAGATCTAGCACGAGCCTATTGTAATGTTCTTGTGCAAATGCAAAGTTTTCAAGGCTATGATCAACGCCTTGGTCTGTACTTTGGGCGGCGATTGTCTTGTAGCGTTGTTATATTAAAGGTGAAGCGTACTGCTGCTTGAGCAGCTACTTACTGTCGCAAGCGTAATAGCGACTGTGTAGCTGTACTCAATTGCTGATAAACATTAGAATATGCTGTCAAGAGGCGCTCAAACATACCCCGCCATTCCCCGTGCGAGCGCCTGTGTTGGCGCAGAGTATTCTATGTTCAAAGAAGTATCCCATATGTTCTACTATACAGGAGTGTTTCCGGGCCTAAGGAGCAATCATTGATGGTTTTATGCAGAACAATACTAGACTCAAGAGTAAAATGCGATTGATAGCTGATTCCCTACATATCCAATCTCTAAACCCCATAAATGTAACGGCCGTCTCCACATCTTCCATAACAGTTCAAAGAACCAAATTGATTAAAGCAAAGAACTTATAGAGTTCTGCCATGTATACGAATAAGATGAACAGGACACGATCGACGAACCGGGTATATCTTGTGCATGTGAATGCCTGCCCAAAGCGAAAGCAAGAAAGAATACCCACCAGCTCCGTAACGCACGGTAGATGCAACAAAGAATCATAAAAACGTAGGTGCGGGGTTACAGAATGTGTGTCGGGGGGAGTATAGAAGCAGTCATCAACGAAAGTGCAAATTGCCAAAGCAATGGCAATGGCTAAGAAAACAATAGAACAACGCCCCCGCTTCAATGCAAAACAATGGAATCCGGCTCGGATGTCCCCTTCTCCCTGTCCAACCTCTTCTGTTAAAGCCAAAGCTCGTATTCGATCGTCCTCTTTATGCAGGGGGTACAACCACACAGCCAATCTACATGATAGCTGTCATCGGTATAATGCGCATACCATCCACTACACTTCGCACCATACATCAAACACTATTGATGAGGGTACGGCAGTGGACCACCAACCGGTCGCTCCTGGCCCAGACCCCCTGGCATCCTCGAAGCAGTCCAAGAGAACATGGCCATGTCACAGATGCGTGCAAGGACCTGCTGCGTAGCAGATCGAGACTCGTGACTGATAAAGGACATGGCGACGAGAAGCTTGTTCAAGTCGCTTTCAGGAGGTTGGCCGACGGGAGTAGGCAAGGCATTGGGAAACCCGCCGATGCGGGAACCGTAGTGCCGTGCGATGGCGATAGAGTAGATGGCGTCGCGCACCTCGCGCATGTGCAGGACGGTACGCAGAATACCCAAAGCGTTGTCTGCGGCTCCTGGCGGTGCGATATCGGAATCAGAATATTGGACGAAATCACCAAGATGTTGCCAGAAGCTGACTTGTGCCCTCGCCTCGTCATCCAGGTTGGACGGATATTCGAGTTGACGTGTGGGGTTAGACTCCAAGTTCTGGTTTGTAAGGAGAGCTTCCAGGACGTCGAGTCTTGCTCTAGCTTCTCGCATTTGGAAATCCTCGCCCTCTGGCGGCGAGCCATTAGTGGCCGGGAGCATATGCTTGCAAGTGCTTAGCAGGTGCCATAAAAGACGAGCTTCTTGACTAAAGATGCTCGTCATATCAGCATCCTGGGTAGCCTTGTACTTGATGGTCTCGGTAAAGAAGGCGGCCTCTTCATGTAGGTATCGGTCGCTGAAAACTCTATTGAGCGCATTGTTGTTAGCTGAGAACCAGGTGGTTTCGAGTACGACGTCGAGGCCTTGACAATAGTCGTTGAGGAAGATGCGGGAGAATTCGTCGTCAAGTTCACGCGGCACTGGTGAAGTTCGCTGAGGAACGTCGGGCGGGCTGTGGTTACATATTCCGAAGAGGTCTTGCATATTCAACCGCTTGCCTGAATCTGGGTTAGGATTAATAAGACGATGAGGAGCAGGGTACCAACCTTTCATAGGCTCTGGTGGAGGCGGGTAAGGGTTGGCACCTGGAGGCCCTCTCATGGCGGGATCCATGTTGTGTACACCGTTGTAATGTTGGTTTTGTTGTAGACCAGGATCGGCCTGGGCGAGTGCAGGGTCTATGGCGTGGAAGTTGGCCTGCTGATGCTCTCCGCTCGTAGCAGGTGCGGCAGTCGCGTACCCAGCAGACGAAGCAGGCGCGTAACCCTGGGGTACCGGACTCTGGCTGTAGTTGGAGGACGACGGGGCCGGCGCCGGTGCGCTTGTCGCGTGGGGTGCGGGCGCTGAGTTGGGGGCAGGTTGTATTTGGGCGGGACCGGATTGCTGTTTGAAAATTGGATCGTAACCAAGGCACTCTCGTTTACTCTTCTGACAGTTTCTACACATGGGGTGGGCTTCGTCGCACTGTCGGGATGTTGGTTAGCGCATGTGCAGGTGAGTAATGATGTTGGTGCGCGATGCAGAAAATTTGCCAGAAACAAGACCAAGGGCGTTGGCAGCGCACGACAACACGGTTGATGTAGCTGACGCTACAACACACTTGCCAACCGTGTTGATGCACCGTGCTGCACAGTCGGTCGTTTCTGACACGCGAGAGGTTGGATTAGAGGAGTTTGGGTTCCTCGCTCGGTTAAGCAAGCGACCAGGCAATAGCTCCTCTGGCTTCGCGTCGCGTCTGCACCGCGTCTCATTGACGTATGCACTCACCTTTATTCTTCGCTTGCGACATGTCAGACAGCCAGTCTTTGTGCGACGCTTGATTTCCTTCTTGTGGCGACCGCCAGATAGCACTCTCTGATCGCCCTGCGGCGGCAGCTGGTATCGCATCGCATTGAACTGCGGACCGCCCATGTTGCCCATCATGGGCTGTCCGGGCTGCGCATGCCCCGGGTGAGGGTAGTATTGCTGCATGCCGTGTTGTGGTGGTGGGAGTGGAGATCCCATGGGCTGGGGCGGCTGCTGAGGTTGCGCCTGGGACTGCTGTCCATCTTGCAGACGTATTGGCGGCAGATTGAGGGGCGGCAACGACATCTGAGCGCCTTGCGGAGAGCTGCGATAGCCCTCGTTGCTCTGCTGGCCCTGGGGAGGCGGATACGTGTATGTGGGCTGCATTGAGGGCGACGGGTACGAGTGCGGTGAAGGATAGGCGACGGCCTGCTGCTGGCGCGACTGCATGTTAGGGTCGGCCATGCTCTGGTGGGAAAAGTGAGTCGGGGCGGGCGAGTAGGGCGCCTGGTTGACCTGAGTGGAAAAGTCGTGCGACATGGGCTAGCAATGGAGTATGCCACCAGGGCGCTCGACAGTTCTTGGGGATGTCTTGAAGAGCACGGCGGCGCTAGAAAGCTTGAGGCGGATGGGAAGAGGGACGGCAAGCCTGGCAAGGAACTGGGATTAGCTGAGTTGGCGAAGGCGTTTTGACCCGCGGAACAGGGGCCTGGTCTCGCTCGGTTCGACGCCGCCGGCCGCAGTAGTTGTGCGTGCACTACATGGATAGTACTGGATAACTGAACTGAATAACGCGGGAAAAAAAGTTCAAATGACAGCGGGGCCAGCAAGGGGAGACATGCAACACAGAGACGCTGGATTGCCCAAGGACGACAGCAGCGGCCTGCTGCGCCAAAGAAAACACGTCGCGAGTGCGCGATATCCCTCACAGCCGTCTAGGAAGTGGAGTGTGGGCTGCAGCATGGCTAGCCGCCTTTAGCAGGTAGAGAGTGCATGTGGCAGTGCCATGAATGAATCGACCGACTTTGACTTACAAGAAGCGAGCTCGCTTGGGCGGGTAGTAGGCGAAAGCAGGGTACGCTGGTGACAAACTAGCCACGCGCGCGGTGAGTTGGCTGAAGTCGTCTGCGAACGCGGCGAAGAGATGGCGGCAGGCAAGATGCAGCATTAGTGAACGGGGAATTTCTGTCCAAAAGGCTAAAGACGCAGACCGCTCCCAGGTTCAAAAAGAACTGCAACCCCGATTGCCACACTAGCCCCATCGGGACAGTCACGTGCCGTGCCATGGGTCCCGCCACACCTCCAGGCCTGTTCTTCCTGCAATCAGCTTCGTCCCGCCCATACAATGCACACGTCTATTGGATCTCTGCATCCATTGGAGCTACGCGCGCGAGCTCCAGGTACCTTGCTGAGCCCAGCAAATATGCGGCGTGCAGTGTCATTCCATCGCCCGCGGGCCCGTGTATGGGCCTCGGTGCTTTTGGGATGCCAGACGAACACAGAACTTGTAGCCAGCCTTTGGAGCGACGCAAACTGCGGGAGAAGGGCGTCAACCCCATCCGTCCCGGACTGGCAAAATTTAATTAAGGCTGATTGCGCAGTACCTGGGCCCCGGCGAAACCGGCGCGGGATCTCTTCTCGAACACCTCCCTCATACTGTAGTCGATTCGCCTACCTACCCTCTGTCGCTTAGCTATCGGTGGCTTGCTCATGCAGCATCACCGACGAACCATTCTGTGGCAGCCTGCGCTTTTTCGATCCCCAGGCTTGACCTTGATCACGCAATGGCCTCTGAGTGCCCACATCAGGACCCTTTGCATCGTCAATCGCTTGAGCAGGGATGACATATGGTCCCGTTGTGACAGCAGTGCGCTGTCCAACGCACTATGAATGAGACCAAGCACAAAAGCACTCCATCTCCACAATGCGTCTACGGGCCGGCTTCCCTTTCCAGCGGGTACGCATCGTTCTCTCTAATGACGCGTGCTGACAGCGGACAGCGAAGTTCCGTTTGTCCAATGCTCAATTTCCCTGGCTATTTACCCGCACCCAACGGCGCATATCTCAAGGGCGGCGGCTCCAGCCACAACGCCGTCTGAAGAACTAGACTGCAGCCTGAGTACCCAACAACTAGGTACCAGTATCTGGTGGTTACCAAGGTGTCGAGGTTTATCAAGCGGATAAATAATTGCATGCCGGGTCGAGCTGAGTAGCTGAGTGTGACCAATCTGTAGGACGTGCATCAACGGCAAGACTTGTCCTTTCGCATAGGATGGGGGGTAGCACTAGGAGTCCCTTCAACACGTGTCGAAATATCTACTGGACACCCCACCACCGTCGCCGAACGAATTCCACGCCAAACAATTTGGTTGGACTTCGCGATGCGCGCATCGCTTGTCGCGTCGCATTGCTCCTCCCTTGTTCAGTGTTACACGGACAAGCAGAAGAGACCCTGGCCCTAGGGCTGACAAGCTGCATCTACTCCGGAGCGTACGGACATCATCTGCGCGCTCACTCTGTGCGACATCCAAGCATCGCAGCGATACCGGAAAAGCCAACAAAAGCGCAGCTAAACTACCATGCGTTTTCGCAAAAGTTGAACGGGCACGCGCGATGCTGAGAACTATGTACAACACGATCTCGTTTATCTGTTCGCGAGACGAAGGCAAGGAAAGCCAGGTCAGGGATCACCCTAGCAAGACCGAAAAGCATCGAACGCTTCGAGAACAAAGTTCCCAAGGTTGTACGCCAACCGAGCGACGCAGGCGAGCAAGCCAGCGAGTCCGCCCCGCTCTCGGTTAGAGGACGCCATGGACCGACATCGCTGCTGCCACCATGGCTGCAGGCTGCAGTAATCAACATGCAATAGTATTTTGCAGGAGCGGAGATGCTACTTTACAGTATGATGACGTTTCGAAGCGGCATGGTAGTTGCTGAGCGCGATGGCTGCATCGTAAAGGTCTTTGCAGGCACAAGGCCTGGAGACCCTGGATAAGTTCGTATCTTTAGGTTTGCACTACGGCTGTCGCGAACGGACTCCCTCAAGTGTCCCAGAACCCATGGATATAGCTGAGCATCAGCACAGACTCTAGTTCAAGCATTATAGGTCACTGGCATGACTTGTCGCTGTGAACTTCACAATGTCTCGAAGAGCAGACGTCACCTGCAACTCCATACTCTAGACAACACATTACACGAACATTTCTACAAGCGTACCTCGAGTCGCATCTCTTCCCCGTCATCATCACCTTCTTTTGAGGATTTAAAACTCTAATGAGCGTCGTCTGTAGCGCCTCTACTGTTGCGAACCCCATGGCGCGTCTAAATAAATACGTTGTCTGTACCAACTGTCATATCGACTCCGAAACATCCTTTTAAGCTCCAAATTCATCTGAAAGGTGGTTGATACTTGCAGCTCATGAGTAGGTACCAGGCACTCCCGTGGTACACTGATCTGGCTCTGCCTGACCAGTATTGCAACTGCATGGCACGAAAGCAACAGCGCATTCGACTAGGCAGACATCATTCATGGTGATTGTACTAGGTCACGCTGACTTGACTGTAGCTGTCAAGTATACATTGTTCCAATAAGCTCGCAAGGATTCGTTCAACTTTAGTGGCAAAGTTGTGGTCCACAATCATGGCTCGAATATAGGGAGGTCTTCAAGTGTAAGACATCGAAACGACTGCACGTAACATCATGAGTTATCAATCTGTCTCCTCTGAAAACACCTGGCTATTCACATCATCGGACCTGCAGAAGCTGTGGGTGACTTGTCTACTCAAAAGGACATGAGTGGGTTTGCAAGGAGATTGAATCAGAGTTGCTATGTGCGGTATTGTGTTCCAACTTCAGGCTGCCGTTTCGCTACCAACGAACGCACCTCACCGCACCTTTATAAAATCAGGACGCCCTTCCTTCCCCGCCTTTCTCAAGATCAGACCTTTTCCCCTCAGTTCACCGCCGTTCTCGACGACATCTTACCTCGATCCCTGAAGCTTATAGTGGTCTTTTTCTCCTTTAGATATCAAGTTCATGATGACGTCCTTTCGGCCTCTGTAATTCAAAAACCACATGTGCTGTTTCTCCATGCTCGTGACCAGGTAATTGGCCATATCCACCTGTCTGCTGCCTCGGTCCTCTTTCGTCTTTGCCCATCGAGGTGAGCTTCGTGGCCATATCACAGATACCGCGTGCTGTATACAAGAAGATTTGCGCATTGGCAAGGTATGAATCAACCCCTTGTTGCCATGATCTGCATATTTTTCAGCCAATTCGCATGTTACCTACTCCCTCGCTGTTCGACACCAGCCAGTTGATCGTCAACTTGGTTGACGAGTAGCCATTGGAATCTTCGGAACTTCGCCACACGCCATTTTGAAGCTTCGAAGTTGAGGTTCAGTATCGTGATGTGGAGATCCATGGGACTGTGTAGTAAGACGTGGCCGATGTCGTGTCGCTTTTTGTAGCGGGTTAAGGTAGAGAGTTGTTTGCGAAGAGCTAGAATGACCTTGTCGTCCGGTTTGTGGAAGATCAAGTAGATGAGGAAATCTCTTTGAGCGTCATATCTCGAAAAGACAGATGATGGACCGCCTTGGGCTTGGAGATTCCAGCGCGGATGCTGACAGAAGAAGTCGCAGTCGAGTAGTTTGCCATTTTCTTCACGCCGGCGTGGTTGTGGAGCCCAGTAGTCAGATCGACCGAGAAGATTTTGTAGAAAGTCTGGGTTTAGCTGTAAGGAGCTAAAGAGTCTCTTGACAGCGCATTCTGTCATGGGGACGGAATATCCGTAAGACGCTGTATCTTTTGTATGCTTCAAGGGAGTGAAGAACAAGAGTGCTTTCCGGTTCGATACGGTAATGCTTGGATCTGGTTGCATGGATATAGCTGGTACCTCAACGCATCTCTCGCCGGCTTCTGCTAGTAAGGTGCTGAGGTTGATCTCGTCCAGTGTGAGCCATCGTGGTCCTTTATCGTCGATGGACAAACACTCTAATCAAGTCTCAGTGCTAAAATTGGCAAGCTGACCAATGCGTTTCTGATACATGGTCGCAAAGAACATGTCCTGGAACGAATTGATCGCAGAGAAGGGATAGCTTCCCAAACCTACATCAAAGTCCAGGTCCAGCTCATTCGCTTCATGTTCGTTTCCCTCAGCATGTCGTAGCATATGTCGGCCGTCTTTAGAGATCGGTCGGACGCTCATGTCCTCAGTAATGAGTGTGGTTTCTAGCTTTGAGAACTCGACCTCAGGCATCGCGGCTGGCATCATAAAGTGGGCGATCGTTTTAGGACTGCAGCAGGGGTCTGCACTCCACTGGTCATATTATAGAGGTAAAATGATCATTACATCTGCCTGCATTAAGGTTGGCAACAATAACGAGGCAAGTAGAGGGGCGAAAATGACGAGGCTGAAAGTCAGCACTGCGAAACCTTATTTGATCGAGCCAGTCACCAAGTCATCAAGTGGACGGCGCGCCCGCCATGTTACACAAGCCTCAAGCTGATCTATGAGCTCTTCCACGTTGTGACGCATGTATGGCTCAGGCGCTTCCCCCCCGCTAATGCGATGACATTTTGCTACCGCATTAGTATCCGGTGCCAGCCAGCTGTTCAAAGGAAATCTATTATTTACAACGCCAAGTCAGCTTCATGGGACTGGAGATCATGGGCAGCAGGAATATTTTGGTCCGCTTCATTTCGACTGCCGACTTTTGCGTGACACTAGGTCGTCATGGCTGTAATCTGAAGTGCCAGATACGTGTTGGCATTGGTCTGCAGGTCGGTGAGTGTGTTGGTCATGGCCGTGATGACGGTCGGGGAGTGTGTAAGTGCGGCCACAGGACTGGCCCAGTAGAGGAGTTCCTCGGCGACGTACGTCCCGAACGTGCCGCGGATCCTGTCCACCTGCCACGCGAGGTAATCTGGCATGATCTGTTCCCAGGCGTCCTGGAAGTCGTAGGTGATGCCTTGGGTCGCAGCGTAGCGGGTGAGGTCGCCGAACATGGTCGCAATGTTGTTGAAGGTTGACGAGAAGGCAGTCACAACGACACTCTCGCCCCTGTAGTTGTGCATGTCGACGATGTCGAGCAAGATCCCGACTCGATCCTTCGCGTTATAGCCGTTCCAGTTGGACCGCGACACAAAGTCCAGCCCGGCGACCATGTACTCCTTATACACGTTGAAGTCGCGGTCGCAGACCTGCAGGTTCTCGATGAAGCGGTTCCCCAGGCCCGCGTCGGCGGTCCGACCCAGGAGGCCGGTGAAGAAGTCGTTGATGTTGCCAACCCAATTGTGCGTGAACTGCAGGCTCGTGTAGGTGGCGCTCGGCCAGTTCTGCTGGAAGATGCCGTTAGCGCCGAAGACCTGGGCGAACGGCACGGCGCCGGCCCGGAGCGCGGTACCCCCAGGCGTCTGCCCGGCCGCCATATACTCGAGCGCGTTGCGGAACTCCTGCTTCTCCAGCACGTGCTCTGTTACCCAGTCCGTCGTGGGCGCCAGCGTGCTCAGGCCTGTCAGGCCCACCGCCGCGCAGAGGCCCTGCTGCGCTACCGTCCACGCCTTGCCTGTCGTCCGGATGATGCTCGACGCGCCCGGGTACGTCTGCACCCAAATGCTCGACTTCTGGCCCTGGGGACCGCACAGCGCCATGGCGACTCGTTCCCGGGCGCCACGTTTGGCCAGATCACGAGTGCCGAGGAGCTCGGATGTCTCCATGTAGGCCAGCTCTTCGCTGGTTGCCCCTCTCGCCAGGAACACCATAGACGAGTTTGAAGAGTCGACGCCCTGGTCTCTCCCTCGGAGGAGGCGGGTGGTATCTGTGGTCCCGCATTCTCCGTCAAATTTGTGTTCCTCCTCGAAAACGTTGGGAAGGTTGCTTTCTGCCTCTGGGCCGCTCTCGAGCTGATCGAGGTGGCTAGGTCCGTAGCAGAGCTTGACGTCAGGCACTTCCGGCACGGGTGGCTTGTTTGGATCGGAACAGCAGAAGTAGGAGTAGGTGCCCGACCGGCAGCCCCAGCCATCGGTGGCTACGGTCGTCTCCCCGGGCTCGCAGCCCGTCTTGCATTCCGTCGAGAAGTCAAAAAAGAGGTTTCCAATGGGCCCGACGAGTAGTTTTTCCCATTGTACCCATGTGGTGCTTCCAGCCCGCCTAACACGGAGATGTTGAGTCAGTATGTGGTGACGGAGGAGCCGAAAAGGGGTCGGTCATTTGATTTTGGGAAAACTCACCATTTGCAACCCGTCCATGGGACTGGGTCTTCGCAACATAAACTCTTGAACCCTCCGTTATAGGAGCAGCTTTGCTGGCCTCCTTGACCTTGCTTTGCCTTGGTGAGTTCCTTGGGCTTGCTGCTGTCGTCGCCGCAACCGTACGACTGGAACGAGAAGGCGCCTCCTAGCGGACCGAACAGGGAGGGGACAAAGGACTTGAGGGTGCAGATGGGTGCGGCGCCGAACCACTTGCAGGCGTCGAGCACGTCGGTCGAGGCCGTCTTGGTGCAGCAGAGCGACTTATGACCGGTCCAGCAGCCGTCGGTGCTGGCCGAGACCTCGATCTCGTCGTCGCCGCACTGGTTGCTGGGGAGCATGCCGCAGAACTTGGGGCTGCCCTTCCACTTGCATGTGGGCGGGTTCTTGGACGGGCAGCAGAAGTTGCGCTTGCCCTCGGAGCAGCCGAGCTCGATGCCCAGCGGGTTCTTGTTGCCCGACGACTCGGATACCGGGATCAGCCCGGACGGGCAGTTGGCACCGCACTCGCCCCAGACGCACTGGCTCGGGTCGTTCTTTGCCGTCACCGCCAGCGCCGTCACTGAAAGGTCCGTCTTGCCTGCCGCCTTGGCCAGCGCCCGGATCGCCGTGCCCTGGTAGTCGTCGGTCGACGCAGCCCAAACCATGACGCCGCCGAGGCACAGCTCGTTGGCGAAGTCCATCTTGGCCTGGAGCGTCTCGTCGTCGTCGTACGAGACCCACTGGTTCGTGTCCCACGTCACCATCTTGACCCCAGCCTTCTCGTCGTGCACCACGTCCGCGCCCGCGTCAACGATCTCTTTAATCTCAGAGAACATCAGGCTGCCTGCCGACGCCGAGCACTTGCCCGGGTTGCCGCCCGCCGAGAAGCCGCAGCCGGGCGTCTTACAGGAGGGGTCGGACAGGGTGAAGCTGCGGCCGTAAAAGCCCATGCCCATAACCACCTTCTTAGGGTCGATGTCGTTGCGCCAGAGGAGGTCCATGGCCAGGTCGACCTCGGTCAGATTAGTGTGCGAGTTAATATATGGTCCCAAATACGGGTTTGTGCCGTCCCAGGTTCCATGCAGGTCGTAGCTCATGATGTTGAACCAGTCCAGGATGGGCTCCATGTTCTTGATGTCGAAGTGCTGCAGGTACCAAAACGAGGCCGGCAGGGTGATGGTGAGACCCCGGTTCCCCAGCACGCCGCGGAGGTTCTTGAGGAAAGTCACGTAGTTATCAAAGTCCTCCGGCTTCCCTGAACGCTCTTCGGCCACACTAGCAAGGCGTATACGAATTAGCATCAACACTGAAACAAGACGCAACAGTAGGAAAGCTTGAGTCATAACTCACGGGTATTCCCAGTCGATATCGACTCCGTCAAATCCGTATTTGTCCATGAAGGACAAAAGGGACTCAAAGAAAGCATCCTGGTGGGACTGTGATGCCGCCAGCTCGGAGAAAGTCCGCGCTGTGGGCTGATCAGGATCGTTCATGCTCCATCCTCCAATGGCAATCTGTCGGCAGCAGCTGTTAGACATCAGGGGCCATTGGATATGCGCATTGGCTACGGATTCTTACCCAAACTTCGAGCCCGGGGTTGTAGTCCTTCAGGCCTGTGAGACGTGGCATGTATCTCTCATCGGAATCCTGCATATTGGCGATCTTGTATGTGGTAGGATCAATGAAGGCAAAAGCGTAGTTCAAATGGGTGTATGCCCCCGACAGCAGGTCCTCCGGGTTGACTGCAATAAATCAAGAGGTCAGTAGTGTACGAAGCCAGAGCATTTTCTGCTCCCTCTTGGAGTACGGTTCTGGCCGGAATCACCAGGGTCACTTACGTCCTTTGCAGCCCTTGCTGGTTGACCAGCCTTCGTAGTACCCGATCACTTTGCTGGCGGCGCTGGTGCCGCCCTTACAGCTCGGCTTCTTGACCTTCTTGTCGCCGCAGAAGTCCTCAGTCGTCCCACAGAACCCGAATTCAGAACAGCACACGTTGAGCGGGCACTCCCCCCGGGTGCTCCATTGGGAGCCCCATCCCGGATCGCACTCGCTCTTTGCGTCACAGCCGGACGTGCAGTTTGCGGGGGCGCAGTATGAAGGGCCCATGCCGCATACCTGTAAAGGTGTTTAGTAAGGCTCCCACGTAGTAAGTGATAAGAACAGGCAGACGACTCACATTGTTCTTACCGCAGCATCCCAGCTTGCAAGGCCTCTCTGGAGAACAGGAATAGTCTTGCTGTCCCTCCACCAAGTAAGTCAAGCCGGCCGCTACTAGCAGGATGCAGAGGCAGTGATATAGCAGTCTGCTTGGTCCTGTCATGTTGCTTGTTGTCGATTGAACTAAGCAACGAAGTATAGGTATTGAGTCCAAAGTCCTACGGTCCGCTTAAGGGACATGCTCGACTTTCATTATATTCCGACCGGACCAGCAGGCCGAGTTCCTATGTCTTAATCAGCTGATACATTTTGCACTATCTTACGGTTCCTGCCGCACATGACGGCCGAGACTTGTCTTCTCACCTCGCTTGGGTGCGCCTACACATCAGTGTATATTGGTGGGTGCACTGATCAAGGTGGAAGTCCGTCCAATAGTAAGCTGAGTGGGGGTGTAGCGGAGTATATCGCAATATACCACATTAACTGCCTGCCACTTCTGGTCTGAGCACCGGAAAGATTGTATAGTAGCGAGATTTGATGACCAGGTGTAGGGTGTGGATGGGGATAATCGCGTGTTTTAGGTCTACCGAGCTAAGGTAAGGTGGAATGAGACCCATATATACCCCGGCGCCTGCCGTCCTTGGCGTCATGTGACATCAGGCTTGGCCATGTGCGCTGAATAGTCGACAAAGAGCAGCGAAAAGATCCGGTCATATATGCATCTTTGGTTCCATCGCCCACTTGGCTGTTTTATTCGACCTGGCCGACCACTCCTAGCCTTTTAAGCCTGGGTCAGTGAGGTATCTCTGTAAAGGCTGCTCGATATTTCGAAACCTCAGCCAACCTACAACAGAAGGGCCATTGCGATTTACAATGTATATTCTTTGGTTCTTAGGCGTGCTCGGCATGCTTCTGCCCCAGACGCTGGGAGCCGACCCAAGCGTGAGTTTGATGGTCCTACCACTATTGTACCGAGTGCAGACTTGCTAACGAAATGATCCTCAGTTCTTCTTCTTCCTCAATCAAACAGCCACCCTCTTTGATGGTGTGTCGGCGCAATGCAATACGGCACTGTCATCTCCAATTCCGGAATGCCCTCAGGAGCTGCTGACCCTGTTGGGCGGCAGTCAGTTCTACACGGTCCAGAACGAGACCATGATGGACATCCTGTGTCGGAAGGAGTGCCCGCCCGCTTTTGAGACTTACCGCTCCAACGTGGAAGAGGCCTGCGCCAATGACCCCCAGCCAAGGGCGGGGTATCCTTCCACGTACTGGGTAGACGCTGTTTCGTCCGTCCAAGCGCAGATGTGTCTCAAGGACTCTGCCTCTGGCGAATACTGCACAGGTTTGTCACAGCATACCTAAGCTCCATGGTGCCGTTGCAATATGTTCAAAGCTGACCTCCCCTCGCAGAATTCCTTGAGAAGACTCTGGGGGACGCCAGCGACCCGACCGAGCTGCTCGGGGGCTACACCACGGAGCAGCTGTGTTCAGAGTGCATCGTGAACCTCTTCCGCCACCAGCAGTCGACCGCCTACTCCAACTACGACGCCGAGATGGCGCGGGCCTGGGCCGAGATCCAGGGCCGCTGCGGCCTCGACTACCCAACGGCCACGCCGACGCTCAAGACCAACGTGACGAGCCTGGGCAACTACGCGCCTTCGGGCTACGCCACGGCCGCGTGCGTCGGGGGCCGGACTCACGAGGTCACCAGCGGCGAAAACTGTGTCGCCATCTCCAAAGCCAACCATGTGTCCACCGGAGCGCTGATCACGATGAACAGCCTCCGCCTGGACTGCACAAATCTGCAGCTTGGACAGGTGCGTCGTTCTTTTTCGACCATGCCTGACGCATAACCTTCTCGTGTTCGGGGTCGTCTCTAACGCAGAACTGCCAACAGAAACTCTGCCTGCCTGCAGCTTGCGATGACTACGTCGTCCAGAGCGGCGACACCTGCGTTGGTATTGCGAAGCAGTTCTCCGTCCCGTTCCATCAGCTTACTGCTTGGAACCCAAGTACGTCTTTCCTCAGTCTCCGTGCGCACCTGTCTAATGGTTCTGCAATACTGGCAACCTTGGTTTAGTGCTGACAAGATGCCGTGAAACGCAACAGCAATCAACCCACACTGCACCAACCTCCTCGTCGACCAGAACCTCTGCATCGGGCCCCCTGGCGGGGAGGCCACATTTACCACCGTGCCCGGCGCCACAGCCACGCAGACGGCCATCTACGCCACCGCTACGGCGGCGAGGCCGACCCCCTTGGCGGAGGGCACCACGACCAAGTGCGGGAAGTACTACCTTGTGCAGCCGGTAAGTGGCACCTGATTTCCGCCCTTTTGCTCCAGGCAAAGACAGTCCCCAACCAGGAGAGGTCCTGGCTTGGCTCTACTGCTGACGTGCGAGGCTGAATGTGTTTAGGGAGACTATTGCGAGATCGTAGCGCTGAACCAGACTGTTCCTCTCAACTGGTTCCTCGGCATGAACCCTCAAGTGAGTAGTGCATCTTTTCCAGTTGGATCTTCAGGAGCAAAGTTGTTTACCAAGCCGGACGATGATACAGATCGACAACGCGTGCGGTAACCTTCTCTCGGGCTTCAACTACTGCGTGCAGCCGACGAGCGACTGGAACACGACCGGCACGTCCGAACCCGTCCCAGCCCCGACATCTACGCCTCCAGGCACCATCAGCGAGTGCTATGAGTAAGTTTGCATTTTGCAAAGCCGCATCAATGCATCGCAATCCTAACTTGTCATCTCAGATGGTATGTTATCCAATCCGGAGACTACTGTGGAAAGGTCCAAGACCAATTCGGCATCACCTTCGCGCAATTGCAAGCATGGAACCCGGTACGCCGATTTTCATTTTACCGCTGCCAATTAGTGTTCGAGAGAGCTGACCTATGAACCTCCTCCGCGTGCAGGCTCTAGAGGACGACTGCTCCAATCTCCTGCTCGACGTCGCGTACTGCGTGAACGGGGGCGCCATAGCTAGTGGCGCTTTCGCCGCCCGCCTAACCGCGGCGCCCAGCAGCGACAACGACGACACGCGCGTTTCGTCGCTGGCTCCGTTGCGACTTCGAGACCCGATCCAGACACAGGCACCTGCTGCAGGCGACCGGCCGGGTGGCGTGCCGGTTGGGTGGCCTGGGGTAAACTCGCCTAGGCTGAGAGCGCAGATGGGACTGGGATCGCCTGGGAAATAAGAAGACTGAGAGCGATTTGGCGCTGCGTCAGGCTTTCATTGCTTAGTGCATGGATCCGAATTGGATCATCGCAATCGAGTTGACGGCGGGGGGTTCTTAGAGGTCTTGACATTCGATTGCCAGCGTCAAAACGGGTATAATAGGTGGTTGTGGGTGATGTAGAGGGAGTTGGGGATCAGGATTGTTGCTGTGGTTGACGATAGAAGTTGCGAGACTCGGCCCGTGCCGTGCGCCAAGCTGCGCTAGTGGCTAGTTTTGCGCTACGCACGCGAACTAGCGTTTGGACTATACATACCCTTCAGTACTCTCAATCGTGGACTGGGGCGTTTGACGGCTCTGCCATGTCTCCCCCTGCAGAAACAAGGCACCGGTTTACACTGTGTATACCAAGCGCGGGAGAGTGCTATATCACTAAATTACCTTCCTAAATGAGCTACAGCCCCGGAGACTTTATGTACCAAAAACCCGTTCATACCCTCGGATTCAATCAACCTCGCCTTCGTGCACCCTACCATCTCACTATTCACCTTATCTACCCCGCCTCCAACCTAGAGCTATGTCGAAACCGTCCAGCTTATTTACCTCCTATACCGACGCCGCCAGCACCTACTGGCCGCCCGGTTGGAACTTCCAGCGGTATGCCCACGCCACGCCCGCGGACAACGCCGCACTGTCGGACGAGGAGCGCGCTAAGATGCAGGCCGGCTTCCGCGAAGCGCTCGGCGAGGACGGCGTTATGGAAATGGCCCGCGTCGTGTGGCAGGAGCAGCTGCGCCGCATGAAGGTCGAGAAAGAGTCTTCTTCTGCTGCCACCGCGTCGTCATCGTCGTCTGCGCAGAAGCAGCAGCAGCAGCAATGGCCTCCGCAACCTCCCCCCGACTGGCTCAAGACTTGGCGCAAACGGGCGGGCGGCGACGGCGGCGGGGCCTGGGGCTTCGTCGCGTTCTGTACTTCCAGTGCCGTCGCTGCCATGCCGGAGTCGGACGTGGCCAAATTCCAAACACGCGTACGGGAGATGGCGGAGATCCCGATCCAGAAGGCGTTGGTGGATGAAGGCCAGCCGGCCGATGAGATTGCCGAGGCGCGACGATCGTTCGAGATCCGCTGGGTCGAGGTGGACGACGACGACGAAGACATCAAGGGCGAGGAAGGAAAGGGAGAGGCGAGAACAGGAGGAGACTGGGTTGAGAAGGCGCGCGCCAGTTATCGTGGTATGCGCGAGTCTGGCGTCCTCCCATCGGGTCTCGATCTGCCCGTCTTCCTCTGTGCGTCACCCGCCGCCGTGGCCTCGGTGCTGCGGACGTCGCCGGCGGAAGCGAAGGAGGCGCACGATGGGAAGCCGCGTTGGCGATCCGGCGACGTCCCATTCCTGCTGGTCGCAGCCGCAGAGACGGAACAGGGGATCGTCGAGGACGACGAGGACGACGAAGAAGAAGAAGAAACTAAGGCTGGCGGTGGTGAACGGAGCTGGTTCAAGCCCGTTTTCAAAGCGGCCGCCGAGGTGCTGGTGGACGAGCTCTGGTGGATCGTCGCGGAGCAGATGATGTCGCTAGGCCAGATGACAAGGTTCGTTCGGGGCGCGACGGTGGCTGAGGAGCATGTCACGACGACGGAAGAAGAGAGGCAAGGGGAGGGAGGAGAGGCGGCTGATGTTGGTAGTGGACGTGCCGAGGAGCCAGGCCATGACGACGACGGGCTGGATGACATATGGTGGACAGTTCACATGCCGCCGCGTCAGATGAGGAAAAGGCGGAGGGTATGAGCGAGATCTAGATAGTGAGTCCGAAGAGCCACTTACCTGACTGGAGTGTCAACTCCTGGGCATGTCAACATGTGGCTCCCTGCATACCATCTACGATCAGCCCGCTGCTACTACCGCAACGAGTCTTCACGAACGACCGTCTTCTATATGATACTTTCATATCATCACCCTCCTCACACTCGCGGGCACCTCTCCGGGCAGCTACTCCAACAATCCTTGAAACTGCAATCTGATCCGCAGTCAAAAATCAAGCAACGAACGTCACGATGAACTGAGGCACGAATCAGGTGAACATGTTGCTACCGTATAACCGATCAGATTCAGGCTACTGAAGTATAATGCAAAACGAGTAACGTGCTCCACACTTCGACCGAATCAACCTCTCTTCTTAATAATATCCGCTGCCTTTTCGCCAATAGCGTACATCGTCGACTGTATATGCTGTGTAGGTACGATGGGAATAATAGAGGCGTCGATAATAGACAGACGCTTAACTCCATGGAAAAGGAGCTTCTCGGAAACGCAGCCGCCCATGTCTTCAGGCATCATAGCGCAATTGCACGAAGGAT
Source organism: Alternaria gaisen (assembly GCA_004156025.2). NCBI lineage: Eukaryota > Fungi > Ascomycota > Dothideomycetes > Pleosporales > Pleosporaceae > Alternaria > Alternaria gaisen. The sequence goes on along the minus strand of PDWZ02000011.1, from coordinate 1,423,613 downwards.
GCGATAGAGTAGGGATAATGCTCCCAACCTCGATCGACCTCTTGATGATTTCGTCGTCAGTGGTGTACTGTGCCCCTGGAGATGTCTCAATGGGTGAAAACTTCGCCAGCTCTGGGCGAGCCCAGACTGTCCGAAGGAAGCGAACGCAGGACGCGAGGACAGCTTTGTCAACTGGGTTGCTCAACGAGTTGTACAGAATTTTTGGTGGTCCTTGAGGATTAGCAGGGTCGATGGTGATGGTACCTCTCGAGATAGGTTTCTCGAGACCAACAATTTCGAACGTGCCGGATCCAGAGATAGTGTGCTCGACGACACCCGCTTTGGCACTCTCGTACAGATCAGCAAGAATAGCGCGCTGAGCCTTGAATCCCTTGAGCAATTTCTTGCTGTTCTTGTAGACAGCCGGTAAGAATGCTTCGTTGTCTGAGCTTCTCACTTGCTCCGCCAAGCTCTTGTATCTCTCAGGGTCGACAATTTGCAGTGGCACCATCGCAAGACCTGCAGTGGCACCATCGCAAGACCGTTTCCACGAGATAGAGTTAGAGGGCCGGTCTTGTTAGCGCGGTACTCGGCCCACGCGGAAGCATTGAACGTTGGGTCGCTGTAAGAGCTAGGGTTGGGCTTGCTGACGTTCGACATATTGAATTGTACGTTCGTGTATGGGTGGTCTTGGAAGTTTGCACCTACGCCATCATGTTCAAGCTTGACTGAAATACCAGCGGCTTCAAGAACAGATCTCGGTCCAATACCGCTGAGCTGCAGGAGCTGGGGTGTATTCACGGAGCCGCATGCTAGGACCAACTCCTTATTCGCATATACGGTCCTTTTGGTTCCCGTCTTCTTATCGGTGATCTTGACGCCCTTCGCTTCAAGCTTACGGCCACTGCCTTCGAAAACGATTTCGGTCGCAAGGGTCTCCAACATTATTTGGAGGTTTGGCCGTGCTGATACAGCATCATAGTAGGAGTTGCGGGCATGCGACCTTTCGCCAGTCAATGGGTTCATCGTGTTAGGATACCAAGCCGTCCCGTAGGCCTCACCAGTATCGCCACTGTTAGGCGCATGTAGGCCCGCTCTGGCGAAGGCCTTGTAGTAATCGACCACATCTGGGTACTGGAAATCCGAGATGCCAATTTTTAACGGACCCTTGCCGTATCTACGAGATTCACAGAGTTAGCAGACTTTAAAGACGGATCGCATCCATCTACTTACGCATTGGGATCTCAGGTGATGTTAAATGTCTTGGCAACATCCGCTGGTGGCTCAATAAATTCTGTAGACTTTTTGAAGTATGGGAACATCCCTTCCCATCCCCAACCTTTGTTTCCCAGAGCCTCCCAAGCGTCATAGTCGCCCGCTGCGGCTCGATCGTACAGCATACCATTGACGACGGAGCCGCCACCAAGCACACGTGCGACACGCGTTGGGAACGTCTTGTTCGCAATGTGTGGTTCGGGTTGCGAAATATAACCCCAGAGCAAAGTTTCGTTCAACGCATAAGTAGCGCCGTATGGCAAATGTATGTTAGGATTGTCATATGCTGCGCCAGCCTCGATAACGAGAACGCTTTCTGTGCGAACGTATTAGTACTGACCTGAATTCAACTGTCAGATGGACGCATCTTAACTTACTCTTCTTGTCCTCAGTCAAGCGATTGGCAACTACCAACCCTGTAACTCCTCCGCCGACAATCACATAGTCCCACGTGTCTTTGGAGGCATTGACTTGTGTTTGTCCGGCACTATTAGGCAAAGCACTGGTAATGCCTAGGATGACAGCGACTGCCAAGGAAGTCGTTGACAACATCTCGCAAGGAATCTCTGCGGAAGGCAGGTTGAATGCAGGAGACCTGGATGACTGGGAGGTACCCTTTCAGCGGCAGGATCTCTTAAGTTTATAGCTGTACTTTCTCAAGTATCCGTCGTCTATCTCCGCCATTTGTCTAGATCATCGTCTAGTACCCAGATGCGCATAAGTCGCCAAAATACACATTAGTCGCTGCATGTCGGCAGTTAAGCTCCGCCGGCAACAAGAGTCTTTAGACCCTTCCACCCGATTTGAAAGCATGGCAACGGGGCGTCCTGCAGGCTGAGTCGAGAATTACGGCGTGGTAGATGGATGGGTCGCAAGATTAAACAGGCAAGGGTGCTTCCGGAGCTAGGACTTATGGAAAACGACACGACGAGGCAGTGGAGCTGCCGTCCACGAATAATTAACGATGAAAAAAGCGGGGCCTCACTGCTCACTACGCTGCTGTCACGAATGGCTTGATACCAATGGCTGGCTCTGTAGCGAGCCGAAGCGAGCCACGAATTGGTTTCAACAACGAATTGCTGGAGGGGATACCTCAAAATCGTTACTAATCACACGCTATCATCGCCAAGCTGAATCTTTTGTGTCCGACAAACGTTATGTCTTTGCTGCATAAACTGCCAATTTGCCAGTTCGAGAGGGTTGAAGTGAGCCTGATACCGTCGCTTTGCATAGCCCGTCCTGCCAAGATACAAGATAGTACATCCCTGAATTGGCGGCTGCTGTGAGTATGCCATGTTTAGTGATATTGTGGCGAATCTTATTTATCCGACCTTCCTGAGGCCTTTAGTATGGAAAGTGGATACATCTTCGTGCATAATTTGTGTTTCTTGGCAGAGTGGAGCAGAGTATGCGGCGCGGTCAAGGTCGCAGGAACTTGTGCGTCGTTCCAGCCGTCGCACAGGCGCCGGTCGTCATCAGTATACCATCAGAGAGATACTACCTCTGCGTATATCGGCTATGTGATATTTCACCGCATCTTAGGCTTACAGTACCTGTTTACGCCCAACGTCAATGTGGCGCGGAACGACAGAAAGTACCTTCTCGGGCGGCACGGCTGCTGCATCCCGCTATTCTAGGCCCGAGTGGAGGTGCATGCAGCGACATTGGACATGCCACAATCCTTCTTCTTCCCTCTTTCCTATGCACTGACCTTGATGTTTCGTTTCGACACGGGAATATGTGAGTCCCTTTCTGATGCTCCAATGAGATTTCGAGAGCCGAATCCTCCAACCAGCAAGCAGAGGTATCGAATCCACTTCAGCAACCGATCCTTCGACCTCAAGACCACATATACTGGCGCCACGGGTGCGTTATGCTGCTAATATCACTTTCCTAGTCAAGATCCTTGTCCATACTGTTCGCTCCTGACCACCTGATTCGGTTAAGAATAAGCTCCTTCATTCGAGCCGCTTGACGTTGTTTGCTCTTCGCTGAAAGGACTGCGACATTTGAATGACCCACAATACGGCACAGTTGGATGAACCGCGTGTCTTCGAAGCATTCATATTGGACTATACATGTGCGCCAAGTTTTCTTCTTCGTCGCAATAGCCACCAGGTCAGCCGCGGTAGTAGAGAATGAGCCACACAGGGTTATTCAGATCGGCACTATAAGTCTTTGACACAAGCCAACATGCATCATCTTTGCTGGGTTTCGATAAGCTGAGGACACTATGATGTCGTGAACCTTTGAGTTGGTATCATCGACAAAAGGGACCAACGCTCGATTAGGAGACGTCGATGAGTGGCAATTGAGACCAGAAGTTCCGTGTGTTCTCACGCATAAATTGGCTCATTTTCCGCTTGTAGATATGACGACGGCACAGTTTAACGAGATAGCAGGAGACATCACAGCACCGATGCATTTCAATGACCGCTTACGAAGACGCTGTGCGTGACAGTGGCGTCTATCGTTGCCATTTGGTAACCGAGCTGCTGCAAGGATTTTGAGATGAGTCTTTCGTTAGCCAGGATTTATGGAATCAGAAACAAATGCAGAACCTTCATCTGTGATGGTCTCCTTGCCATTGCTGTGGTATGTCGTTATCTTCAAAAACAATCCTTCAGCTACAGGCTGACTCGATGAATTTGAGGTTCTCAATATAGCTTCGATTGTAGTACGCTACAAAACAGTTCACTATGGCCTGGGCCGTCACATGAAGGATCCTAGTGTCAATATGAGGCAGTATAGCTACTACCTCTGGATTGGCCAGATCCTCAACATGCTTGCGATTTCGGCCTTGAAGTACTCTATTTGCGCGTACCTCTTGGCTCTCAGGTTCTCCAAAGTCTATTTGGGAATCGTATGGGTGAGTGTTGCTATGATTACAACGTTCAGCTTAGTGGTTCCCATGATGAGTGTGTTTTGTCGCACTCCTATGGAAGCCAACTGGAACAAGAGCGTTCCTGGAAAATGCTTCATGTCAACGGGAAATGTTGGGTTGTCTTGGACACAGGTTCGTTGGCACAGATTACTGTTGGTGGAGAACAATTGCTAAAACAGTGGCAGGGTGGGACCAACATCTTCACAGACATTGTATATGTTGTCGCGCCACTTATATACCTCTCTACCATTCAGCTTCCAAGGCGTACTCAATGGGGTCTACGGGTCGTCTTTTGCCTAGGCTTGGGGTGAGTCTACCCCCTGTTCAACACGCCCAACACGCTAAAAGTATCGTTAGTGCAACTATATGTTCTATTCTTAAGACAGTCGAGCTTCCCGTCCTGATGAAGACTAAAGATCGCACTTGGGACAGCGTTCGTCTGGCGATATGGTCAGGACTTGAGCTATCTGTTGGTATATTGATCGCCTCACTCCCACCATTACGTAAACCTCTTGAGTCTTTATTCCGTAAAATCATGCCTTCTGCCTTCTTCGAAAGCCGGTCGAGAACTCGGGGCCCTAGCGACCACGGCATGCCTCTATACAACCTGCCTTTTACAATTGGCACCCGGGCCAAAGACGACAGACTACGAATCGATAATGACGACGACGATGGGGATAGTGAGAGGTGCATCTTACAAGAGCAGCCTGGCAAGGGTGAGATTACGAAGACGATTGTGAATGAGGTGCGTAGTGACGACAGGAATAGCGTACAGGTGCCGGACAGGGCGTATCATGCGTATTACTAGCTGTACTTCAACTTACGCACGAACAAGATTTGTATAGATGTGCGCAGACGCGCCCTATCACTCCAATTATGGGGGAGTGTGTATTAAACAGTTGTGTGTTATAGCTATTGAGAATTGGTTTAAATTCGCTCACGTCATCTCGAGGACTCATGGCGTGGAAAACACGAGAAATCCGCACTAGTGTCTTATGTCCGACGGCTTTTACAACATGGAGAACCCGGCTGGTAGAGCGCCTACAATATCGGCCCCCATTTCCTGCCGAAAGCATCCTGCGACACGGCGCTAGTAGTTGGCCCCCACGCGGCTGACTGCACCGAGTTGTTCAAGATGTGAGGCCTCGCGCATAAAGGCGACTCAGCAGTACTCTCGATTCTGTTAATCTTTATTTCGAAAGATTCTTTTACAATTAGAGTAGTGTTTGTTCAACAGATCCCCTTCAGCTACTATGATCTCTCTTGTTCCCACACAACGCCTTGTCCTGTTCCTTGCACTTGCGACGTCGGCGTGCGCATACAGCAACCACCTCTGGCACGTAGATTTCGACACCTTTGGGAAATGGAAGATAATTCAAGAAGAGGAAGAATGCTGGGAGGCATACCGAACTCTCAACAAGTCTCCTTACAACTCTAATTCAACTGCGCTCGTCGACTGTATGCCAACCAATGTTGCACCCAACCTCGCAGCACCATGTCCGCTGACCAAGGCATTCCACTAGGCATACTCGCCAAGACCGACGAAGTCACAAAGTCCGAATTCGGCGTTGTAGCCGTCATGCTTGGTTTACTTCCTGGGGTGCTGCAACTCATAGGCCCTAAATTCAGCGACCTCGCCATCCTCGCTACCCGAAGACCCATTCTGGCACTGTTTCTAACGGTCGGATCGCCGTGTCCAGCTCTGGACTACGAGACTACAGGCATGGAGTCTCTTCTCGCCGAGGACTCGCCGCCTTTCTGGCCCGCCTGGTTGAGGACGCGACGGCCATGGTTGAGCATTGTAATTTCTCTCCTAGAATACTTTGCGGTTATGGTGGCCGCTGGAAATGTGGTGTATCATTTCTATCGCCTTACATTCTATGCTGTCGTCTTGATCAGCACCCAGATGGGGCAGTACGGCGGTACGCTAGAAGCCTTTGCGCCGCTGCTCTGGGCCTTCATTGGTATCCCTATACACTTTCTTGGCGTCTTGCAACTACGTTTGTGCCGCATTCCTTTGGCAGACGATGCTGCATCGGCACGCCCGCGGAACAAAACCTCGTTAATCTCCCTCCTACGAAATGAAATCACTCCTTGTGCCTTCGCGACAGACATCGAATCCGACGAAATCAAACTCCAAAACGGTCCGACCTATCAGATTCTCAACTGGCTGATCAGGCTTTGCATTTGGGCTGATGTCATTTACGGGATCATCGTTCTCTCGACCATCCTATTCGTCCCCATGTGGAGCGCTATTTGGATGATTGGTCTTATATTTACGGGGACACTTGTTTGTAGGTTAGTCTTGGCCTTCGAGATGCACGGGTTGCGTGAGGTGCCAAAGGTGTATGGGAAAGCCTCAAAGGGATCCATGGAAACTGGTTATGAGATGGCACGGTTCATGCCTGAGAATGGAAAAGCGTCATCGCAAGAGCATACCTTGCCTCTGTTGCATCGCTGATCTAAAAGGGGTCAAGCAGAAGTAGAGAGCGCAACGTTAGTTCATGCGTGGTGCTTGAGGACGACGGATTTCTGCTACACGTACAACGATGATACAAAGCAACGTTTTTACGAATCTAATAAGCTATAATTGTACTCAAACTACACTATCTGAAAACCCTTTTACTAAACCCCCGAAATATCCTCAAAGGTATCTCCGCCTTCCCGTTCCCCCCCAAAATCAAAACGCCGTCAAATGCATACACACACACGGAGTTGGAACACCAACAAAAGAACGCCACACATGCAATCCCGCTATCCACCTTTCATTTCGCTGCCTAAGCATCCGTCCTCGGTTTCTTATTAGGCAGCGCAGGGACCTTGAAACCGCCCGCATCCGTCTTGCCACCACCATTGAGCTGCGTAAAACTACCCCCCTTGAACCACCTATCTTCATCTGCTTTTCTCTTTCTCGCCGCCTCTTCCTTGGCCCTCGGGTCGATAAGCTCAAGCCCTTGCACAGGCGTAAAAGCAATAGACCCCGTTCCACTCCCGCCCAATCCCACACCTCCCGTCCTCAGCCCCTGGGCGCGAAGACTAGTCGCCGTGCCACTGCCTCCAAAGCCTTTGAGGGAAGATGCAGCGCCGAGCGTCGTGTCTGTGCCCCAGCCAGGGTTCTTCTTGCTGAGTTTGGCGCGTGTCTTGGGATCGATTTGTTGGGCGCGGAGACGGCCGGTATCTGTTGCTCCAATCATGCCCATGCCCTTGACGGAGTCACCGTATCCGACTTCCTTCTCTTCCTTGCCAAACGTCATGCGGTTTTGCGCTTTGCGGATTTCGGTCATGGCAGTTGCTTCCTTGGCCTTTCTAGCACGTCTTCCACCGCGCTTGCGTGACGGCTTCTCATCGGGTACAGGGAGTGCGCGTCCACCAGCTTTTTGGTTGGCTGGCATTTCGACGAGTTTGTCGAGACGGCGTTCACATTCTTTGCGAAGATCCATGCCAATGTCGGCGGTGTGCGAGTTGGAATGTGCGTCCACGCGTGCGGCAAGAATGACTTTTGCAGATACAATGCGCAGAGCTTGTTTCCGGAGATCCGGGCGTTGATTCTGGATTATGTCGCTGTGATACAGGTAACCTTCGTGTCGTAAACCCATATTTGACAAACCGACGGTAGCGCCGGAGACTTTTGTTGAGCCCAAAGGCGCGATGTTGCAGGCGGGGGTTTTGGCTAGGTTTGCGATACCGCCGGAGTAGGAGATGAGATGGGCGGCAGTCAAACTTCCAATCAAAGCAGTCAGGTTCGGTGCAAAGAGTTCTGTGCGGGATTCGACGAAACCTAGGATCTTGGACTTGGCGGCGTGGAGTTCGAGGAGGAGGTGGCAGGCGCTTGATACCAGGTCGAGCTCGGTTTCGTTGAGCAGCCTTCCTTCGACGCGTGTTGCTTCAATTTCGACAATCATGACCTGAGCAGGCTCCATTCCCTCGATTTGCCGCAGCTTGGGGCTTATGTCTTTGATGTCTGAGAGGGGTCCGCCGCCGATGACTAGACATGCTTTTGCGTAGACGACGGGGTTCTTGATCAAATCTTCCAAGTGGGGGAAGAAGGCTGAGTAGTGGTCGCGGATGAACTTGTGGACAGTAGCGGTTTCGCCGTCGATCTGAGTGGAGAACTCGTTGGCCTCGGTGAGGAGTTGGTACTCTGGAGACTCCTCAAAGGACTCGCCCTCGACTATGTCCATCTGGTCCTGTGTTTCTTCGATGCGCTTCAACACGGGGTCTAGGTTGGCCTTGAGCTGCTGGGCGGACCGGATGTCGGCTGGACCCTTGTCTTCTTTGTCCTTCTTCTCCCGGTATTGCGCCTCTTCGTCCACCATGTCATCGTCGCCCGAACCCTCAGCAAAGTCATTCTCAAGGTCCTGGACATCTTCATCGCCGCTATCGGCGAAGTCGGCCAGAAGCTCTTGTTCGAGAGTCGCCATGGTGGAGTGCGGTCCGAGGTAGTCGCGACGGCGGCCAGAGGTTACCCTCCTAGTAGATTTGGGTTGAGTGTTGGGTTCGTTATGGCGCAGTATTATACGTACCTGTAGCCCGAGTTGGCCGCCGGTCGAGTGTGAAACGCGCGCAGGGGAGAGTCGTGTGGTGGGAGAAGAGAAGTTGCGACGGGCAGTGACGTGAAAGAGCTAATTGCTTGGCGTGCAGCGGGTAAAAGCTGCGCTAACGGAGTCGCGTTCTCACCTTGGAGAATAAACTTGTCGCATTGCCGAACAAGTTTGCATTTACGAGAATCGCTGTCGCCTAGCTATCGTGTTGCAGTCGACTTGCGCAGGCATCCGCCGTCACGTGTCTGCTAGTTTCTCTGTCCAGGACCGAAGTTGGAGCTCTAATACCACGACACTGCCGAGGCGCGGTTGCCCTCACGTCCACGACTGACGTGCGCCTCGCCGTCTCTCGCCATCGCGCGTATACTTTTACTTCCCACATCACGCCCTTGAATATCGCATCCCCGCCCCGAATATGGAGGCAACACGAGGACCCCCGCGGGTCAAGAACAAGGCCGCAGCGGCTGTCCAGATCTCCGCCGAACAGCTGCTTCGAGAAGCCGTCGACCGTCAAGATGAGAAGCTCAAGGCGCCAACGCAAAGGTTCGCGGATATCGAAGAGCTCCACGAGTTCCAAGGCCGTAAGAGGAAGGAATTCGAGGACTATGTACGGCGGAACCGCATCAACATGAACAACTGGATGCGCTATGCTTCTTGGGAACTCGAGCAGAAGGAGTTCAGGCGCGCACGATCCATCTTCGAGAGAGCTTTGGATGTATGTATTCCTAGTACCAACTGCATGCGAGGCACAGACTGACTCCCATCTAGGTGGACTCCACGTCAGTTCCACTATGGCTCAGGTACATTGAGAGTGAGATGAAGCATCGCAACGTCCAGCATGCCCGCAACCTTCTCGATCGCGCCGTCACCATTCTCCCACGAGTCGACAAGCTATGGTACAAGTATGTCTACATGGAGGAGACGCTCGGTAACATTGACGGTGCCCGCTCAGTCTTCGAACGCTGGATGCAATGGGAGCCTGAAGAGGCTGCATGGAGCTCATACATCAAGCTGGAGAAGCGCCACGGCGAATTCGAGCGATGTCGCGCAATTTTCGAGCGCTTTACAGTTGTACACCCCGAACCCAAGAACTGGATCAAATGGGCCAAGTTCGAGGAGGAAAACGGCACCAGCGATCTTGTACGCGACGTCTACGGCACCGCCGTCACGACCCTCGGAGATGAGTTCATGGACGAGAAGCTTTTCATGGCATATGCAAAGTTTGAGGCAAGACTGAAAGAGCTGGAACGTGCTCGAGCCATTTACAAATTCGCCCTCGATCGCATGCCAAGGTCGAAATCAGTTAATCTACACAAGGCCTTTACGACATTCGAGAAGCAATTCGGAGACCGGGACGGTATTGAAGATGTTATCCTGTCTAAACGGCGGGTGCACTACGAGGAGCAGATTAAGGAGAACCCAAAGAACTATGATAGTTGGATTGATTTCGCCAGGCTGGAAGAGACGTCTGGTAACCCCGACCGAGTGAGAGACGTTTACGAAAGAGCCATTGCTCAAATTCCCCCAACGCAAGAAAAGCGCCATTGGAGACGGTACATATATCTCTGGCTCTTCTACGCCGTCTGGGAAGAAACTGCATCTCACGACATCGAACGAACACGCCAAATCTACCAAGAGTGCATACGCCTGCTCCCCCACAAACGCTTCACATTCGGCAAAGTGTGGTTAGCATTCGCTCATTTCCTGGTTCGACAAGGTGAACTCACCGCTGCACGCAAACTACTCGGTCAGAGTTTGGGCATGTGTCCAAAAGACAAGCTGTTCAAGGGCTACATTGAGCTAGAAATGAAGCTCTTCGAGTTCAATCGTTGCCGCCAGCTCTACACAAAGTATATCGAATGGAACGGTTCAAACTGCCATACCTGGATCAACTTTGCCAACCTAGAGCGCGGTCTCGATGATCTCGACCGCGCACGCAGCATCTTCGAAATAGCAGTCGAACAAACTGACATGGATATGCCGGAAGTGCTATGGAAAGCATACATCGACTTTGAAGAGGGAGAGGGTGAATACGAGCGTACACGCGCGTTGTACGAGCGGTTGTTAGAGAAGACGGACCATGTCAAGGTGTGGCTGTCTTATGCGCAATTCGAGTTGGGAGTTCCAGATGAGACCACAGCAGAAGACGACGACGACACAATCAGCGACGCCGCCAAAGCCCGTGCGCGCAACATCTTCGACAGAGCGCATGGCAAGCTCAAGGAACGCGACCTCAAGGAAGACCGTGTGGCACTGCTCAGCGCCTGGAAGGCGTTTGAGGATGTACATGGTACTGAGGAGGATAAGAAGAAGATTGAAGGGCAGATGCCAAGAAAGGTCAAGAAGAGGAGGAAGCTCGACGACGACAGCTTTGAGGAGTATGTCGATTACGTCTTCCCTGCGGACGACGAGAGCGCTGCGAAATTGTCAAAGTTGTTGGCAAATGCGCAGAAATGGAAGATGGCGCAGGCGCAGGCAGCGCAGGCAGCGCAAGGTGGGGGAGAAGAGAATGGGGATGGCGAGTAAGAGGTGGAATGGTGCCAAAGAGGAGGGAAAAGAACGTGTTTGTAGAATAAGACTAATCAGCATCGTTGATCTACGAGTATTGAACGCGTACCGGAAGGACGATGCGCGAGAGGCCAATCAGAAGCTGGTTCGCCCTATGCGCGACACCATGTCCAACAACGGTGAATTAAAAAATGTGAAAGTCCAACGAAGTCTTTCAGCAAGAAGGATCGAGAGGACGAACGTGTTCGAGAAAGTAGAAGGAGTACGAGAGGCGATACGAACAGGTGCTTCGTGACGATCCCAGCGACTTGTGGCTAAGCTGTCAAGCTGCTAGAGGAGGAATCTCGAATTTATTTATTAGAAGTTTGTTGAGCTCTAGGTATGAACTTCTACGATTTCACTTCCCGCTGTCTTTATTCTACATTCAACCTAAGTCTCGTGCGCTAATGTTCAATCTCTATTGGCCACGCACGTGAAGTAGAAACTTTACAAGCTACCGTTGTTTGTGTGTACGAACGCGACTGATCCTCACACGTCTAGGTATCACTAATCTGACTTTCAGTTTACACCCACGCGAACTACGGTCCTAGTTTATCTGCTGCCTTTCATCTGAGTCGTGACACTGCCCAGAAAATTACAGAATGCTACGCTGTTTGTGCTACGTGCGTTAGTTCTAACGGATGCTTGATTTCTGCCTATCAGAGATGCTACCTTGGGCGAAGATAGCATGAACGTTATCATCTCAAGGGGAGCACGTGATCGGAGATCACGGATGTCGGTCCGTCTGCAGTTCCATGAGATCACCCCGGGGAATAGACACGGCCCGTACGATACGGTCCGTCCACATCTGCTGCCGCTTGTAATGAGCACTGAAATCATGGAAGCTGAGGGGCTGTGTGACCAGATTAGCAATCGGTGAATAGTGTTGGACATTTCCAATCGCCGACATACTGCCTGCCTTGTCAACAAATTGGAAATCTTGAGCAACACTACAATGACAAAGATCCTTGAGAGGACCATGAAAGAGAAGCGCCACATTATTATCATCGGTGCTGGGTCAGTCATACCAGAATCTCCATGACATTGTTGCTAACTAGAATAGCGTCTCTGGTATTCTACTTGGTGTGTGTCATTGCTAAAGCAGACGTTTCAGAAAATAACCCCTTTTTTTCCACTAGCACATCATTTCAAGTTGTACTTATCGCACGCCTATACATTCCAGATTGTGGAGAAGAATCACGCCGTTGGAGGCACGTGGTTGGAAAATACATATCCAGGTAGGAGCAAGACCTATGCCAACTTTAGTGGAAGATGACTGATCTTGCCAGGCTGCGCGTGCGATGTACCAAGTGACATATACCAATACTCCTTTGCGCCCACGAAAGATTGGTCTAAATTGTGCGTATTGATCCCTTTCGATATCGCTGCAATCAGCTCTCGACTAATACTGGCTGACGTCCGCAGATTCGCACCATCTGGGGAGATCCAAAGTTACCTATCGCACGTTGTGGATCACTTTGACCTGGCTCAGCACATCGAGTTCAAGACAACGGTGACAAGATCTGACTGGTCTGAGCAGGAAAGCAAATGGCTAGTCAACACCGAATGCAATGGTATTGTCAACAAGGGCAGGAAAGCCGATGTCCTGATCAATGCAGCCGGAATCTTGAACCACTATCGGTATCCCGATATACCTGGGCTAGATAGCTACAGAGGTCGTCTGATACATACCGCGGACTGGGATCATTCGGTCGATCTAGCGGGGAAAAGGGTGAGTGTTATCGGAGCAGGTGCGAGCGCCGTGCAAGTCATACCGCAGATCCAGTCTCTCGTCAAAGAACTTTCAGTATACATCCGAACCCCGTCCTGGATCACAAGCCTGCCCGACAGTTTCGAGGGAGTCGACAACAACCCCCACAACACCGCAGGCTACCTCCAACGCTGCAAGAGCCTTGAGAGCTACTACAACAAACTCTTTCCCGTATTTTACCGGGATTCGAAAACACAGACGCAGAAGCGTGAAGAGCTTGAACTGTGGATGAGAGAACGTATCGCAGACCCTTCGCTACTCAAGAACCTCATTCCGAATTATGAACTCGGCTGCCGTAGAATCAGTCCGGGAGAGCCATTTCTACAAGCTCTACAGAAACCAAATGTCACTTGTATATTCAGCCCCATCCTGACGTGTCAGCCAGAAGGTCTCGAGACGCAGGACGGCATCGAGACATCAGACGTCATCATCGCGGCCACGGGATTTGACACGTCTTTCCGCCCACGGCTCCCACTATTGGGTCGCAATGGAATAGATCTTAGGGATTTGTGGAAGGACGATCCGATTTCGTACATGGGGCTCGGGTGTGCGGAATTCCCAAACTACTTGTCTATGCTCGGCCCCAATTGCCCGGTTGCGAACGGTAGTTTGATAGGTACGTAGAAAGCTCTGTTTATGGTTTTGCCGCTATTGTTCATGCTAATAGCTGCGCAGGTAGTCTGGAAGCTATGGCAGATTTCTTTGTACGACTTCTCAAGCGCGTAGACAGTTTTGGCGTCGCTACGTTCATGCCGGACAAGGGCGCACAGGAAGATTTTAATCTGCAGGTCGAGGACTTCATGAAAGGAGCTGTATGGACGGGAAATTGCACAAGTTGGTGTAGGTCCGCCTTTTACTTCTCCACTGTTTAGTGAAGAGATTTTGAGGTCCTGTACTTACGCACTTTCCAGACAAACGCGGGAAAGGGGGGAGGATAACAGCTGTGTGGCCTGGTAGTAGCCTCCATTACCGTGAGGTACTTGAGCAGGATCGCTGGGAGGACTGGAATTGGACTTATCGTGGCAGACGATATGGGATATGGGGCAAGGGGGAGTCTGCTGTTGAGAAGGCCGGTGGTGATCACAGCCACTACCTAGAGCATGGACCATTACTACGAATGTCTTCCCTCGCTTAGGAGAGCTTCCGTAGGAGTGACCTATACAATCTTGCTAGTAAACTCTCAAACTCAATCTCCGGGAGTGTGGACAACGAGCTTCGAAGAGACATGGTATAAAAGGTTGTTCGCCATAATTTAGACCTTGTCATCACATATGAGGTATCAGAGTCTCTGGCCTTTCTCGCCAGTTTTCAAAACCATGCACTTCACTCAAGAGTTTGGAATACCGGGAAAGAATGAATATTGGCGTGTATCTTCTCAGAGTTGAGAAGAGCGCGAATCTACCCAAACTGATCCACTCCTCTATCTGCAGTCACAGCAGCGCCTTCTCTTGCGGCGTAAACTCACGCCGTGCTGGTCCTCCACGACTTCCGTCGCCATGAAATGTATCTTCACGATCTTTGTATTCCATCCTGAATCGCCATCTTTGTTGCAAGCCTGAGGGCAAGGTGCGCTCGAATGCTTGCGCTACGTACTTTCCCAGCACTGGCAGGAATTTGAATGCACTATAGGAGGGTAGAGTCAGTCCAGATTCAAGTATTGACTTATACAAGAGGATTTTGGCACTTACTGGCCACTACCAGCCGTTGCCAGGAACAGATTCGTGTGGTCAGGGTGGTAGTCGATGATGAAGTCACCAGAGGGCGTGTCGTTGTACCAGCATACGGCAACACGATCAAATTCTCGCTCTACAAGGGACGGAAGGATAGTTCCAAGGCCCGCACGCAACCTTTCAACGCCGTCTGCTGGCGCAAAATTGGTTCGCTTGTTTCGAGTCGTTGTTGGAGGGAGGGAGACACCGTTCTGCTCCGTCGTTCGAGTATAGCCCCAGCCATGTACGGCGATTTTCAGAACCCGGGCTTCGGGGTGGGGCGGAAAACAAAACCAGCCGGAATCGTAGTCTATGTACAATGGCAGGTCTTTGTAGGCTTCCATTTCAGCATCTGTCAGGTTGATGAAGGCTAAGACTTGTGCTGTAGATATCGTTGAGTTGTACATGGGTGCTAGGCTTGTCGACCAAGCGCCAGCACTCAGGATGAAGTAATCCCCTTGTATATCGTGGCCGTTTTCAGTCTGTGCGGCTACAATTCTGCGGTTCGTCGTGTCTTTCTGAAAAGCAGTGACGGTGCCTTGTTTACCGCAAATGAAAGATACACCACTCTCGATACATTGATTGCGAAGAACAGTAATTGCCTTCTGAGCATCCGCCCATCCAGAACTTCCATTACAGTATCCAGAAAGATGTGTGTGAACTGTATCACCGTACAGAATGGGGAACTTGGATTTGATAGCTCCTTGATCCGGCATTGGTTCCCAGGGGTGATTCAGACCGTCAAGGGCATCTGTGCATTTTTTGAGGTGCGTACGCCCGTACGCCTTGCTTGCGATGAAGGCATTTGGGCCATGGTGAAATATTCCTCGAAATCTTGGATCATCACGCCAGACATCAAACGCTTCTTTTGCAAGCTTGGCGTAAAGTGGATCGCGATAGTCGAAACGTATCACTCGCGAGATGTCGACGCTGGAGCCATCGGGTACCTTTCCTTTCGGTCAGCTTCGGCATTTTCCGTTCGTGCAAACTACTTACTGGGGGTACATGACGATCTACGATTGTAATGTTCCTGTAACCTTTGCGTACCAGCTCTACTGCTGTCGACAAACCAAACACCCCTGCGCCTATTATAATGATCCGACTATCTTTTTGCATTTTGCATTCGAATTTTGTTGGTGATACTAACTTGTTGGACGGTATGCAGTCCGGACGCTGTAGGTATCTTGACACAGATTTATGATTGAACTACATCTGGAAGGAGCATATTCGTCGGGTCATACACGCTAAAAAAGACGTGAATCAAAGCGGAAACGGAAGCGGAAGTGACACGGAGCTGGTACGGGACCAATTCCGGCGCTAACTGCCTCGTCCCAGTATCGCCCGATGTACCTGGCCGGCCGATTACATAGATTCTCAATCGCGGGCAACCACTCGAGAAAGAAACACTTACCATGTCTGTTACTTGGCCAGAGCAGTACGCTCTTTCCAGCTCTACACATGTCCCAAACAACATCTTACCAGCTCTGATATATCGAGATGTTCTCCCTGTTCCGGTGAACCCTGAACTTTCAAAGCGTCTTTGTGAGGGGAATGGTTGGGAAAAACGTGTAAGTAACTGACCAAGACTGGCTTGTATCAATGGTTGCGGTACAACGGGTCCCTATGATCGAACCAAATTTACTAGACCAATCCTGGGATAGCGTGTGCCGGGGTAGACATATATCACCCTTCTCATAGGGCGATAATGACTACGCGTGGTGTTCTATCGTAACCAACACCACCGGGCCTGTCACTGCTGTATCTGTACTCGCGCTAACTGAGTATCAGGGCGAGTGGGGGGAGATAACAATACCACACTTCCATCCAAATACTCACGAGTGTTACGGTACGAATCCCGAAGCTGCAGTCGTTAGCTAGGCTGATGTTTATTTCTCAGTTATAATTCGAGGAAGCTCACGCCTCGCTCTTGGGCGGTCGAAAGAACATGATGCTATGGACGGCATCGAGGTCAATATCCGTACAGGGGATGTGATCGTGATTCCGGCAGGAGTTTCGCATCGATCGATTGAATCTGAGGAAGGCTTCAGGTACATCGGCGTATATCCTAAAGTAAGAATTGGATCAAATTTGGCATTGTGTTCGAGCACTTATTGACTATATATAGGCGGCTCCACGCTGGCGAAACAACCACTGCGAAGGCGATGAGCCCATGGATGCATTGTGCCTAGAAATCAGCAACGTGCCAATCCCTGATTCCGACCCTGTCTTCGGTACGAATGGTCCTCTGTGTCAGATTTGGAAGTCGGCACGAAGTAGGACCCGCGTGAAGATTTGAACTTGTCGAAAAGTGATAAGCCACCGATTCGACTTTGAGAATGGAACACACAAACAAGAACAAGATGCATATTGTTTCGTCTCAGCGCCTGTGCTATTGCGGATGAAGTGAATCTATATCGTCAGGAAAGTAGTTGAACGCAGTTCCGCCTGGTACAGATGTGTCACCGTACGCCTGAAATGCAATGTCTTCCAGTCCTGCGCTGGTTGTCCGAATCAACATACCAGCAGATGAACTTGGACTCGGATTGATAGACGATTGATTATTTGCAACATTCGACGAAGCGGTGAAGAGCGGTGGTACGCTGTGCATAGCGGCATTAGACTCCTCGTCAAAAGCACACTCTGAGATTGACTTAGGCGATGTCAATGCGTAGTCGAACAATCTCCATAGCAATAGCAAGTCTTCTTCCTCAAGGTGTACTTGGTTGGCTCCTTCGGGTGGGGCTGCACCATCGTATTCTTCCTCAATATAGTTTAAAATTGAACGGTAAGGGATTCGTGCCTTCAGCTGCTCGAGAAGGGAAGCCTTGCGAGTGTTAGTTCTCTTGTCTAGATTGACAAAGGTGAGCCAAGCACGTACAGTGACTTGCATTCGCGGCCACTCTTGCGAGAGTCTTTTCACAAAGTCCAAGCATTTTTCGAATTTCTGTTTCGCAGACGCAGCTACAGTTGGATACTGGCTCTTGGTATGTTCCAGGTGTATCGATGCTGCAATTGCGACCAAGTGACCAAGAAAGGGGTCGTGAAGCATCAATCTGGCTTCATCCATATGATTGAGCAGCCTGACGACCCAATTGGCATGTATCAAAGAGAACTCATAAGACTTTTGCAAGAAGGTCAAAGGAATCTTCTGCTTGAGTCGTATTGTTTTGATGTGTATCATGAAAGGATGATTTCTGTATAAACTTCAGTGTGATGATACAACAAAAGCTCATGCTTGACTCACAAAGTGCAGTTCACGACAGATAGCGTCAGTTGAAATCGCAACCATACCACAAAATAACTTTCCAGGTGTGGCTCATCCAGCACTCGAGCGGGCGATCCTATGCATGCCAAAGTGTGTCCTGAAGTTTCGCACCCTGGAACGCTATTTAGCTTCACTTACATGAGCCCAGGAACATACTTACTCATCTCAATATCCAGAAGTTTTGTCAAGATGGCGGCTCTAGGAGAGTCATGTCTCCAAAGAGGCACATCGGTATCCGAAGGGGGCTGTGCAATGTAATCAATGACGCGTTCCCAGATCCTAATCGTCTGTATTTGTAGACAGGTGACACTCTGCGGCGGGAGGGGCGCATCTGAATCCACACATTGCAATGAGATATCATGCTCAGGTGGTTGCGTTCGAATATCTGGGTGGAAAGGTCCACTTTGGATCACCGGGAGCTCGAAGGCTGTGGTAGGAGTCGAAGGGTTTCTTGTGTTTCCTCCAAGAAGCATTCGGTCTAACATGAAAAGTGACCAGATAATCTCCTGCCGGCGAGCTCGATCGGCAAGCTCAAGGCCACAGAGCGAATCCGCACTCAACATATCACGGGCTTGCGCAACTCGCAACCCTAAAGCCACCTGTGCTCGCGCTCTCTCTAGTCTCCCGTCTATACAAGATTTCATCAGCCCATATCAACGAAATCGGTTCGATAGGTATAGAGACGCACCTCCCGAATCCACCTGGACTTGGAGACAAAGCGCCTGGAAGTATACATCATCAATCGCAAAGTCACAGTATGCCTTTGCGATAAGGTTCCACGAAAGTTTTGTCATTCTCGCTATACATCTCATTCTTTCGGATCTTTTGCTGAGAAACGGATGTCGGGATGAGCGTAAACTCAGAGCGAGCATAGCATATAGAATCATCGGAGGTAACAAGTCATCTTCACTAGACTCGAGGGTCTGAGAGGAAGCCAGGATGGGACATGGCTGGTTGCAAAACTCTGAAAAGTATAGCGCAATACCCTCCGATATGACTGAGTCTGGTAGTTGCGCGTCTTTTATACTGCCGAATTATCAGTGTTCAGTCATTGTAGTGATCGGTACAGGCCCTTACTGTGCATAGGGAGATTGTCGTGCAGTGGGAGGCGTTAATGGAAGTTCAATCGCAGGTTCTTGCGAGCTTCGCGCTGTCGCAGGGTCCTCATCTCGGCCATGGTCGATGGAAGGTTGGGCTGATTCAATTGATCGCTGTAGGCTAAGATCGTCAGTCTTCATCAAGAGACACGGAGTAGCGAGCATACTCAATCGTGGCGGCAAGTTTCCTCAGCAGATCTTGAATCGTGTCTAGATGCCTGGACTAGAGAGGGATGAGCATAGCACAGGGAGATGTGATTGGCATGCATTACATCATTGGTGCCAGCCATATGAAGGACATCGTGAGGTCCGATGGACCGTTCGCGAGTTCGGTATTGAGTAGCATAGACACATTTTTGTCGAAGTCGTACACAACACGAACAGTCGGGTCTTTCCCCGGTGCACTTTGACTTCTTGCGACTTGCACTCGTGTCAGTTGCGGAAGTCTGTGGGGACGGTAATCTCTCCGTACGCACGTACCGGCAATTTTCGCAAGCCTGTCTTGCGCGCTTGTTAGTAGTATATGGGGTATGTCGGCTGCTTCGCCGGATTTCTGCCATCTAGAAGATGTACGTTGAACGGTTCACATCGTGCAGTGTCAGGAAGCCCGCAACCCGCGCCGGTGTCCGCTACCGGCAGCACGATCGCGCACAGACCTTCAGAGATAAGATTAAGCATTACCTAGGTACCATGCGTATACGGAAAACAAGCTGCTGCGATGATCAAGCCAGGCCATTGATTGTCTTGTTCATCACTTCCTGGGCTAGTCCGAGGCCGGATACCGGGGCCAAGACCATGATTCTCCGATCACCTGACCGGAACGGCAGAGCCACGTGAGCGGCTTTCTAACGACGTGTCTGTTGTCCCGATAACACATCTGGGCAGTATCGAGGGGTATATGGGATGTTGCAATGGATTCAGCGCAATCATGACCGTGAGGTCAAGAAAGTTGATGACGAACCCTTACATCTATCATGAGTCAATATCTCTGGAAACTCCTAGGCTACAAAGACGCGGAAATCGAGACACAACCCACCAATACATCACGCAGCTTACCATCGTCGTGGTACACGTCCGACGCTATCTATCAGCTTGAGAGGCGGGCCATCTTTTCGAAGAGATGGATTTTGGTTACACACAAGCACAGGATCCCGACTGTTGGGGATTACGTGCAATTTGAAGAGGCAGGGTTCCGCTTCTTCCTGTGTCGAGATCGCGATGGCAATATCAATGGCTTCCACAACGTCTGCCGACATCGAGCATTCCCCGTCGTTACCGAACCTGCAGGGCGAGTGAAGATCTTGTCCTGCAAATACCACGGGTGGTCATACGGGTTGAAGGGTAATCTAGCAAAAGCGCCTGGCTATGAAGAGATGGAGGGATTCGACAAGACGCAGAATGGGCTGTTCCCGATGAGCGTTCACATTGATCAAAAGGGATTCATATGGGTAAATATGGATGTTGCAAGAGAGGTGGCATGGGAAGATGACTTTGAAGGAGTTGACACGCAGCCTCGGATGGACAGTTTCAACTTTGATGATTACCGATTCGACCATACGTGGGAGATGGGTGGCGATTACAATTGGAAGGCGTTAGCTGATAATTACAATGAGTGCTATCATTGTCCGACGGCTCACCCGGATGTGGCTGGTATCACCGATCTGAAATTATACGCGGTCAGCACTCAAGGGGGGCATATTCAGCACTTCACCAATGCGGAGAACATCGCCATGGACGAGGGACAAAGGGTCCGCAGCACATATTATTTCCCTAATGCCTGCATGACAGTGACGTGAGTGGACGAATGGAGAGATCGTGAGCTCTATCACAGTCGACTGACCGAGAGTAGACCATTCTTCTTTTACATGATGAGATGCGTACCTACGTCAGCCACTCATTGCTCCATGGAGTACGAAGTCTATCGACACAAGGACGCCTCCGACGCGGAGTTCGAAGCCATTGATTCCATGTACAAGCGGGTACTGAACGAAGACAAGTGGCTTTGCCTCAACACGCAAAAGAACTACGCTGCAGGTGTCTACGTTAGTGGCGAGATGCATGCAAGAATGGAGAAGGGGCCATTGTTCGTCCAGAAAACTGTGCGCAACCTTGTTCGGCAGCATCATGAGCGCGAAAGGCAGCTGGGTCGCGAGATATGGCCTGCTCGGCAGGTTTTGCCAGATTCGGCAACACGGGTACATGAAGACGAGGCTTTCTTGTGCGATCTGAAATTTCAGACTGATAAGCTTGAGTGGTAGAGTCATTTGCATATGAGTGGTGGATAGAGACTCAGTAGATTGGAAGTGTATCTTGTTTCAATGAGGATGAGGCTGTTAGAGGAGATCTCTCAAGTTGAATGTGGAGAAAGAGATTGCGTTTCTCAATTCATCCAATTAACGCCGATGTACCGGTGTATACCATTACATTCCGCAAGACGTATCACGTTCATGCGCAAAGGTACTCATCAATGAGATATGCCGTGGATATGTAGGACTTGATCCACGGCCATCTTCGGCATCGTCACGTTGATGCTTTATGGCATTACGCACTGTGCCACAACAGATATCCAGCTAACCATTCATTCAGCCCCTTCTTCTCCATAGTGTTTGGCACGACGCGCAAGCTAGAGAAAAGCTAGAGCAAACAAGTGGCTTTCGCGTCGTGCGCTTTGACATACCCACCGTGGCAAAGTCCGTCAGAACCTCAGAATACGAAAAGAGAGAGAATACGAGAAAGAAACGTCATACCAAAACGGCTCTCAGCCAAATTTCAACATGACATAAATATGTTGGTGCCCTATACGTTTCAAGGTGTCACATCAGTCGCTCATTTGCTTATTTTGCCGTTCGATATATCCAGCATGTTGCGATCCCTCATTCTCGCAGCTCCCGCTCTCGCAAGTGCAGCAGCAACGCCACCGCTCTGTCGTTCAACACCCTCGGATGCATCATGGCCTACACTATCTGAATGGTCTTCTCTAAACCAAACGATCGGCGGGTCCTTGATACGTACTGTGCCCGTTGCATCGTCCTGCTGGCCCGACGCGAATAGCACCTTTGCCTCTGCTTCCCCTCGCTCTTGCCAGGAAGTCAACGACAAATGGTCAAACGGGACCTGGCACTCCCAACTTCCCGAGTCAGTTGACTATCAGCTGTATGCAAACAACTCTTGTTTGCCAGACGAATCCGGAAGTTGGACACAGAAGCAGGGATGCAAGATTGGTGCTCTGCCGCAGTACATTGTCAACTCAACGGAGGAGGTTGATGTCGCAGCTGCGATGAAATGGGCTGCTGATCGTAACATTCGGATTGTTGTCAAGGGAACAGGTCATGATCTCAACGGGCGGTAAGTATATGTTATTCAAATGCATTCAGGGTAGCCAGCTAACAATACCCGTGTAGCTCAAGTGGTGCTTTCTCCCTCTCCATCTGGACCCGATACTTCCGCAACTTGACTCGCGACACAGCCTGGCGTGCCGCAAACAGCTCTTCGCCAGCTGAAGACGTCTTCATAGTCGGCAGCGGCCAACAATGGGGCAACGTCCTCAAGTTCGCGACAAGCCAAGGCCGTGTCGTAACAACGGGCCAGGACCCCAGTGTTGGGCTGGGCGGCTACATCCAAGGCGGCGGTCACGGTCCGTTGGCTCCTACCTACGGCCTTGCATCAGCCCAAGTGCGCCAGGTGACCGTGGTGACAACCACCGGACACGTTGTTGTCGCGAATGAAGTCCAGAACCAAGATCTTTTCTGGGCACTCCGTGGCGGTGGTGCAGGACAATATGGTGTAGTTACTGAATATGTCATTAAGCACCATCCAGCACCCAGTAACGTCGTCATGGCAACTGTCCAGATAACGCCCCAGGGTAGTACGAATGCCAGTATGGAAGCATCATGGTCAGCAGCAGCCAGTTGGCTCAGCGCCCTCCCCGATCTCATGGATGCGGGACTCGCAGGCGCGGCCACCGTAGCAGTAGGAAGCACGGCACCAAAGTTCTTCCCAAACATGGATGCATCGAACAGCCCGTTCACCGGCATCGGGCTCAACCAAATCTTCTGGGCTTTCAACACCACGCCCGCCGCCGTAGAAGCCCTCGTCCAACCCGTCTTGTCCAAGATCCTCGCATCCAATACAAACAGCACCAGCACAAACACCTCCCTTGTCTCAACATCAATGACAGCTTCAACCCACGCAAACTACACCGCCTTCTTCAGCGTCATATCCGGCGACAACGTGGCAGGCGGCGAATCCCTAACCTCATCCCGCCTCCTCGGCCGCCCAGAACTCACCCACACCCCTCACGAACAAGTCGTTTCCTACCTGAAAACTGCAATGGCGAGTCAAAACACCACCGACCCGGGTAACTACGCCACCATTGGCCTCAGCGGCGGTCCCGGCGTGCACTCCACCCCGTCTGCACACTGGGGCGCTTTACACCCTGGCTGGCGGCGCGCATACCTTCACTTCATCGCCACGGGCGCGACTGTCGATTCCAAGGCCGCCGGGTCTGCCAAGAAGGCGCTGCAGATTGGCGCAGACTGGCATGCCAAGGTTAAAGAGCCCATGTGGGAGAAGTGGGCGCCGGGTTCTGGTGCGTACATGAACGAGGCGAACCCATTTATGCCTACGTTCCAGCAAGCGTTTTACGGCAGCAACTACGAGGCGTTGAGGGAGGTCAAGCGCAAGTATGATCCTAGCGAGAGTTTGTATGTGCTTTCTGGAGTGGGGACGGAGAGGTGGGAGTATGATCTTGATAGTGGCAAGTTGTGTAGATCTTAGACATGGCGGGATGGGGTAGATTTCATCGTTCTGGTGTGTTTTAGAAGCGACGGTCGATAGATTGTATTTTTACCTTTCTTCTTTGTTAACTAATAATAAAACTGTTTGCCTAACCTCGACTGCTGAATGCGTTTGACGGGGTACGTGGTGTGTATTGTTCGTTTTGGAGGAAGACAGTGGGTCGTAGCAAGTTGATTAGCTTTGATGTGGGCATAGAGGTGGATGGCGGTCTGGAACACACGTCAGCTAATTCTGGGGGAAAGCCAAAATGGTTGTAGAAACAGCAATGTTGGTAATTCACAACAGAGGCCACTTGTGAAGTTTGGCTGAAGTAGATGTTTTCATTTGGGTATTGCAAGGCAGCTCATCGTGCTTTCGTCCCACGTCCCTTCCAGCGCTCCCGGCCCGACATAAGCCACGGAGCTCTGGCGCCCGGCGTCTCCTTGTAGCCAGCGGAGAAGTTATCTCACATGTCGGACTTTGTCGTCCTCTCCGCTTCGTTTACTGGCCGACCTTCTTCGCCTCCTCCTGCAACTCCTTGATCTGCTGCTTGGTGTCCTTGCCGGTCTCGGAACGATCCGCCTTGACCTGTCCTTTTCGTTAGCCAGTGCCCTCACATCCAATTGTGCCATGGGTTTAGGGCGTAGTATTCAACTTACAGCGCTCTCGCTGTCACTGGCAAGCTGCTCCTCCCAGGAAGCCTTGCCCTGCTTTTGCTTGTTCAGCTGCTCCTGCTTCTTCTTCTCAACCTCCTCGGCACGGTTCTCAGAATCTGTTCGATTGCGTCAGCTCTGGTTCTCTCTCTTGGTGTACAGTTGGCACGCATTCAGCGTCATGGTGCTGGATGCTGGGCCGAGGTTGTCGGTGCGGACGTACGGAGAGTTGACTCCTTGCCGGCGGTGCGGGCTATTGATTGGGAGAAGGCCGCACGCTGGACAAAGGCGACGGGAGCGCGACGGGTTGCGAAGGCACGGATGGCGGACATGGCTAGTTTCGTGGGAGGTGTTTACGTGGAGGGAGTAGTAGTTTGCGGGGTTTCGGCGGTGTAGCTCGGAGCTCTAGCTGCACGTATTATTCGTTCCGTAGGTGTATTTCAACAGGAAGAAATCAATTGAATTGATGAGGAACCTTAGAAGTGTAGAAAAAGCTGGCAGATGACGATTGCAGGAAGGAGGGTTGGTTTGCTGGAGAAAACACACGTTCCTCGGTTAGTGGACGTGACTAGCTTCACCCAACGACGTCATCCTTTCCCCAGTCGGCAATCATCATTACAACAATTGGCCGAGTCCTGTCAGTCGCTCGACGGAGCCTCATTAGTCATGCTCTTGCGACAGCTAGATGAGGCCTAGACCCAGAGAGGCTCTGGTGAACTTGCTCTCTCCACGCCTGCCCCCCAACTCCAGCACACGGCACCAGTAGCCGCTTACAGCTTTGGGTTATGTGCTCTTATGCCACAGTAGGGTCGATTATGCCGTCGCTGTCCCCGATATCTGCTAGCCTTTTTTGTACCCACCGTATCAAAGCGAAGATGGGAACGCACAGACCACGAACCCGATGGCTGTGTGCATTACGCTTCGGTACCCTAATTCCACGTCGGCACGGCCGTCATGGTCATTGATTCTGGCTGCGTGGGTTCGCCAGAGACCTAGCGAGATGCTGTGGTTGACGACGGTGTTTTCGAGAATTCCAGCTGGTCCAGGAGGCTTCTGGTCGGCGGAGAGCGCGCTGGATAGCACGACGGTTGGTGCCGGAGAACTCATCGCGGCGAACAGCTAGCCCCGTGAGACCTGGTCCAGTTCATCAAAAAGCAATGAGGAAGCCACCTACGGGAGTTTCCACCATGGTCAGCACCGTGGTGATTGAGGTCCAAGCGGAAGAGTAGCGGTATAGGCGTGTTGTAGGAGAGTAATAGTGAAACCGTGATCCACACCTTTCGACGGACTGCCTGATTAGGAAAGAGTTTGGTGGCATGTGAGATGGAAATTTGGGTCTCGAGAGTACAGAACATGTCCAACGGAGATATGCGTGTCGACGCGTGAGCAGGCAAGTGGACACAAGAACCGGAACACCAAGCATGGCATATAGCGAGGTACATGCGAGTCGGACCTCTTTGTTTGAGTGTGCAGGATTCAGCACATACCAAGGTACTCTTCTCAGGCAAAAGTGCCCGTGTATAATTTCCGTATTCCCATTCAGCGCGAGTGAGGGGATGACGGAGAAGATCGTACGCAATGCGTTCAGATAGATGCTAAATAAGAGTGTAGTGGGTGCAGTCACGGCTAACATGCACAAGCTCTTCAAGTGATGAAAGATTTCCTGTAATTATTTTGTCAAGTGTGGGTTTAGTAATAGAATCTAGTTGATCTTACTGAGAAGGATACAATCTGCGTTGTCGGTCTTTTCTCCTCTTATTCGCAAATTACAAAAGTTCCAGCTTCTGCTACCTCTTGCTATTCATTCTCCTGTTAACTACGGTAGATACTCCAAGGACCTTTCTAGAATGTCGCTGCGAGCAACACAGGAACACTACCTGTAGAAGAAGGTACATCGGGGGATCTACTAAAAGGGTACATATACAGCTGCATATAGTGAAGCCAAGTGAGTGTTTGGAACACACTTCTACTACGATACAGTACAGTGTAACTCAACAGCGTTGTGCCTGCGTCTTAGCAACAACACGTCCATCGTATCAATCGGAACATCTGTTCATATTCCCATACATGTCGAATTCTTCACACGTACCGATGATAGAGACATGAGATGTATAGCCTTAATCTCGCTCTCGACATCAGTCTACCATCTCGCTATCAAAGACTTACACATCCTTTTTCAGAACACCAGATTTGTAGAATCTCTTGCCATCCTCCTACCCACTCTCTTTCTCTTCTACTACTAGCTCTCCCTCCCCTCACACCCTCGTCACGACATAACATCCATTCCACCATCCACTCAACCTCGCAACCTAAGATTTCGTTCCTTTTTCTCAGACGAAAAAGTAAACAAGGCAAAACCTCCAAATCAGACCACCTCCTAACCCTAATCAAATTTCACATGACCAAGCATTCCACAAGAGTCAGGACTAGCATAAAGAGCTCGAATGAACACCCTATCTATCCATCACGCATCCACGCTAAGAGGAACGAAATGGTGAGGGGGAAGGGGAAACAAATACACTACTAATATTAGCACACCAACATCCCCCGAATTAGCCAACCGTTGCCCCAAAAACACCCGTTTTGCCTCGAAATCGAGTCTAGAAATGGCCATATGGCACCAAAACCTGATCTACATAGCAATAGCCCGCCGCTTGCTCCCTCGTGACAGCTCCCCTAAAGCTAAGTTTACCACTAAACTCCCGCCAAAGAGAACAGGCCACAGGTCGGCACAGCTTCCCCCCTTGAACTAGCCTGCATTCGTTTCTTCCCCTTGGGTCGTCCGTCCGCATGGAGAGAGGGGGAGGGGAGTACCTGGCATGGCGTGGGCAATCCCCGAGCTTGGTGTGGGTGGGGTTTTAGTCAGTCTGGTCCCTGGGAAGGTTTTCCAAGGGCATGCCCAGGTGACATTGCGTGGCGTGCGGGGTCAGCCAGCTCAGCTCAAGAGGTGTTGGGACCATCTTTCGTCAGTTTAGTGGAGGCCTTCACACGATATGTATGGTAAGTAGAGCGCTGGCAGTGGACTTGGACAGTTGATCAATGAGTTAAGTTGCGTGTATTCCTTTCCTAGGATATTCACTGCCCTCGAACGTAAAAGTTGCGAGGCGTGTAGATATAAGAGGGAGAACAGAGCTCCCAATGGAAGGAGAGAGAGAGAGAAAAACATCCAAGAAGAGATCGCCAACCACACCGGGTGTCGTCGTATAAATCCTCGTACAAAGAAACCAAAAACAAGCAGAGAAGATAGGAAAAGAGACACCAGCGCCTGATTGCGTAGAATCATCCCAGCGTCGTCGTACAAAGTAACGCGACAAGGCGAACGAACCCCAAGACAACACCGTGACTGATGACCCACCAACATGTACGCTTAGACACCGTCGCTTTCGCAAGTTATAGGGCGCCCAAACAAATGGTATATACCAACACCGCTCCGCTTGAAACCCGAAGAGAGAACCAACCAGCGACATAGGAAATCTACCTCAAGTTTTCAAGGTGTTTGAAAAAACAGATAGCAATAGCCAGAAATGCGTGAACAGACCCAGAAAACACCGTTGTATGTGCAAACCGCCGTTAATGCGTTAGCGCTTTCAACGCTTGAAAGCAATCGAGAACCAAAGCGCTTCTATCCGGTAAAATGATGTGTGGTTTTGTTTTTTCGCTGACAATTGCAACGCCGTCGCCGAGTTCAAGTGGTATACCCAAGATATGTCGAAGAAGATATCGTAGATTTATACAGTGTGGACATGGTGAAGGAGGATTAGAGATCCAGGTAGCCCACTAGCCTAGCGACACACAACGCCGCATTTGTTGACCGAACAAAAGACGCTTGGCCTCGTGCCCGCAAGACTCTACCAGCGTCGCGACATGAACTGTTGCTGCATCTGTCGGTTAGGGGAGACAGAGGGAGGTGGGCTGGCAACAGCTCGTGTCGAGGGGTCAACAATGGGGATGGCGTTGCGTGTGCGCTGGGCTAGTGGCTGGTGTAGCTTGGTTTGCGAGTTGTTCTGTTGGAAGCCGACAGGGGTGTAGGGGTTGGGTCCCGCTGAGGACAGGACAAAAGAGGGGGTTGGCTGCAGCTGGTGCTGGAGAGGCGACTGCTCGGGCGAGCCGCTCGACAGCGAGGAGCGGTCTGAGCCAGAAGAGTGGATGGATTGCAACTGTTCATCGAGTGTCAGCGCCTGCTTGGGCGGATTCGATGACGGGTGGCAAATATTGGCGACTTACATCATCCTCGGTGAGCAGGTGGAAGGGGCAGAACATCTCATCGTCCTCGATGTCGAATGACCTGGCAGCCTCGAAGTCGCGCTTGTATGCGATGAGGGTGGGGGGCTCGACATTGAATTCCTTGGGGGTGCGGACTTGGCGGAACTGCTTGTTGTGCTGCTGAGCCGAGATCCGGGGCGCCCTCCGCGATCGGCCGCCGTGGTGGTTGTGCGAGTGGGCGTTGAGATGTTGGGCGTGGTGCTGCTGGGCACCGTAGTTGAAGAATTGCGACATGGTTGGTAGTTGTGGTGGTGGTGCTGGTGGTGCTGGATGGGATGACTGTTGTGTGTGAGGAGGGGTTGCGTTGTAATCCAGGGAGCTCGACCACAACAAAGGCGAAACAAAGGGGTATAGCTCGGAGGGTGGCGGTTGTCGAGGATGCAGGGTGGATGCAAAGGGAGGCGGGAGCGTTGCGGGTGCGTAGAGTATTATTTAATAGTATTGCGATGCGAGGCTGAGAGATGTGGTTGAGAACGCTGGTGCAGAAGTGCGAGGAACAAGAGGAGCGAGAGGGCTGGAGAAGAACAGGCTGGGTCAGATGGATGGGTGGGTGGCCCGAGCGCGTCGACCGACACAAGCGATAGCGTGTCATTGGCTGGCTTCATTGCGCCAATTCGCCACCACGCCTCCTTGGACCGATGCGCTCTAGCTCAGCAGGGGAGCCTGCGCTAGGACCTTTGGAACGCTTGCGCTGCATAGTCAAAGGCGCGCCGCCAGCGTGCGCAGACGGATCGCCTCCCGAGGGCATCGATGTCCATCCATCGAGTATCAGACAAGCCTGGTTCAATAGTCGGCCATGCCTATCGCCCTCTCCTAGTTCCCTCGATACATGGCCATTCCATGGGGATGCGCGCGCAAAAAGTAAACCCCAGCCGGCGGCGCATCGTCAAACAGCCCTTATGCGACACACACGACGCTAACAGCTGCCAGCCCAGCGAGGCTGTGAGCTGGCTGGCAAGTGACCACCCACAGTGTCTGCGCCCTGACCGCTTCTTCCGCACCTCTACCGTCGCCAGGGGAATGCAGGTAGTCTTCCCGGCCAGGACACGACCACTTGTCCAGCGTCGGCAAGGGCGGCCGCATCGCAAGTGCAAGTCCCCAAGACGTGCTGGAGTGAGGCCGCGAGCGCTGGCGCGTTGGAGCGCTAACGCAGCTGTGCCTGCGACGGCCAGCAGCAGCTTGACACCGTGGTTGAGCGCATGCCAGGATTCGCTCGTGGCGGCCGAGTCCCTGCCGACGGCGCCCGCAAATCGCTACCATTATGAGCGCACTGCCCATGTTCTGGAATGCCGCCAGCGCTGCGCACCCGGATGCCCATGGGAAACTTGTTGAGCCCATGCTGCGAGACCAGCTCGCCCACCCGCGACCACCATGACCATCATATGAGCAGCGCCATTCCATGCGAACATCCTGCTGTCCGTTGCGCCTCCGACAGCAACGTCTAAACGCCCATGGCCATGCGAGACGTTTTCCACCCGTCAGTGTTTCCGAACATGCCCGGACCTCACCCTGTGTGACGTCCCGACGGCCAGGATATAGCGCCATGGCCAATAGAAATCAGCCACTACGTGAGACCAAAATAGCGCTTCTGCACTCGTTCTCCCCGGCCCGGACGCTCGACGGCCTGTCCAGTGATCGACAATCCTTAGCAGCAGCTCCTGTCGTCACTCCATCTTCGTGTGATGTCGTCCTGTTACTGTTGTTGGGGGCCCTCGGTGACGGCCATCGTGAGCTGATCAAGCCAGCCATGAATCATCCTCGAGTGCCGTGACATCCATGCCGTGCAAACGTTCCTGCGACGGGCCAAGCTTCGTCGCATGAAGAGTCGCCCTTGGCTCGAAACAGACTCATTTGATTGTCTCTCCCCACCCCGTGGGATGAGCAAGTGGACGCGAGCTGAATCAATATATTCGAATTTAGGCCAAGTGCTGCATTGATGCATGGTTCATGCTGATACTGTAAGGCTGCTTGCTGCTTTAGAGTGCTGACACCATGATAAGCACGCCAAAGCACGCCGACAGAGGAGCCGGCAGCTCGTGGTGGCACAGTGGAGTGATTGTTGGGACAGCCATGCTGCGACTTTGTGGCGCATGCTCGTCATGACGAATGGGCAATGTCTGTCCCTGATGCTGTTTCATCGGTATGAAGTCATTTGGTGTACCGTGCATTGCTACGTGATAGGACCGCCGAGCTGCTGACGCCCAAATATCATATCTGATCATCTTGGAAGAGTCTACGGAGGGGCTCGGATTTTTCTTTAAAGTCACACCTCCAAATAATACAGCTTACGCTGAGGATGCATCAACTTGTACGTTGCGACTAAATTAAATAAGTCTCGTTGTATACTCTTATGCTACTTGTTGTGCAACAGGTTCAACTTATTAAAAACGAGCTCTCGATAAAGGTTTAGCTAGAACCAAAATGCTACTTGTCCAAACCTCTCGCCTTGACAAATTTTGCAATCTGGTCTTTGCATGTTTTATCGGTATAAGTCTCCCAAACTTCGTACAATGAGATCAGCTCCTGCGTGCACTCCACAACAGCCTCGATATCTACACTACTCTCAGCAAGCCAATCGACTAGTTTCTGTATTCGTGCCTGCATCCCTTGTCCACCACGTGCATTGCCCAGCGTCTGCAGTGCGTTGTTCATCCCGGCTGCATTGACCTGGGAGCCGATGGGCTTGAGAACGACTGCCAAGAACATCGCTGTTATGGCGATAACATGCGGTGCGTGGAGAAGCGGAAGATCTGTCAGGTAGTGATCGTTGATAATTGACCATGCTAGGGCATTTTCTTCTTGGGTCAGTTGGAACTGCGTCTGGAGTTCAGCGAGGCTGCGGTATGGGTGGTGGAGGATTAGTTGAGAGTTCATCTCAGAGATGAGTGTAAATTCGCACTCGCCGATTTTGGAAACGTCGTTGAACGATGTGTCTGTCTTTGTCAGAATCGCATTTTGTTCTTACATTTCGTGACTTACCCCAACAGTGCCGCGCCTCTGCCAACACCATTCTGATGTGCTGCGGGCACTCTTCCATCTTACACGCCAAGTACAGTGCTGTTGCTAGCACGAGCGCTGGGTTCGTCCTCCGAATCTCGACCTTGGCATAGAATCGTCGGACGTACACTTGTGCGGTAGCCAGGGCTTGCTGTCGAATTCCTAGCGGTCTTGCCATTTTGGAGAGTTCTAGGATATGTCAGCATGCACCTGGATTAACGCGTCACGTTACGTACGATGAGAGAAGTAGATGCTCATATGCCTCCGATCTGGCAAAGGATATAGGTTGACCAGATTGCGTTCTGTATCTTCCATTCTCTTCCGCTCCAGTGCTAGCTCTTGTTTCGTAAAAGTCCAGAACTTGCGTTGGGTTGATTCCCAATAGCTTGAAGACATGATGGGCTGAGTAAACTGGCGCCTGCTGTACGTCGAGAAATGACAGGAAGCCGAAGTCACTGAATTCCTCAAAGAACGGCTTTATTTTGTTCCCTGATTTCTAGGTGATCTAACAACGCTCTCAGATGTCGCTTTGGTGTCGAAAGCGGTGCCAGCAGGCTGGAACTCCGATATCGTTCGAAGAAGCAAGATGCCAGCGGACCAGTAAAGGCCGGATACACGGCGACCGGAGAAAAACTATTTCAATGCATAGTCGAACGACACCTGGATGCAGGACGATCGCACGAGACGTGAAGCGTGGAAAGAAGGATGGTGTTGCAATGTCGCGTCCAATCAGGTGCGAGCGAATGTTAGGCTCCTGTCGTGGCTTCCCTCGGTGTTGCGGCATGCCCCGCTAACCCCTTTCAGCCGCCCTCTCCAAGCTTTGAGACTGACCTCATACCCCACGTCGAAGCCTGTACGAGCCTGTCTCCTTGACAGCTTAGCCATTCTCCTCGCAATTCACCTCGCCCGGTGCCGATAGTCGCCCTCCCGTGTGTGTCGCGACCCTCAGCCATGATAGACCGGAGATAGCAGGACGAACATGGACACAAAGAGCGCAAGCGTTGCCGACGCCAGGGTGGACGAATTATGGTCAACACTCGACACGCGCAAACAGGGCCACCTTGACCTCGCAGGCCTCAAGAAGGGGCTGCGAAAGCTGGACCATCGTAAGAGAGGACGGCGCGCACCGAGTTTCCGTCGCTGACAACAACGCTGTAGCCTTGAAAAATGCGGACCAGCTCCTCAATGAGGTAATGCAGGCTGTGGACATCGATGGGAACGGAAGAATCACAGAGCAGGGTGGGTGTCTTTCCCTTGATCATAGCAAATACATACTGACACTACTGCCCAGAGTTCCGCAAGTTCGTATACGAAACCGAAAAGGAGCTCTACCACCTATTCCAGACCATCGACTACAATCGCGACGGCAGGATCTCCAAAGATGAGCTGCGCTCGGCTTTGCGGACTGCCGGACTCGCTGTTCCCAATAGCAACCTCGACAAATTCTTTTCCGAAGTGGATACCAATAATGACGGGACCATTAGTTTTGAAGAATGGCGGTACGTACTCAGTCAATTCGATCATCACACGTCGACTTGCGCGTCCGAGTCTGGACCATGAGATGACATGGTGGAAGCGTGAACATCCCAAGACTATACGATTGTTGGATCGCTGTTTGAGCTACACCATGAAACGGTCTCGCGATGCGCACAGGCATCGTAACGAACTTTCACGACACCGTACTGACTGCTAAAGGGACTTTCTTCTCTTCATTCCGGTCAGCGCACCATCTCTCCACGCCGTAATGTCGTATTTTTCCGCCACTATGAAGGTCAACCAGGAAGGCGACGTTCTCATCAGTGACGACACAATCCAAGGCCTAGGTACTACACAGCGTTTTCTTCGTTTTTTCTTTGGTTCCCTTTTCATTGTAGCGCACACACCGCCCTACAATCCCCTTCCAGAGGCTAGCGCACCGCTCGGAGGAATGGCTTCACCACCTTCAACGATGGTCTACCAAGGTGCAGGTGCCCTCCCGCCACGGTCTGAAGCCGACAAGAGCAGCGCTTCTTCTTCCATTGAAGAGATACCGGCAAAACTTATAGAGAGCTTAGGAACCATGCTGATTGCTTGTGTTCCCAATCCAGGCTATTTCGTGGCGGGAGGCGTTGCAGGCATTGTTTCTCGCACCTCGACTGCTCCGCTCGATCGTTTGAAAGTCTACCTCATCGCCCAAACCAGTGTGGCGGAAGAAGCCGTCGTCGCTGCGAAGCATGGCAATATCATCAAAGCTGCTATGAATGCTTGGAGGCCACTTGCGACCGCCACCAGGGAGCTATGGCAGGCTGGCGGTATGCGCAGCTTGTATGCTGGTGAGTCCACATTGACATGTCTTGCTCGCGGGCTCTGACAAGCGCAATAGGAAACGGATTGAACGTCGTCAAGGTGATGCCTGAATCGGCCATCAAATTTGGTTCTTACGAGGCAAGTATAATCAAGTGAACCAAACGCTTCCCCTAACTCGCGCAGGCTGCGAAACGCGTCTTTGCCAAGATCGAAGGCCATAATGACCCCGCCATAATACATTCCTGGTCGAAATTCGTTGCTGGTGGTCTAGCTGGTGCGTTCTTCCACGTCATGATCTAACATGTACACATTTAACACGCTCGTAGGAATGGTCTCACAATTCGCCGTATACCCCATCGACACGTTGAAGTTCCGCATGCAATGCGAAACCGTCTCCGGAGGACTCCACGGCAACCGCCTCATCTGGGCCACAGCCAAGAAGATGTGGAATGCTGGGGGCGTGGCCGCATATTACCGCGGACTCCCTATGGGTATCGTGGGCATCTTTCCCTATGCGGCCCTCGATCTGGGTACCTTTGAGTATCTCAAACGCTATGTCGCGCGCCGCAACGCTAAACGCCTTGGCTGCCATGAACAAGACGCTGAACCGGGAGGCTTCATGACGGCCGCTATTGGCGGCTTTTCTGGGGCGTTTGGTGCTAGTGCAGTCTATCCACTTAACCTCTTGCGAACCCGGCTACAGAGTCAAGGTACTGTCCTGCATCCACGAACATACACGGGAATCATGGACGTGACGCGGCAGACTATCAAGGGCGAGGGAATGAGGGGGCTTTTCAAGGGTCTAACGCCAAACTTACTCAAGGTTGTGCCAGCTGTGAGTATTACTTATGTTGTTTATGATAAGAGTAAGAAGGCGTTGGACCTGCCCTGAAGGAAGGTAGATGATACTGAAGAGGTGGAGAGACGTGTCAAACATTGAACAATCATCCACCACCTACCAACAATGCCGAGTCCTGGCGGGATACAAAGCGCCGGTTCTGCTCAGACCTTGGCCTCCAATCCACAGCACCAGATCAAAAAGCCCCTAGCGGGGTTTCCACCTTGCATATACACAGACAGCGATACCCTTCGAGCTTCAAAATTTTTACGGTCTTCTATTTTCTTGTTTATTTTGTTGCATCATGCGTGGCGTTTAGGCGTCAGCGGCTGTGTATCACCCAACTGGTGTGCGCAGATGTTGGGTCTTGGAAATGAGCGAGAGCATCTGATGTTGTGGCTTTGTGTTGGCGAAAGCAGACGTGTTGTAGTAGTAGTAGCAAGTGGTGGGTAAGGATGGTGGAGGTCCCAAGTAGGAGCATGGCATGATCCACAGTACGATGCATGCTAGTCTTTAGCTGCTACAAACAATGACTGGTTCCTTTACTCCGTCTCAATAGCATGGAACTGCCGCTTGATCAAAAGTCTAATTCCCTTTATCCTCCCAATTCAAACAAAACAACGCCTCCCCCCCCCCCCCCCCCCCCCCCCCCATGGACCTATTATATGCTTTACTACTTTGTAATAACAATCAACAAAACCAGTATAATGATGAGCACCACAATAACAGTCAAACTCCAATTCTCCCGCGCTTTCCTCGAAAACCTATCTAGCCTGCCTCTGGCACGCACAAACTGCGCCGCATGTCTATCCACGCCTTCCTCGACATCATCCAGCAACATGACCTGCCCGTCTAGCTCGTCGCCAATCTGCATGGATAGCTCGCGCTGGCGACTGATACTCTGGCCCAGTTGATCGAGCTGCGAGTCTTGGTCCGCGATGACGCGGTCGTGGTAGGCGTGGATCTGCTGGTTGTCCAGATGCGCGAGATTGGGGCTGGCGTCGTCGGGGGGATCGTCGCGGTAAGGGAAGAGGGAGGCGCGGTTTGCATCATCGTCATTGTCATCGTCGTTGTCGCTGAAGCGGACGGATTTTGAGGCTGAGCGTGTAGTAGTGGGTTTCTTGTTTTGGGCGGCGGCAAAGTCGCGGGATAGGGAGGGGTCGTTGGGGGAGGTTAGGGTTGGTGAGGTCGTTGTCGCTGCTGCTGGTGCTGCTGGGTTGGTGGGTGTGAATTGCGATGTGAGTTCAGCCAGTTGGCTGCGGAGGCGGGGGAGTTGTGAGGTTATGGAACTTGAGACGGCGACAGTTAGTTCCATGGCCATGTTCTTGTTGGTATAACAGGCTCTCTTACTCGTCTGATGTGTCTTGGACTTGCGACTCCAACGATTCAATGCCGGAGCGCAGTTGCTCCAGTGACCGTGAGATCTGGCCATCCTGGCTGTTGGACGGGAGATTGAGGGATAATGCGCGTTGGCGCTCGAGGAGGGAGAGCTTGATGTGGTCGGCGAGGAGGAACAGCTGTGGGGGGTTGGTTGCCATGATGGCTTGTGGCGGGTGAAGGGTGGATGCAGGGCGGAGGTGTAGTACAGGGACAGTATGCGGGAGTAGATGCGATTATTCACAAGGGCAATGCGAAGACAGAAACACGCGGGACGTTGCAGCTACAAGCTCGTGCCTGGTGGAGATGATGGCAAGGCTGCTGCACTCCAGGAGCGGACCGCTGACGACAGCCCTGAGAGGTGGTCCACATGCCGTGGCTGGGCTGGGGTATCTCCTGCATGCATGCACGACGGCACGGCCACCAGCCGGCATCCCTCGCTCTTGCGCAACCACACACAACAACACCCGCATGCTTCCCTCGCGCTGCTGAAATATGCGCAGACCTGACCGGGCTATACAACTTTTGCTTCTGGCGCTCTGCAGCCAGTGAATGACTGTCAGGGCGACCATCCTCCAACCACCCACCCCGCCAGACTCACTTGGATCGACACTCAACGAGGAGACCCGAGACAGCGCATCTCACCGCCGACCGCTGGGCGGCGCGCACAAGAAGCCTCGCTGCCCCGGCTATCCAGGACAGCTGGTCAAACATGTCGTCTCCCAGTCCCATCCCACCTCCCAACGACCGACGTTCTTCACGCTCCTCGCGCTCTTCCAGCAACGCCGCCTGGACAGGCTGGCCCGACGAGCACGACGACAGAATCATGGTCGGTGGCCCTCCAAGCAGCCCCTCGCCCCTGGCTGTCCGCGTGTCCAATTCGCCGTCAACGGCGCGTCGTCACAGCCGAATCGTCAAAGTACCCCCCGAGTTTGCCAACCTCGAATACGTCTCCGCGCCCGACAGCAACCTCGTCTGCCTCATCTGCCATGCGCCCTTCGACAGGCCCGTCCAGCTCTCTTGCGAGCACTACTTTTGCCGCGAGTGTCTCGATCACGCGTGGGCCCCGCAGCCCAGCGGCCGGCGGACGTGTCCTACATGTCGGCATGCTGTGGAGACGGACCATGACATTCGCCCTGTGCCCAAGATCATCGAGACAATGCTCGACGAGCTGGTGGTCAAGTGTCCCAACACAAAAGCCGGCTGTAACTGGGTCGACCAGCGCGTCAATGTTCACGATCATGTCATGCTGTACTGCGAATACACGCCCGTCGAGTGCTCTGCCGCAGACTGTCGCCTGCAGATATCCCAAAAGGATTTCCACAAGGGCTGCTTGCATTACACCGTCAGCTGTGACGACTGTCACGCTTCCCTGCTAAAGAAGGACCTCGAGGAGCACCAGCGAAGCCTCTGCGACAATCGCCTGACCATCTGCTCGCTATGTGAAGCTCAAGTCCTCCGTCTAGACCTCAAACCCCACATCAACAACGACTGCCCCAAACATGTCATATCATGCCAAGGCACAATCGTAGGCTGCAAGTTCACTGCCGAACGAGTCGACGTCTTGAACCACGAAAGCAGCTGCGCAATGGCGACAATGGCCCCCCACTTCCGCGAGCAACAAGCCCGCATCGAGCGCAACGAAGCAAGACTGGAACCCCTGACGCGCAAAGTCGGAATTCTCGAAGACGGTCTTACAAATATCACCAACTATCTTTATCCCGCCAATGGAAACGACGCGAGTTTTCCCGTCACCGATCCTTTGGATCCAAACGATGCGCAGGCTCCTACGCCAGACTTCAGACTCCCGCCTGCGTCGTTCCCACCGACAGGGAGTGAGAACAACAACACCGCACAACCTCCTTTCGACTCGCAGGTCCATCATCTGCTTACACTGCACGATAGCCTGCGGGAAGAAGTAAGTCGCATCGCAAATGCGCTTACCGATCTCGACGGCCGCACCAACATGATGATTATAAACGAGAGTCAACGCTCAAAAGACGAAATGCTGCATGTCAACGCCGCTATCAGCAATATGCGCATGCACTTGCAGTGGGTCGTCAGTGCGACGCTGCAGCAGAGGAGTAATGCTGCCGGCGGCGGTTCCAGGACACCGGGCAGCGGTGCTACGACTGCAGGTGCAAGCGGCGCAAGCAACGGTGCACGAGCGAATACTGGTGCTAGACCGGGCATGGGTGTCGTAGGGTTGACGGGGTTCCGCAGGCTTAGTGACAGTAATAGGCAGGATACTAAGCTGTAGGAGAAGGGGCGATGATGACGACGACGATGATGATGGTTACGATGATCGCGGGCGAGCATCCATGATTGATATGTCTTATGAAAAGTGAGGGTTTTGGGCGTTTTTCTTCTATACAGGGGAGGTTATAAGGGGTTGATTTTTTCTTTATCTTTGGGAGAGGGAGGAAAGATTGAACATTGCTTCTCTCTTGGAAGCGGAGTTTGAGACTTGGTATGGGAACTAGGTTGAAATACCCCATCTTCTTCTTTTATCTTGGTAGTTTCGGTGCTGCGGCATGGAAAGGGGATTTTACATTGAAAGCTTTCCACCACAAAGGGAAAAACTAGGAGATATCAGATTAAGGAAAAAAGAAGAATATATCATATAACTTGAGATGAACCCCTTATCAGACACGGTCGTTGCAATTATGTGTGAAAAGCGATTCTAACACGTGAAAACGCGTTGCCATTCGGAGGATCATTGGTGACGTAATGCATGCGTTTTATCGAGAACCCTGTAGATCTACGAGGTTCAAAATAATCCTGGCAACACAATTGTTGTTCGTCGTTTGCTTTGTACAAGAGATCAGCGTGTCATTTTTGCTAAAATGTCTGGTAATACTAATTCAGATATCCTAATTGTGAGTCTTAACTTTTTTCGACTCGCTCACTCGCTCGCGGGCTTGCTTGCACATTGGGCACCGCCATGAACACATGCACATACACAAATCTGTCCACGGGCAGATCCAAAAGACAGGAAAGAGCAAGGGAATAACTTTGGAAACAACTGGAGAAAGGCCAAGAGAAATAGAGAATGGAAGCGAATAACGTTGACATGACAAAAAGGCCGGCGCAATAGCAGCCTTCACAGTAGACCTCCTCGTATACCCCCTCGACACGATAAAAACACGCATCCAAAGTCCGCAATATGCAAAGCTGTACACAGATAGTCGGACAGGCAAGGTCGATCCCAAGCTATTCCGCGGTGTATACCAGGGCATCGGAAGTGTGATTATCGCTACGTTGCCTAGCTGTAAGCCGAACCTACCTCCCCATCCCTATCCAACAATAACGTAACAAAATCAAGAAACGGATATCGCAACAAACTAACCGCAGGGCGCAGCAGGAGCCTTCTTCACGACGTACGAACGCACAAAGTCGCTCTTTACAACATGGAACACCAATACCAAAGGCGAGGATATCCTCCCCATCGCCCTCGTCCACGCATCCGCATCCAGTCTCGCAGAACTCGTATCCTGCGCCATCCTCACGCCCGCAGAAGTCATCAAGCAAAACGCGCAAATGGTGTCTTCCTCTAACCCTACAAACGCCACGCTCGACACGCTGCGCAGGTTTCGGTCTAACCCTTTGGCGCTCTGGCGCGGCTACACGGCTCTCGCGGGCCGCAATCTGCCTTTTACGGCGATGCAGTTTCCGCTTTTTGAGAGGCTGAAGGGGGGTATCAAGGAGTATAGGGATGAGAAGGGGTTGACGAGGGGTGGGGTCGTCGAGATGGGTGTTATTACTGCGGTTAGTGCTGGGAGTGCGGGGGCGGTGTCGGCGGTGATAACGACGCCGATTGATGTTGTGAAGACGAGGGTTATGTTGGCGGCTGGTGAGGGTGGTTCTGGCTCTGGGCCTAGCAAAGATGCGCAGAGCGGTGGTGGTGGTGGTGGTGGTGGTGGTGGTGGGGGGAAAGCCGGCTTAGTCGACGCCCTTGGTAACTCGTCAAAAGACACGGTAAAGAAGGTGGCGGATTCCGTCAAAGGCCGAAAGAGTAGTTGGGCAATAGGCAGGGAGATTGTAGAAGAGAAGGGATTCAGAGGGCTATGGAGAGGTGGTGCGTTGAGGGGTGTTTGGACGTTTATCGGGGCGGGGTTGTATTTGGGGGCTTATGAGAGTGGGAGGGTTTGGCTGGCGGGACGGAGGGGTGAGAAGGTTGATGAGGATGAGCTGTTTTGAATGCGTGGAGAGGAGGAGAGTCAAGATGCATTGTGATGGTATGCTCTTGGTGCAGGAGAGATGCTACAAGACCATGGCCATCCCCAGCAACCCTAGACGTTGATTCTCTCGAGCCTCAGAGTCATTGGAGTATCTACGCTACCTTAGCACCGCTTCAAAATATCCTACAAACGGTGGATACCTCCCTGTCGAAATGAACATCGAAACTGAGGGCAGTACTCCAGCACAGGTCGCCCGAGTGATAGAGGAGGTGCTACCTTCGGTCTCTCATCAAGGAGACCCAAATGACCGCCGTTGATCTTGACTGAGACTGTCGCCATTTTGATGAATTGCAACACCAATACGGCAAGTGCTTGTGTTAGCCAGGCCCTTCCCCACACCCCCAACCACAAACTCGTCTCAATTGTTCCATCGGCAACAGATTCAGCACGAACCGGAAAAACTTGCAGTTGTTCATCTTGTCGGATTGATTAATGTTCAATTTACGGAACGGCCCGAACACGAAAAGGACGTACCCCATGTTTCAGATTCGGCTAGTTAGCCTGACCACCGACAGACCATCCAACAACGTGGACTATCGAATCATGCAGCGCAAATATGCACTGGCATCGACCTAGGACTTGACTAGGCGCGCTCCAACAACTTTTGCGTCATTTTGAACTCTTCTCACGACAGGTTGCCGTCTTTGATTGGCGGAACCCACCACGCGTTGTGTGTGTGAGGGGGAGGCCCTGTTCGTGGACTAAATCGTTCCGCAGACGAGCTAGATCTTGACATTGACAAGCTTCGCCAACGTTGCTTGAATCACGCCTTGGAGTTGATGTGCCAAGAGATGTGATGAGCTTCTCTGAAATGTTTAAAAAGACCAGGACTATGAGCGCAATGGAAGGGATATCTTGTACAAAGCATTCTCACTTACATTAGCGCAATGAAGACGTCAATCTTTGCCAGTGTTGCATTTCTTGTTTCCTTTGCTGCCGCTCAGCAAGGCTCTCCTGTTGGTTATGCTTCTCAGAACGGTGGCACTACGGGTGGAAAAGGCGGTACCACGACGACTGTAGCGTCCTTGGCCGAATTCACTGCTGCCGTTGGCAAGAAGACAGACACGACAGCCAAGGTCATCTACATCAAGGGCGCAATCACTGGCCCTGCAAAAGTCAACATTGGCTCCAACAAGTCCATCCTCGGCACCGACTCCAGCGCCTCCCTCACCAACGTGGGTCTGTACGTTGACAAGTCCAAGAACGTCGTCATCCAGAACCTCAAGATCTCAAAGGTCCTGGCTACCAATGGCGACGCGATCGGCATCCAGGCATCGACCAACGTCTGGGTTGACCACGTCGATGTATCGTCTGACATTGATCACGGCAAGGATTACTACGATGGCCTCATCGACGTCACGCATGCTTCGGACTGGGTTACCATTTCTAACAGCTATATTCACGACCACTACAAGGCGTCTCTCGTCGGCCATTCCGACAGCAACGGCGCGGAAGATACAGGCCATCTGCACGTAACCTACGCCAACAACTACTGGAACAATATCAGTTCGCGCACTCCGTCTATCCGCTTCGGAACCGGCCACATTGTCAATAGTACGTTTCTTCTCTCTCTCTCTCTGTTAGTAGTCATGTTAGACTTCCCGCCCGCTAATGCATATCACAGGCTACTACAACGGCGTCTTCACCAACGGCATCAATACCCGCCAAGGCGCCCAGATCCTGGTTGAAAGCACCGTGTTTGAAAACACGACCGAGGATATTGGTTGGTACGATGGGAAAGTGACCGGCTACGCTGTTGCCAATGATGTTAGTCTTGGGGAGGGGACGAATACCGCGCCCAAGGGCACTTTGACCTCGGTTCCGTACGCGTATACGAAGCTTGGGAGTGCGAATGTCAAGGCGTCGGTGCAGGCGAATGCGGGTAATAAGCTCACTTTCTAGGTGGGCTTGTGGACGGTGGAAGATGGGTGATTGTTTCGTTGGATGTAAGATGGCTTCGTGGCTCTTGCGGATTCGATAACGCTCGTTAGTGGTTGCATCAGTGTGTAGTTTGAGCAATATGATATTTCGTATTGAGTACTTCACGGGTGGTTGATCTTCTGAGAACTCATATCCTATGCGCTTTGGTTGTCACTGTACTAGAAACCAACACTTCAACAGTGAAGTAGGGAATCATGAGAGGATGGTGGTTCGGAATGCACTGTGAAATGGTATGCCATCCTTCTTTGATTGGCTCTGACGTTATCTAGTATGCCAGGTAGTATTGGTGTCGTCTAGCTGCGTGATAATCTAGGTGCAGGTTTGCTACACTCAGCTCATTCGCTTCCCTCTCCTCTCGGAAGTTCACCAGTAGCCGTGGTTGTCAGTTGGCAGTGACAGTAAGGCTTAGTATGATAGGAGAATTCCATCGAACTAGTGATATCCTTCCATTGCTTCCGCCCAGAGAGACCTCTCCTCATCGGCATCTAGCACAAGTCTATCTGTGTTGAGAAACATTGTATTAGCACTGTACAACGGTAATTTCACGAAGAATTTGTATAGAGACTTACCCAAGGGAAGAGCCAGCTTCTGGCGCAGAGAGAGTAGCAGATGCTCCAAAGTATCGCCCACGGACCTCTTTCCCTCGGTATGAAGAAGAACCTTGTACTCAGTACTTCTCGGTGTGTCGATCATGACGATGAAGCTTTTGTAAACACTTGGGTGTTTAGTGCTAATGACTTCGAGAACAGATACCGGGGTGAGCTTCTCAGCATGCAGAATACGGTAGTGAGCTACTTGAGTTAGCACTGGTTATTGGACATGCCAGAAGCTGCAAGGTACATACACAATATCTGTTCCTTCAACTTCTCCTCCCACATGATGGTCTCATACTTGGATATGGCCATGGTGTCTGTCGTACCTGGTATTGCTGTCGAATATCCTGTGTTTGACAGAGTCGCAAATGTTGGGTGTAGAAGATGTGGAGGTAGTGCGCGAAAAATCTCTTATCTACCCAAATACTTCGCTAAGCGCTATATTGCATTCACCTTCACTTCGCGTCTTTCAGTTCGAGCTTGCCCACATTCAACAATATAAAGACTGCAAATCTTGACTTCGCCTTTCCTCATCTCCCTCATACGCGACCTCAAACACCTTCTCAACGACAGCGATAGCGACAGTGACAGCGAAGATGCCTTCTACCTTCGAGCCTTCCTTCCACGACAAGTTGGCTCAGGCCCAGTACGAAGACTTGCTAAAAGCTAGAGTAGTCAGTGAGTTTGAATCAGCCTGGTGTCCCACAGCAGTTCTAACACATTAGGTAGACCAGGCCAAGGCAGTTTATCATGAAGACCAGTTCCGGGATTGCACCTTCCACCACGTAGAGAATGGGAATATAATCGCCTCGCTCATCGCTTACCCCGTCGCCAACAACAACCTCCATGCTCCCTGGATACCATTACTAGATTCATTGGGGTCCAACACAGAGAGTGTATACAAGTCCTTGAACGATGCCTTGCGTGTCAAGGTGAATACAGTCCTAAGTTAGTAAAGATCAGATCGGCAAACAAGTTTGGTATACTAAATATTTTCAGCCTCTGTACCTGCATGTTATTTAGAGGATGCAGAGGAACTACTCAACCAATGTTGAGGTCGACGAGGTCTTTGCTACGAGATGCCATGACGTCTATCAAGAGCAATTTAGTGTCAACTGCTAAGCTACACGTCTAAATTGATACCGGGTTGTTTTCTAGGAGCATTTGGAGAGCGAGGATGGTTGTGTATTAGGAAAACTTAAGACAGCAGATGAATGAGCCACTTTCGCAACCAGCCTAGTCAAGATGACAACCACTTGTATTCTACTGTATGCCATCATGACCTTCCTCTTGTGGTGTGTGATCTGATACATCGAGCGACCTTAGCTTCGTTACTGTCCTACTGTTTCTGATCATCTGCCTCTAGTTAGTCTATAATCTGTCCATGTCATTGTACTCCTACATACCAATCGCTTTGAGAATTTTAGGACGTAGTATTCTCAAAAGACTCCAGTAGGTTTCTTGTACATATAGATGCTCAGTGGAGCGCATGACCTCAACACACTTGCCGGATACCATGCCGTCTGCTGTGAACAGCTTTGTTGTAGGGTAAACGATGACGTGAGAAACAATACAACCGGTGTTAGTCACCCCAGGGCTATTTACAACGTCGAAAACGGAGCCAGCAGGAAACTCGGGGCCGTATGCGACACGAGCATGGGCTGTTGGCAGTGTGAGTATCATGAGTG
The DNA here is from genome assembly GCA_004156025.2 of Alternaria gaisen. Taxonomy (NCBI): domain Eukaryota; kingdom Fungi; phylum Ascomycota; class Dothideomycetes; order Pleosporales; family Pleosporaceae; genus Alternaria; species Alternaria gaisen. Next base: position 1,378,892 of record PDWZ02000011.1, on the reverse strand, counting down.
TATGAATAATTGCGTTTCAACTTACAGATGAGGATGGCTCTAAGGCACTCGTCGTATTGGATCTGAGAAGGAATATTAGCTGTTGTCGTGCAAAGACCTCGAATGTAATGGGTGATAGTTGAGAGTTGGGATTGCATTACTAGTTGGCTTCGATCCATGACGGGAGTTTGGGTTCGATCCATAACAGGAGTGGCCATAGGTGTAGGAGAGACAAGGTTGAAAGCCACGTAGGAACATGGAAGCTTGTTTAAAAAGACGTCAGATGCTATGCGCATCTTTGTTCTCGTCTTCACCTTTACTCCAACTTAGTTTTACAAAATCGCAAACAAATACACCAAAATGTCTCTCTTGGTCTTAGGACTAGCAAATGTTCAGGCCTTTCGCAAACCACAATTCCTTGCTCTACATCTATTGTTCCTCTACATCTCATCAGCCAACAAAATCGCTGCGGCATTGTGTTTCTCGACTTAATCATGGCCGCGCTCATCCTATGACGCATGTGTAGCGAAGGGGTAGGAAGACGTGAACTTACAGAAGATCTCTGCTTTGACACTTGCTTCGTACTGGGTTGAGGCCTGCTGGTTACAAATATGGAGCTATGTTTGCTGTTACGGTGTGGAATGCTAGGCCGAGTTTGGGACTGAGGCCCATACGTAGAAACTCCAACGCTGAATGCCAGCTAGTTGACATACAAGATTCAAGCACCTCTGATAAGCAACACTCCGGCATCTATTGGGGTTAATACAGATAGCACTGACAATGTAACACTTTGTCAATCGATGCATGACTTCAGAATCCATGCAAGACATACTGAGATGTGCTTGCACAAATGGCATGGTCGTGTGGAGTTCCTACAACTGTGAATCGATTCGATCATTCTATTTGGCCAACGATATCAAGCCATTCCTAAAATTCCATGTCCCCTGTACCCTTCTTACCAGCTAGAACGAGAACATCAAATCAGCAAGCAATTTTTCAGGTCTTTATTCCGAGACTTACCCAAATCCGTAGACAGCGCATGTTGTAACAACAGGACAAGAGTATCCAAAGTCTCCTCGACGAAATCTCTTGGCTTGGTAGACATGAGCGGCTTCCAATCGTTTCTGTTCAGCGGTTCATAAACGACAACATGAGCTGTGTAACACACATTTACGAGAAGATTATCTGCCGCAGGGTCTTTCAAACTGGCAGTAATGATGACGTCAAAGACGGAGCCATGACTGTGCTTCGCGGCATACACTGCACGAGCATAAGCTAGAAAGAGAGGTTAGAAGCTACTGTAGCATGGGTAGGAGTATAGGAAAGTGATTGCGGCGTACATAGAATGATCTCTTTGATCCCTTTCTCCCCAAGAAGTAACTGGTATTTCTGCATGCTCATGGCTGGAAGACTCGTTGGTGATGACTATGTACGTAAGAAGCGCAGATTAGTCTGAAACAAGCCAGAAGCTCTTGCGCGAGAAGCCTCTCTATTCCATGCCCAAAGCGCAATTATCTTCCAGTTTGTCGCTTCTATCTCATGCTTAGGCACAAACAACAACAGCAAACGTAACCCGAGTTCCGTCTTAACCCTCATTTCTTCGATGGTAGCGGAAAGACAACTGTAGAAATGAGCTCGTTTCTCAAAAGATGATCCTGACTAAAATGTACCCTATTAGCATCTATGTATGCTATAAGAGAGAGAGTGACGTACCAATGGCAGGTTGAAGATCCTCATCCCAAATGGTGGCGCAGTGCGTAATGTCACTAAGCAGGAGCGCGGCTTGATAAAATCTGTCGTTTATATTCCGACAAAGTCGTCCCGCAACCAATGGCTGTACATGGAAGTTTTTCTATTTTTCTCATTTCCCGATCTATCACAGATCTACTCGGTCATCAGTCACCCTCGTATACTAAGTAATACACCCCACCATCACATCATCTTCCCCCTCTTGCGCCTATGCACAACCCACCTCCTCCCAACATCATAAACCGCCCTCGTCCAACTCCGCGTAATAATCTTCCCCTCAAACGTCCCACTAACCCAACTGAACAATGCAATCAACCCCATACTCGCTCCAAAAATCCATCCAAAAGCCACCCAATAACTCCTCATCTCGAACTCCATGTTCTTGAACTGGATACTGAAGTACCCCGTCATCAACGTCACGGGTGTAAACAAGATTGTGATCTTAGCCAAGAGGAGAGTAACCCAGGTGAGGCGCTCAACGGAGAAGGACTCCTTGATGGCGATGAGGTTAAAGTTCATCATTACAAGAGATTCTTTTTGGTCGAGGCATTCGTTGATTTCGCTGAGGGCATAGAGCAGGATTCTATCTTTCAAACGCTCAAAGCGAACGCGTGCCGCAGAACTGAGTGCTACGCCAAGCAAACTATCAGCTTCCGGGACGAGAGGGCCAGGCGAATCGTTTATCACAGGGTGGGAGGACACTAGTGAAGCGTTTCCGGGAAAGATGTGCGAGTTCTTGAGGGATGCCAAGGTAGCTTCTTGTTTCTTGAGTACGCGTTCGATGATGAGTTCGTAGGAGTGGTATACGCGCTTTAGGACGGCGAGTTGGCAGCCGATGTGGTGGAGTTGGTCGACGTGGGTGAGGTTGGCTGTTTGAAGCATCTCTTGGCGGAGGCGGTCGAGTTCGGCGGCGTATCCATGTTCGCGACGTGATATAAGGTCAAACGTCGCACCCCAGTCTTCGAAGAGATAGTAGAAGAGAAGTCCAGGGGCGTCTGTGGGGCGATGCGCTGTTTCTTCGTCGCTGCTGCCAAGGCGTTGGCGGATGGGCAGCTGGGTGAGCGCTGTGTCTCTAAGCGGCGTTGGTGCTTTGGTCAGCTGTCTAAACACGTTCACGAGATTGCGACGGGTTGTAAAGAGGGTCTTGAGATCTTCTTTGTTCAATGCGCCTGTGGCAAAGGGAAACGGGTCTTCGGAGATCGAGATGACGGTTTTGTCCTCGCATAACAGGAGCCAGTTCCAAACGCGCTTGCCGTGGGGTACATCCCGGCTTCTATCCGCAATGTGAGGATGGGTATTTGTTTCTTTACTGCGAACGTTGTGTAACGAGTTGTAGCCTATGCACATATCTGCGATTCTGTCAGCTCAGCTCAGTGGTCAACGGGGAGTACTTGTCCATCAGTAAGTGTCTGCAACTTACACCTTCGTCCCTGATCCACAGTACTCCAATGCCAAACATCGTCTACTAACTGATAATGGCTCAGGTCCCTCACCAACTCCAGCTGTGTGGATTGCATCATCTCAGTCATGCCTATGCTCGACTCTGAATCCACAGCCTCTTCGTTTGCCTGCTTCGCCTTTTGCTTGATTGAGCTAGACTTGCTTGAAGCATGCGACAGCATCGATCTCAACGTGGAAGAGCTCTTCTTCATGCGTAATGACGATGTGTTTCGCGGCGGCATAGGGTCGCTTTTCATCATGCCTAGTAGTCGTGGCGTAAAGTCAAAGTGTGAGGCTAGCATTCGTATCAAATCTTTCTGGTTGTATGGCATCCAGATATTGATCCATCGCGTGTGTAGTTCGGTTGGTCGTGGTGAATTAAGCAACGTCTTATATGCTTGCGCGTCGAGATCGAAAGCGCAATAAGCATCGTCTTCGCCAAAGTCGAGGCAGAAGTTGCTGCTCTTATGTTCTCGTGTCTGTCGGTCGAAGAGATCGAAGTTTCGTTCTGAATCAAAGTCGCGGAAACAGTATTGGATGTTTTCGTCCCCTGTGTCTTGGTAGTATGCAGGCAGTCTTTCAGCAGGCGACGCGGGCCGAAAAGGATGGTTTTCCATAACGAGAAGATGTGGAGATTGTAAAGTTGTATGCGATGTGGATGATAGTGATAGGAATAAGCGATCTGTTTGGACGAAATGCAATCTCTGGGCGGCTGAGCTGGTGATGTGAGCTCGTGCCGCGACCTTTGTGGATATTCGTCGTGCGTACCTCCTCAAATTGTGAGGTCACGCGGTGCTGTTGAGGCTCATACCGGCAAGTTGTCTTACCTAGAGATGGGCTAAAAGGTTCGCAGCTGCCTGCGCAACTCCACATCTCTTGCTGATGAAAGTCGTACCTGACATGTAAAGTTTATTTGAAATGTTTTCGGTGTGTTGCACGTTGTACCTGCAAGCTCGCAACACATTACAGACACCTTCACAAGACATCATGGGATAGTAGGGCCTTGTGCATCCCGAATGGTGATGTTACGGATGCTGCTCTCTCTTGGCTGATTTTGCTGAAGTGCTCGAGCCGCCGTCCGTCAAGAAAGCAGACATAGGGTTAGTAGATGATAGCATGGTGCGCATCATGGATAGCAGATGGTTGATCACATGTCGCGTCGACCGAAAAACACCTTTGTTGATCTTGTGTGAAGAATGATGTGCACAAAGGTTACGAAGCAAGAAAGGCTTAGAGGAGGATGATGACTTGTGTCGCGTGGCTTAGATCGAGATGGCACCTCACCCGACTGAATTATGGAGACGGAAGATTGCGGTGATCTCCCATTGGCTGAAGTGACAGACTACCCAAACAGGCAGTTTGGAAAAGCCATTGAAGACAGCCAAGTATAGGGTGAAGCAACTCGATGCTTCTAGATGACGTCAAGCTCAACCTTCTTTAGACATTGAAGTGTAGGTACCACAGAGGGACAATGAATCGACATGGTCTTACCATCGCTCCGTCTCATCCCCCCATGAATGATAGCCCGGATAGGCAATTAACAATCCCATCGATTGCTGTACCTCGAGGGTGGAAACAACAACTCATCCGCTAATCCACCCGTTGGAGTAGGTGCATTGCAGCATCATCTGAAGGGAGACAGGTCGCTATACTGTGTTCATTTAATGGTGGGGCTTCATCTTCACCGTCTGCAAAAGAAGGGTTCGATAGCGCATTGCCGTCTTCACATGCGACATCATCTCCACAGCAGAGATCTACTGCCTTTATCAACAGTCAACCGCCTAATGCGATCCAAACAGTTGTTTCGGCCCTTTTCAGTATATGTCCGCGGGTAAACCCAACAGCTGCTGTATACACGCCACGGTGGAGGGGAAGAACGTCGAGCACGTGCTCCTCAACAGCGTTTGAAATGGTTACTCCACCTCGAAGTCCGGTTCACGCGTTCAAGCAGCTGCACGTTTGCGAAGGCCGACAGTGGTCGCGACGCCCACGCTCCCGTTGTGACGTTCTCATTCGAGGCGCGACGGACGGCGCCATTTACTGAGGTATCCTGACCCTCTCGGCCAATCATGGGAGCGCAGGACACCCACGGGATCACTCTCTCTGAGCTGCGACACAAAAGAGCCCACGCGACACCCCAATGCTGATAATGCACGCCATACATTTTCTCAACCGTCCTCCTGTCCCCTCCTTGTCACCTTTCGACTTGGACTACGCGCTTGACAGAGGCTGAAGACGTTCTATGAGCGCCTTTACTCCCATCATGCCTCGCCCTAATCTCCCTCCGACTCCCCAGCCGTCGACTGATATCACCGGCAAGAGCAGCGCCAATGCCCCTCAATTGGAGACGAGCTTCACCTTGCCACCTGCAGCTTTGGGTGGTAGGGGAAGTGTAGCTAGCTCTTCTGGTCCGTCTGAAAATGCCTCAGATTCGTCGTATCGGCCACCATCCCCGTCGTCTCCAGTCGCGACTTCCAAGCCCAGTCATGCGCGCAAACGCTCCCAGCAAAGCATCATCACCAAGGACGACTATTCTCTGCCTCCTCCGCCCACTCGATCACGTAAGATCATCCAGATGAAACCCAAGGATACTCAAGAGTCGCCCAAGACCCCATCCCAAACACAGACTGCAAATGCAAAGACCACGACCGCTACCGCTAATGGAACCAAAAGGAAGCAGGCGGGCAATACCACTGCTGCGGGACGCAAGATTGCAAGGAAGACGGCGCATAGCCTTATTGAGCGAAGGCGGAGGTCCAAGATGAACGAGGAGTTTGGGGTTCTCAAAGACATGATTCCGGCATGCAGAGGGCAAGAAATGCATAAGCTCGCCATCTTACAGGTGCGTCTACGTACTATATGATATTACTTCATATGCTAACACGCCCAAGGCATCTATCGAGTACATGCGCTACCTCGAACAATGCGTCTCCAACCTCAAAACCGCCAACTCACGACGCGACTCTCCCTCATCTGCCACATCCGAGCTCCCGCCGCCGCCAGCCCAGCGCCTGCGCTGCGACGACGACGATGATGCCTCAGACCAGGACGAAGATATGGAAGACGCCGTATCACCCACCTACGTCGAGCCCCCACCCACCAAGTCGCGATACACATTCGCTCAAGCCTCACCCGCCATCCACCCCTCCGACAGAAGCGCATTCACCCACTCCACCACCACATCCCCAGCCATCCTGCCCCACGATCGCACCAACGGGAACGGGCAGTACTCGGCGAACCCCTCCCCCGCGTTACGTCCGTCAGACCCACACCACTACTCGCTTGGACCATGTTCCACAGTAACGAGTCCTTCGATCCACCCGAGTCCTGCTTTCAGCGCCCACACTCCATCTGCAACACACTTCAGCAACCCGTTCCATAACCACAATGGGCCTCCTAGTACGGGCCCGATTGCTGCGCCGGGGTCATCGCATGGTTCGCTACATTTTTCCCTCACGAGCCCCGCGTTGAAACCGCAGGCTGATCGCGAGGATCAGGAGGCTACAGAGGCGCTGATGATGTTGAATACGGATCGGAGGAGTTGGAGTGGTGCGAGGGGGATGAGTGTCAAGGATCTTCTTAGTGGGTAGGGATGTCTGTGTGTGTGATGTATGAGACGACGACGAGCGCTTTGGCGTTCAAGTGGGTTAGCAAAAAAAAGGGTATTGGGTGGATGTCTGTTTATTGATTTATTGTATTGGTGCTGGTGGCTTTTTTTTCTCTTCCCTATGCTCAAGTCTTGGCGGGTGTGCTTTCATATCGCAAGCAGACATTCGATGCGTCCATGATTTTGGCCTAGAGAAGGGAACGTAATGGGTTGGATGACATTCTTTTGTATGACGAAAGTTTAAGCTGCACATGATCTGAAATACATATTAGCGACTAGATTGACCTGGTTGTCGTTTCATAACGAAACCGTTATGTCGACTTTTACCGTCTGTGCAGTCTACGTAGGCTTCACATGGCGAGCACGAGATATCATCATCAACAACAACAACAACACGAGTAATGAAACACAAGATAGAGAAACGAGTGTGCTATTTCTTTCTAGTCAAACCCCCTTCCCTTCCTTCCCCTGTCAACTCCTCTCTTCCACCCCTTGCGTCGTCCCAGGTCATTCGCATCCTTCCGGATCCACCAATGATCTAGCAGTGGTCACTGACCTGGCTGCCAAAAGGCTCGTTGACACAGTTACCCTCGCACAGCCTAATGAACTGAATAGCCCCGTTATTGACGCAGTTGAACAGGGCCTTGGCCTGAGCGTTGGCGTCGGTTGGCTGGCCGGCGGAGTCGAGGGTTTGGTAGATGGTTGAGGCGTAGTCTCCTAGTGGTTTGTTAGTTGGGATGGTGCATAGTAGCAGGAAGAATGATGGGGAACGTGAGCATGGACGAAGAGGGAAAGGTGAGGTAATGAGAAGACGAACCTTGCGTGAGGAGGTTGCCGCTGCAGTACGCGTACCCAGCGAAACAGTTGTCTGCGACGACAGTGCTGGCCATGGTGGCAGCGGCGAGGACGGCAATCTTGGAGAAGTACATGGTGATTGATATGATTGGAATGTTCTTTGAACGTTGTGATGCGTAGGCTTGTAGAGATGATTGAAGAAACTGTTGTGTGATGGTTCTCCATTCAAACCGACCAACCTACCTCCTTATATATCCATTGTGGTGGAGAAACATCGGAATAGGTAGTGAGCTGAAGGGTAATCGGCGCGGAATGATCCGAGCGAGGACGGGAGGGAACGTTGAAAGCCGAAGGGCTTTCAGAGAAGACACAACACAACACACTCACTTATCAACAACACAACACACTCACTTATCAACAACAACCACAATAGCTATACTTAGCCACCAATACAACCAAATTGCATCGAGCACTCGTTCCGTTGGAGAACAGATAAATACTCCACTACACCATCCCTCTTCTTTTCAGGCTTCCCATCTCTCTTGTCTACTCTGCACGATGATGCTATTCGTATCCCACTTGTCTTGCATCTCCGTCACCGGCGTCAAGGGATGTAGTTGGGCCAAGTATCTTGGTTTCGGTCCGAGATTGCTATGGCAGGGCGAAACGTGATGGGGGCGCGACACCGCAGCGGAAATCCTTGCGATGCTGGGGTCAAGATCGTCATAGAGACATCTCAAGGCTCGTATACGCTCCGAGGGTCGTGGTACTCTCGATTGTTTCTCTGGGTCTCAGGTGGGACGGGGCGTTAGGTGGAGTTGGTGGAGTTGGGTGTACGAAGACATCGGCAATGGAGAAACAGACTTTGTTTGGTATCCACTTCTTCATGGACTGAGGTCGTACAGGGAAGTTGATCAGGCAAGCCATTGTGAAGGGCCGATGAGATGTCTTCTCTATAGTTGGTACTTGCTTGGTATCTTAGTAACAGCCCCCAAATCTATTGTTCCCCGGTCATTGCTTGCTTCATTGTAAGGAAGTTGTAGTGACCGTAGCAGCTACATGTTATGAAGGACCTTTCCTCCCCTGGTTTTGCTTTGTCCAGTTCACATATCTTGATCTTGATACCAAAGGCATATTGCATACGACGTCAAGTTTCATGATTCGATGGAGTCTGTCTTCGACTGTGCCGTACCATGGCTGTCCGGTGATTTTGCTATCTTAATGTGTCTGATATTCTTCCAACCTGAGCTTTACGCCCTGGGTAGCCCGATCGCAAGCATGCTTCGTAGCCGATTTTGCCGATTGGAAATGTCTTAGTCGTCTTCGCAACGAGGTAGTACCAACAGGGTCCGCCATCGTGGTTTCCATGCTCATAGCCTCCTGAAAGTAACACGACAGCCGCTTGATTGACGGTGGTAGGTCGTGAGGCATCACTTGTCGTCACATTCAGCCGCCAGGGCACCGTAAGCATAAACAAAGCATCAACGAAGCCACTGTCGATCTCCCAGGCAGCCCCGATGCGCTGACATAAAATGAATTCCAAGTCAGGGAATATCAGACGTTCATCTCCTTGTGTGTTCCATAAAGCTAACTTAGTTCGTCAGCTTGACTCCAAAGTTGTTCCGCTCTTACGCCCTGGTCTTAGTGGGTTGAAACTATATTTCCAGCTCCCCACAAACACTGCCTTCCGCTAGTACGGGGCGTATCGTGACGTTGTACTTTGGTGTCCATAATAAGACATAATTGCGACAAAGGTGGACTCATGGGTGGAGTGTTGACGTATAGGTGCGAGATGTTGATATAGTACTATCCTCTTTTGTACATCCATTCGTGTATTCAGGATGCGCTTCCCAAATCGATCCACAAGCGGGACCTGCGAGGACCGTGCCGTGCCGTAGGATCCGCCTTGACACTCCGATGCAGAGGAAGAAAAGAATGTCATGACAGCGTCGATTGAACTTCCTTGCGTGGTATGACAAAGCTGCGAGGATGACGATGCGCGATTGATGTGTTGTTGATGCCACGGGTCAGACTCGGCGAGTACGGTGGCTCCAGCGTCGCTGGTCTGTCGCAAGAGTGCAAGGCGCATGCGAGACCTGCACATTCCTTTGTAACAACAATGAAAATCGATACCCATCAGTACAGATAAACATCCTCCATAATCAAATGATGATGGTTTGCGCGCGGCGCTTCTTTACCTGGGTCCGGCCACCCGCGTCGTTCCGAGAGGAGACCCGAGTCAGTTACTGGGAATATATACCTTTGCGACCTCCCGTCCTGGACATGGACATTCTCTCGAATACCATAGGGGCCGGCGATACTTATACCTGTGTGTTACGCGCTCGACATCTAGGCGCAATGTTGATGGCTTACGGCTGGCGTCAGCATCATGACCATGCCTGGCCACCTAAGACCATTCAACTACAGTTCAGGTACAGCGGCCGCAATAGCACCATTCCCGGATAATTTAAAGATAACGACATGTCATCCTCAAGCAAAAGATCGCTCCTTCTCTTTCTCTCTTCACCTTTTAAAATTTGCGAAATGCGGCGATCGTCGCGCACTGCAGCGCATCACAGTGGAGGCTGTGGGTACTTCATACGAGGAAGCGCTTGCGATCGTCAACGCACCTCAGAAAAACACCACAGTCGCTGGCGATGAGATCGCAAGGTAGGGTATCGGTATGGTAGGTGTTTCTTCCACGCTTTCTTCCAGATTCTTTCTTCCCCAGCCATGCAGTTCACACTTTCGCGACTACATTGCGGATCGACAGCGACAATTGAGAGAGGAGCAACAAGAGACGGACATATGGACATAAGGCACACTGTCGAGCGTGACATTTATTTCCAATTCGGACCTGCGACCGGACTTTATGCATGAGGATGCACGTTACGCCCTTCAAGAGTCATAACGCCTGTAAAGGATTTTAAGGAGGCTGCGTGATGCTTCGCACCCGTCAAGCTTCGGTAGGGCTGGGCAGGGGTTTGGTCCTCCGACCCTACGAACTGCCGGTACTTATTCAACACCGACGCACCGCAACCATCACACGCGCACTTCAAGATAAAAGTCAGCGTTCTACAACATGTGCTGCCTCTGTCAGAAATAACCGGATTGATTAGTACCATGGGTGGAGGGCCTCTTGGGGAACGCAGCCAACGGGGCGGCAGATTCCCCCGCGTCGCTCTTTCGCGTTTTAGCTAACGCCGTTGACCGAGATCATGCCCTCCCACTTCTGGCCTAGTCGCAGCCGAAAACCTCGGGGTTAAGGGCCAGACTCCATGTTCAGGGTGCGGGCACCGATGGAGAGTCATTTCGTAATTCAGCTGCCTGGAGCCCTTTTCGCTATATACCTGGCCTGAGTCCTGGATTGATGTTTTGGACACCGCAATTGCAAGCGTCCGAAACTAGCCCTTGAGGGGACCGCGACCAGCATAGCCGCAAACACCAATTTCACGAAACATTTATCGAACCTCATAACTGGTTACGAAAATCCCGCTCGAACATCGTAGCGACCGCTACAAACACCGCACAACATGTCTTCATCCACACGAGAAGAGTATCGCCGGCATTCGAGGAGTAGTTCAGATACGCATATCCCAGATCTGGAGAAGGGCGACGCGAGGCCTGACAAAGAAGGAGAAGAGGTCGCCGAAGAGAAAGTAAGTATTCCAATCCTATGCTGCTCGACCGTTATCCGAAAACTCTTTTTACAAAGCTTGAAGACCTTGACGTCAGGGTGTGATCTGTCGCGCAAGGTGCAGAAGATCAAGGGCATTCAGGCTAAGTTATCCGAGCATCGGGTGGTCGGCTGCTGCACCATCGCCAATCATCATTTCGAGAACAACCTGAATAGCAGCTAACTCGTCCTAGCGACCGCAAGAAACGAACGATGAGATTGGCGCAGACCTCGAAAAGCACCTGTCAAGGAAGAGCACCAAGAAAGACCAGCTCGCACCTGAGAAGTACCCGCTGTCCGACCTCGACAACAATCTCGTCGGCTGGGATTCGCAAGACGATCCAGCCAACCCTCGCAACTTCACAACAAAGAGAAAGATCACACTCCTCGGTTTAGTAGCTGCCATCACCTTTGTCAGTCCACTTGCCTCCTCCATCTTCGCACCTGGCATACCATTCGTCAATGCGGATTTCGGAAACACATCGCAGCTTCTCGGTTCTTTCTCTGTCAGTGTCTACGTCCTCGGTTTCGCTTTCGGCCCGCTCTTCTTGAGTCCGCTCTCAGAAATCTACGGAAGATGGATCGTGCTCAACTGCTCCAATGTCTTCTTCTGCGCCTTCACCATCGGCTGCGCACTTGCGCCTAACCTTGGTGGCCTCATCGGCATGCGATTTCTCGCTGGTGTCGGAGGCAGCGCATGTCTGACAATCGGTACTGGTGTCATTGCCGACATGTTTGTCCCTGCGCAACGTGGAAAAGCTGTATCCATCTACAGTATGGGCATTCTTTTCGGTCCTATCCTCGGTCCCATCTGCGGTGGCTTCATTGCGCAACGTGCTGGCTGGCGCTGGGACATGTGGGTTGTCCTCATCGTTGGCGGCCTCCTGACCGGAGCCCTGTTCGTCTTCAACCGCGAAACATACCACGCTGTGCTGCTTAACCGCAAGACGGAGCGTTTGAGGAAGGAGTTGAACCGTCCTGAGCTTCAGAACATCATGACGTACCAAAAAGACGCTGCTATTCTCAGTCCTCTCGCTATCCTCGGAAACGGTATCACACGCCCGCTCAAGATGCTGACCAGGTCACCCATTGTGCTGCTCTGCTCACTCTACATGTCATTCCTCTTCGGACTGCTGTTCCTCCTCTTCACTACCATCACATCCGTCTTCGTCCAGACGTATGGCTGGTCTCCCGAAATCACTGGTCTCGCATACTTGGGTGTCGGAATTGGCAACTTCATGGGCATCGCTTTCGTAGCCAAGACGAGCGATGCGACCATCATTCGACTTGCGAAGAAGAACAAGGGCGTCTACGAACCAGAGATGCGACTTCCACTCTGTGTCTTCTTCGGTACTCTGATTCCTATCTCTTTCTTCATGTAAGTTTTCTACCCTCCTCATGCGCATAGCTCCAACTGACATAACCAGATATGGCTGGACAACTCACTATCACGTGCACTGGATCGTACCCATCATCTCCCTCGTCCCCTTTGGTTTCGGCCTCATGGGTATCTTCGCGCCGCTGCAGACATACATGATCGACTGCTTCCCTCAATTCGCTGCGTCTGCCATCGCTGGTATGACAGCCCTGCGTTGTCTTTTCGGCGCACTGCTTCCGCTTGCTGGACCAACCATGTACGAATCGTTGGGCTTGGGCTGGGGAAACAGTTTGCTGGGTTTCTTGGCTGTGGCTTTCATTCCCGTGCCAGCGCTGTTGTTTAGGTACGGAAAAGTGATTAGGGAGAAGTATCCTATCAAGTTGTAGGCGTGAGGAGAGAAAGGAAGGGAGTCGTTCGTTTTTAGATTTCATGATACCCGATTGTTTTACTATATATGTATAATAGTATTAGAATACGCATTCAAAGTAATAAAGAATAGAGACATCATGAGAATGCACATGCGCTTTCCGTATTCTTGCTGTACCAAGACGCTAACGCATGCTGGTCACCTGGCACCTAGCGAGGCTGACGTCCTGCCCCTCATACATCAACAAACTCCTACTCATTAGTCTGCATTCACGCCCAAACACCAAGTCGTATCGCTCAGCCTTTGCGTCTGGTTTCTGACGTCTGTGTCTCTGAGTTCATATGCTTGCATACCCCGAGCTGCGGAAGTGCCAACACCAATGGCAGGCTGATGTGGCTTGCACTGCCCCTCCTTGACATGCACTCCAGTGAGACGGCAGGCTGAGATTCACAACGCCAACAGCCTTATATTCCAGGACTGCCCCGCTCAGCCTGATCATGTCGATGCACTTGTGATCTTGAGGATCCTTCTTTGCCTGTTAACCGCCACGTCTTCCCACTTTCCTTCGAGGGTCGTCGCTTCTCACTCTGCCAGTCGCGCTCATCAACGAAGTATCACGATACGTGAACAAGTGATGGAAACAGACCCCGCGAAACCGGAGTCTACTAGCTCCCTATACAAACACCAGGAACTTCGGCAAGATCAGATACGCCTCCTCGCTACGAAATGTATCGACGGGTCCGTTGAGATAGAGATCAACAAGTACACGCTTACCGAAGATCTCGATTACGATGCGATTTCGTATGTCTGGGGAAGTGCACCAGCCTTGGTCACAGTCAAATGCAACGGCAAACCTCTCCTCGTCACATCTACCACACTTGATATGTTACATTATCTACACCTACACCAAACAAACTCGACAACTCCAAAGATCTGGATCGACGCTATATGTATCAATCAAACCGATGAGGAAGAGAAAAGTACTCAGATACCACTGATGCGCGAAATATATTCCAGAGCGAGGGCCGTTGTCGTATGGATGGGCCATTCAACCCCGGAAACTGATATCTTCTTCACCGAATTCCAAGAAATGAGGGTCAAATTAAAGACGTGGAAAGCAAAGTATGATGCAGATCCTGACTGCCCTGACCCAGACAGGGAAGAGCGTCCTTGTCAAGAAGAAGCATTTTGGAGTGGACTGAGTCGGCTCCTTGGAAATGAGTGGTTCAGGCGTCTGTGGACATACCAGGAGGTCATTCTTCCAAGTACCGCAACATTACTTTGCGGTGAACTTTGGGCGGACTTTGATGAGTTTGTAGACTTTCTCCTCGACGGGTGGTTCGACAGCAACTATTCCGCAAGAGTATCAACGATCGCATTCGGTACAAACGATGGATTCGCGTCGCGTAGCTGCCATGCCATCAAATTTTGGCGAGACCTAGATGCTGGAAACGGTGGTGCCAAGGAGATACACGCCCATAACGTGGGAAGGGAATTGTACAATTTACGTGAGCGACATGTGAAAGAGCCTGTCGATCGTGTTTGGGCGATAGTAGGACTTTTGCAAAGAGGTCTTAGAGATAGGTTGAGCTCACAGGTTAACTACAGTGCTAAAGGTCGGGATGAATATTGGAAGACGTGGATCATGTTTGCCAAACTTCTGATGAATGAGTATCGTGGGATGAATCTACTTCACATTGCGCCTACTCGAGAGCCTAAGTTTCCACAATTGCCATCATGGTGCCCAAACCTATCTGGGAGATCAGCTTGCAGGATGGATATTGATGGGTCGTGGAACATTCCGACATACATACGAAATTCATTCATTCGTTGGGCTTTTTTCGAAGAGAACAGTAGGGAGAAGTCACCAGCAAGACGGGAAGCGACCTGTAACCATGGAAGAAAGCTCATAACTACTGTGATGCATGACAACGTGCTTCGCGTCCGTGGTTTCGTGGTGGACACGATTGAAGAGGTTGTGGAACATGAAAACCCTCTTGACGTGGCGTTCGCACAATACAATCCGGACTCGGAGGAGCACATGGCTCTATATGATGTTGCTGTCGATTGTCATCTGAGGAGTCTCGAACTAGCTCGCCGTGTCTTTTATGGGAAGAGCGAAGGTATTACCGATATCCCAGAGGATTTCATCATATTATTCTTCTTGGACTGTCGGATACACGAACGAGCCAAGGATATATACCGAGAATTTCTGCCTGAGTTGGCGAATTGGTACTCTCATCCATTTGGTTGGCATCATACTGGTTGTCGTTGGGAACACGCGCAGTGCCGAGCCCAGTTTCGATTCATTCGCGGATATACCTTTTTCAGCACAATAGGCGGACGGATTGGATACGCCTACCCGGGATGTCGACCAGGAGATCAAATCGCTACGTTCTATGGGGGAGAACCACTGTATATCCTTCGAAATCTAGACACCAAGAGTGATGAAGATGATGCGACTAGAGGGCTATCCAACCACGTTCAGTACCTGGGCGCGGCATTTATTCCTCACCTCATGGAGCAACATCAAAGAGATGCTGCACACATCGAATCGGACACCACGTTTTTCATCCATTGAGATCTTCTGGTTTCTCCGCGTGAACTGCAGGCTACAGCCAACCAACTGGAAAAACACCAAACATCGAATTGGAGACGGCAGACGAAGGCATTGCAACACGGGTATCGAACAAGAGCATCGGCACTCGAAAGATGCCAAGAGAAGAGAAACGACATCTAGAGATCTTTTCCATCTATTTTCCAACAAGGAAAGGGGAAAAATATAAGATTACAAATATTAATCACACCCTACCATTTCTCGCAAGCAGGCTGGTGAACGCTAGCTGAATGGCGATCTGGAAAGCCGATTGGCCGGCGATAGCAATCCACCTTGACCATCTCCGCTTCCGGTTTTCTCCTCGCCTACTCTCACGCTCTCGTAGTAACTTGTTGTCAATCTCTCGTAATGTTGATCGCATCTCTTCTTTCTGTTCATTAGCTGTCTCCAACCGAAGAGTGAGCTGTCGGGTCAGCCCTCGGATGAGCTCTCCATCACCTTCAAGTTTGTTCTTGATATCGCGGATGTCTTCAGCTATGTTGATGGTATATCTTTCGATAGCAGTGGTGATAGTCCTGCAGGAGGTAAGTCCGTGCGACATGTGATTATTGGTGTACAAGACTTCCGGAGGCGATGCATT
This sequence comes from Alternaria gaisen, assembly GCA_004156025.2. NCBI lineage: Eukaryota > Fungi > Ascomycota > Dothideomycetes > Pleosporales > Pleosporaceae > Alternaria > Alternaria gaisen. Next base: position 1,362,704 of record PDWZ02000011.1, on the reverse strand, counting down.
TGAATCGCAACCTTGAAAAGGTATGGAAACATCGCGCGAGGATCTTACCTTTGATCTGCTAACAGAACAGTCTCAAACAAACCCCGTCCTTTCTTCAGCACATTGATAGCATCGTCCAGCTTCTTGTCGCAATGTTTGCCGATAAGCTTTCGCTTGAAGAACGTATCATCTTTCAGCTGCTTTTCCACGAGACATAGCGCAAGCTTGCAGTCTGATAATGGCCCTGTCAAGCAGTCCAGAGAGTTGAGTCGGATGGTATCGTGCTCGTTGATCGTGAGATGAGTCTTGAGGCTTTGGATAGCACCGTAAAAGCAGTAAAGCTCTTGGACGAGACTGAGAAGTGTGGTGGAAGTGTGGCGCGAGGGACCGAGGTGTTGATTACCCGACTTCAGGCATATACCGGTGATGTGCACGATGGCGAGGACAGTACCGGTGATACTCATGGGATCCATCGTGGTATGTCGTATCGTGCTTGCTAACTGCAATGACTGATCGAAAGAGCAGGTGACTAGTGGTGATCCAGATGGTTTGTGCGAGGTGACATAACTGGGTTTTGAGATGGACATATAAGTTGATCGAGCCTTGTCAGGTATTATGGAATCTACAAGAAGCTTTCGCTCAGTCGTGTGCTCTTCAGCCCATGCCGTGGCTTATCCGGCTTTCTTTACGCCTCCGGAGCGGACTCATGCGGGATGTTTCTCGTTCCTGGGGCTATGAAGCAACGTGATTGTAGATGCTCAGCATATCATCCAATGAGCTATCACCCAGCGTCTTCTCGCTATTGGCCTTTGTTTCAAACATTCATGCATGGTAACTTTTTATCATGCTTGGTTAGTCTGCTGTTGCTACACCGGTCTTCAATTCCCAGCGCTTCATGCAAGGAAACTTTTCATTCGGGCTAGCCGATACCCACCTGGCAGCTAAACTGATCCAACGGTGTAGATAGGTCGGCAAACAAATCACGTGCAAGCTTCGTGTTCATAAGGCTATGTTGGCGCTAATGCAAGGCAACTTTTCGAAGTGGTTGATAGGTCGGCGATGCAACATACATTCAGCCCCCAGCTCATGCAAGGAAATTTGTTGACAGCCAATCACTTGATACTTTAGAGCCAAGATGGGCTCAGGTCGTAGTGTCTTAACCATCGAGCATTCCGCACGTCAGCTTCATTGCTCTTTCCTACCCTCCGCCAATCCAAGGTTAAATACTGGGCTGCAAACCACCGCCGTCACATATGAACCACCGCATCACTATATCGTACATATTTTCAATTGTATCTTATCAGTGTCAGCCTTGGCACCTCCGGCTCAGCCTTGCTAGTCCCCCGACATGTTGCACTCACTACCTGAACCGATCCAGAACTCACATGGCATCTTGACACAGCTACTGCCTATTTCTCAATCATCGAATTATTCGGGGAGTAAGGCTAGGCAGCTTTCAGACGCTGAGTGGGAGACCTTGAAGCCATTGCTACACACACTCTACATCAAGGAGAGCAGAACCTTGGCTGCCACCAGGAAGGCACTTCTCGAACGTCATGGCCTCAATCTCAGGTACTTATCACGGTTCATACCTACCAAATAGCTCAGCTGATAATCTTGCAGCCAGAAGCAGCTCACCAAGCGGTTCCATGATTGGAGCTTCAAGAAGAACGTTAAGCAGCATGAGACAGAGGCATATTTGCTAGAACCAGAAGCCTTTCGGGGAGAGGAAGAAGCTTCTATAAATGGAGTCCGGATCACTGCGGCCAAATACGAACGCTGGGAAAAGAGAGCAAGGATTGATGAGAAACAGAAAAGCACACGTACCAAGAACGTCGCCGAGGCGTTCGATACGCCCTCTGGTCTCGCCCATTCAGATCTTCTATCATGCACTCCCTCAACCGAATTTTTGCGCACTTCGAGACATGGGCAGAGCTTGGATATGTTGATCATGTCGCCCTCAACGCCACCGGAAGACCAAGTCAACTCTTTCACGCGTTGCGGTAGCACAGAAGACCATCTCTCTTCATCATTGGTAGTCTCTTCAACCGAAGCTACAAGACCTGGGTTTTCACCAAGTACACTTCCGGTTGGCTCGTCCGAGCCATTAGGTTCTCCATCGAATGCTCGTGTAAACATCGGTACCGTCCAAGAGCCAGAACAACACTTCATATCACCTACCTCCATACAATTCCAAGATCGCGACATCAATATAGTGACTCGTCTCTTCTCAGCACTGAAGATGGATTCCATAGGCATCCCCTTTCACGTCCTACCAACTCAAGCTGTAGCAGAGGTATTCTCGCTTGCAACTGATACTGTTTGCCTGCAAGACTTAGAGGCATACAGCCATGACCGAAGACTTGTGCCTTGGGCCGACAAGCAGGCTACGCTTCACAAAGCGGCCTCTCCAGGCAGCATTGAGGTCACCCCTTATCACAACGAAGAGATGTCTCAACAGGGCACTATCACATTGGTATCCTGCCAATGCAGCTCAAGAAAGCGCACTACTACTGGCGCACTCAAATACGCTTCTGTCGATGTGATCTTCTCATCATCCAGAGTGGTTGAGCTAGATCCGTTCTCACGGGAGGTCTACCCATTCCCGCAGGACCAAGGAAGGCAGCTCGAGATAAAACCAACCGTGACGGAGTACGAATCTACTCGCATGAATTTGAACAACTACATTGCCAAGATCCATAAGCTGGAAAGCGCTGCTTTGGGGTCGAATACCGCCACGACGAACCTGAGATGGGATTTAGCAGCTGCATATCACAACCTTGGCTACTACGAAAAAGCTGAATGCCAGTACAAACAGATTTTGCCGGTATTAGAGCAAAGAAATGGACAAAATTCTTGGAAATATATATCTGCTAAGAAAGATCTCGCTGAAACGGTTTTGAGACTTGGAAGGCCTCAAGAGGGCTATCAGATAGCTCAAGATGCCCATACTCTGGCACGAAGGTTTTATCCGGGCAGTTCCTTGTATCAGGATGCTACTCGCACGTTAGCAGATTCTTGTGGCATCGCAGGTGACATGAGCAGTGGAGAGAATCTTTTTAGAGGTCTTGTTCAGCTCAAATTGACAGCCTTAGGCCCTAAACATGGTAGCACCATAAATGCCATGCGAAACCTCTGTTTCACGGTGGCTGTTTCAAAGAGATACTCGGAAAGTGAAGAGCTGTTGAGAGTTGCGCTAGAACTCAGCTCTAAGGCTACAGATATTTCTGATTGGGAGCAATGTCACGTCCGCTTCAATCTTGTTGTACTGCTCTACAACCAAGGCAAGTATGCTGACAGCGAGGCTTTGCTCAGGGAGACAGCAAAGATGTCAGAAAAGCTACTTGGCATCGAGCATGAGATCACAACGAGATGCAAGATCTATCTCTGTAAAGTTCTGAAAATTCGGGAGCTGTTTTCGGAAAGCCACGACATCCTTCTGAAAATCATGGAGGTTAAAGTCAAGAAATTGAAAGAAATGAGAGGGAGCACGATCCATGCTATGGCTGAGCTGGGCGTCGTGTTGATAGAGATGAGAAATATGGATGACGCATACAAGTGGACGAAGCAAGCGTCATGCTACTGCGTAGAAATCGGTGGAATCGAGAGCCGTCGTGCAGAGCAGTTCTTCGAAAATTTGAGCAACATTGATGAGGTGAAAGAGCAACACGAGACCATTCTGAATCTGTATAAGAGAATGTCTCAAGAGATCAGCTGGATAGACGCTGTCTATTTTGACATAGTGTTATCCGCCTTATCACCGGAACCATGTCTTCTCTTACTGGACTCCAAGCGCAAACCCAGCATCATACCAACGTCAGCAATCGACACCAAATATCTACACAATGGCCCGATTTCGTGAGGTTGGGACTTGGTTCCGAGTTCATCCTTTACAGCTCGACGCACATTATGGGTTATACGAAGAGCCTGATGCGCAGCAGAAGCCGTAGACAAAAGATTTGGGTCACGGAAGCGCTACCCAGTGTTGGTAGTGAAGCCTTGAGTCGAATGGTGGAAGGAAAATGGGCAACATAATGATTTGTCTTGAAGAGCTCGAAAACAAGAGGAATTGTGATGAGGATGATCGCCCTGGTTATTGTCGTAGCCGTATGATAGATTGTTTAGAGTGTTTTTGTCGAACCGAAGACCAGTCATCTTTAATGTATCGATTCGAGTACGAATTTCCCAGCTGGCTTGCAGCATGTCTCCGCTAGCCGACCTCTTGTTTGCGACCTGAATTCCAAGACTACACCCTCTTGCTATCCAGCTCGCCATGAAAAAGCCACAGTGATATCCACATGATCTCTCGCTACCACCAAACCCCCTACAACTTCCTACTCCTAACCAACCCAGACTTAATACCCGTAAGCTCACCCCCGTAGTTCGCACTGCCCTTCGCCGCAGCACCCTTGTCAAACACCTGCTTCATACTCTTAAGCTTCTTCTGCTTCTCCTTGTACTTCTCCTTCTTCTTGACACGCGGGTTCCTCACGCTCTTCTTACGGTGAGGCGTTAATCTGTAGCAAAATGTTAGTCACTCTCAACAAACACAGAATAGACACGAAGATAACATACCCCTTGTTCTTCTGGATCTGGTAAGAAATCATACGACGGCCATCATCTCCAATGACCTCTTCCTCCACAACCTGCGCACCTTCCTTCTTAGCCAGAGCATAAGCTTCTGCGCGTTCGAGCTTAGTCTGCTTCTTATCATTGGACCGTGCAGCTACCATGTCGTAATACCCATCTTCGTCTTCAAAGTCATCGCGCCTAGTACCGGGCGCTTCATCAGCAGAAGATGCGCCATCGTCTTCGCCCAAAGCAACACCAGGGCCAGCATCTTTGTGCTGACCCCGCTTCTCAGCTTCGGCTTGCAGACGCGCTTGTCTGTCCTTGAGGCGCTCGCGATGAGGGATGTCAGCATCACCACCTTGGTCTTTACCCGCGTTGTCGCGCTTGTTGGCTTTTTGAGCGATTTGAGAAGTGTAGAAGCGGAGGGATTTCTTCTTCTTTGCCTTTTCGGCGGCTTCGTGGGCGGTGAGTTCGGTTTCTTCGCCAAAGTCGGAGTCGTCTGCGTTGAGAAGGTTGAGCTTGGATTCGACCGCTGGTGTCTTCTTCTTGCGGGCTGCCTTCTTGAGAGCGGCTTTGTCGGTGAGGGTATCGAGGGAGGCAAGGTCTTCTTCAGTCTTTGCGAGTTTTGCGGCGCGGCGGGCTGAAGCTTCTGCGCGGGCCAACTCTGCAGCTCGTTCTGCGCGCGTCTTCTTTTGCTTGGTGGGCTTCTTGACGGACAGGTCGTTCTCGAGTTCTTCGACGCTGATTTCATCTACAAAGGAGTCTTCTTCGTCGTCTTCGGCCTCGACCATGGGGTCTCCGAGGGGTAGGTCTTCTATTCTCGTCCACACCTTTTGGCACTTCAGAAGAGTCTCCATGACGGGGTGCTCGTGTAGCTCAGCAGGGTCCATGGCAATGACTGGCGATCCATCGTCTGTTGCAGTCGAACCGAGTACAGCAAAGTACATGGCCATGGCTGCGAGATATGCTGCGCAAGCCCTGTACTTTGTGACGGCCTTTGGTGTAGGTAGAGTTTTGCCAGTCTTCCCTGACTTTGCAGCTTGCGCTTTCAGCACCCTTTCGGCGGCGTTGGCAGCAGCGGCCAATTCTTCATGTAGCGGCTGTAGCCTCAGGTATTCTTTCGAAATGTGCTCGAACTCAGGGTATCGCGTCCGCATAATCTTCATCCTCTCCTCCTCAGACATGCTGTCGGTGATCTGGAGTTGCGGCAGAACCTCTGTCACTACAGCGCCACCTTCAGCAGCCTTCTCGCCATCTTCCGCCATCCATTCGTCCTCGTCGAAGCCAAAATCTGCCTCTGTCATGCTCTGTAACTGCTTCTTTTGTATGCGCCGTGCTTCCGCTTCCTCGTCTAGCGCGTCTTGCTCCGTTTCTATCGCATCGGCGTCGTAGTAGTCCTTCTTCGAGGCGCCCCATCCACCCACGTCTTCTTCTTCATCTTCGTCTGCCGGTTTGCGCTGTCCTGTGATATCGTCTTCTGATTCATCACCGGTGTCATCTTCGACATCTTCATCGTCGTCGTCGTCGTCGTCGCTGCCGGCGTCGAGTACTTCTTCGTCAGAGGGCTGTAGGAATTTGTCTGGATTCAAGTCAGTCTTCGCATTCCACACATACGGCATGACTTGACGAACCCTCTTCCTGATACTTCCTCATCCGCTTGGCCGCCGGCCCTTCGTCTAGCAGTATCTTGTCGCGATTCATATGGAACTCGTCCTCGGAGTCCGCGACATCCTCAAACGTATTGATCCTCATTCGGGAATCCTCTTCTTTTGGCGCTTTAGGCGCGCGCGATGCGCCACCACCAGCCTTCCTCTTCTTTGCCATGATTGCGATATGTGCTGCGTTGTGTTGTGGCGTATACGTTTGGTCGCAAACGTCGCGGGTAACTTTTTTTCGGCTGGAAATCTTGGCTTCGCCGCGGGAGTCGGAAGGTCCCCACCTGTGGAGCTAAGCCCTGCACCCTTAGCTCCACATGTGAATTCACCTGTCACCGTACTGCATCTTGGTGGACTAGCACCCATTGAGCACTGCGGTACATGCTGGCAGCGTAAGCATTGTCAGATTTCAGGCGCGCCAATTACCACCTGTCGGTAAACGACAAGTCTCAATCCCCATGTCGCAACTGCTGTTAGGGGCTACCATCATACTCCTGGTGCTTGTCGGAATAATAAGCGCAGACATCATGGGTTTCGCATTCTGGAAAGGCAATCAATTCCCTGTAGAGGGGAGAGTAAGCAATGCACCACCTTGTCTAGTTCGCTTACATACTGACAGTGAATATAGACGGTTCTGCTCACCGGCTCATCCCAGGGGATGGGTAGCGAGATCGCTCGTCTCCTCTCAACCCGCGGCGCAAACCTCATCCTCGTCGCACGCACAGCGAAGAACCTCGAGACAGCCCTCGCACACGCAAAAGCCCATGCAAAGAATCCCACCACCCAACGCTTCACTTACATCGCCGCCGACGTAACCTCCGAGGCTGAGAACGCCCGGATACTCAAGGAAGCGACGGCCTGGAACAATGGACGTATGCCGGAGATCGTGTGGTGTATTGCGGGGTCCTCAGTACCAGGCCTGTTTATCGAGACGAGCACCGAGACGCTGAGGAGACAGATGGAACTCAACTATTTCGCTTCGGCATACATGGCACACAAGACACTCCAGGCGTGGTTCTACCCCGAAGTGGCGTACAAGTCGCAAGAAAAGGGTTCTGCACCAGAACCACCTCGCAAGTTCATCATGACCTCATCCGCTCTCGCCTTCATGAACATAGCAGGCTACTCCGCCTACTCCCCCGCCAAAGCCGCTATCCGCTCCCTTGCCGACGGCCTCCGTTCAGAGGTACAACTCTACAACGCAGCGCGTCGCTCCAAGACGGGCACCACTGGCGCCACGCCCGCACCTTTCGACGTCGACATACATGTCGTCTTTCCAGGCAGTATACTATCTCCTGGCTTCGAAAACGAGAACAAGACCAAGCATCCCGTGAGCTTCGAGCTAGAGTCTTCAGATCCCAAGCAGACTGAGCTGGAAGCTGCGACGGCAGCCATCAAAGGACTTGAAGGGGGCGACTTCATGACGCCTACGAATTGGTTGGTGCATTTGATGCGTTGGGGTTCTATATCGGGCAGTCAGAGGAATAATGTAGTTCTTGATACGATAGGAGCTTGGATCGCAACGATTGTTTGGTTGATCATGGTGCCAGATCTGAATGGCAAGGTCTGGGGTTGGGGCAAGAAGAATGGGATGCCGGTGTTTAGGCCAAATGCACAATAGGTAATGTTTGGGTCCTGGAAACCATGTGCGTATACCCTAGATGATACCAAAACATGACAATGAGACAATTGGACTCATCGTGAGATCGTACGTGTTCTCGCCTCGAAAGCAGGTTCAGCTACATTATCTTGCTTACAGGAATACTCTAAGACAACCCTCCGGCATCGTCACTGTTGAAGCGTAGATAGGTAGTGTGTTGCGTTGGCGGCAGGACAAGCTCACCAAAATGTATCGATATTGCACTGAGAGATTTGAGGTCAATCAACACACTCCAATATAAACGGCTAGATCTCGGTCGCCAGAGAGCGCATGACGGGCTTCAGTGATGTAAGAAGAGGAGCGTATTGAAGGAAATTGTGGTGTGGTGCGTGCGGCATAGTCGCGACTGCCATATCAGCTGTACGATTTCGCAGTACCCACTCAATATGTCTTTGAGTCGCTAACACGAAGTCACATGACACATCCCCGCACTCCATCCACAGCTCGTGCTTCCATACATTACGCAGTTTTCCGCCTCATCCTTCGCAACATGAGCAGCCACATAAGCAACCCTTCTTCCAGAGTTGAGCTCGTTGAAGATGTAAAGCGGATTATACTAGGTTATGTGCGAACCCCGCATTCACGACACCTGCCTGGCGCAGCAGTTGATCGGTCGCTGACTTAGTCCATCAGCTTTCACTCTACACTGATCTACAGGCGCTTTGCCTGACTTCAAAGAGCTGGAATCGCATCGCCACAGAGTACTTGTACAGGAAGGTTGTGCTCGAAGTTCGTGCTCATGATGGCCAACTGGCTCTATTCCGTCAATGTGTTGATTCTGGCGCACGAAAGCACTTGGTGCACACACGAAGCTTGAGCCTACTCAACTTACTGCCATGGGAGTTTGGATCCGTCTCATCTGCGGATTGCCCGATGGATGAAGCAACCAGAAATACTTTGATGTCAGGGATTCTGCAAGATATCCCCTCCAACAAGCTCCGAGAGTTCCGGTAAGCTGACCATTTGCTGGAAAGTCACATCTCGCTGGAAAGTTACAGTCTGCTGGAAAGTTACGGTCGCATAATCATCGTTTCTGAGCCATGGAGGCAAAACCCTGCCCAAGGACATGTTGACTCACCGGCAGACATTGTTGACATGAAATCCGATGTGTTTACAGCAGATTAGTAGACTGACAGATACACAGTTACGTTGCTTGGAACTATGATGGTATGTACCCGAGCCTGGTAAGTCTCCTCAAAGAGCACCAACAGTCTATCGGCAGTCTGCACGTGTTGCGTGGTGACTCCCGCAAGCTCATATCCCCGAAAACGCGTCGCGTTACTGTTGCTTTCCGCGGACAAAACGACCAGACACATAAGTTTGTACAGTTTGCTCTAGCACTACCTACGCTCGATTCGCTTTCGATACTTTTCCTGGAGGGATGGACCCTGAAAGTTCATAGATACTGGGGCGATGGTCACAACATTAGTGCATTTAGAGACCAGAAGATTGTAGCGCGCACACTCATGCTTGATGGTTGCATGCCTGACACGTTCGATTCTGCCCTCCCTTACGTCTTCGATTTGTCGCGAGTGACTAAGCTAGCTCTCTCAGGCTGCAAATTGGATCTACTGCAACATCTATCCAGCTCATGCGAACTACGGAACCTCACAGACTTCGAAATACGGACCCCAGAACATTTCGATGAAACTGCAGGCGAGAACGCAAGAGCGCTGTTTTTGAAGAACCAAAGTCTTCAGCACCTCCGTCTCCACATCAATGGCCTCCACAGTGTGTCTCTGGACCCCCAGGATACACCAGATACCACACCATATCTGTGGCCGCTGCATCCCAGGCTCAAGACGCTTTCACTGTTAGATCTATATCGTGAGGGGGATAACGAGCACTTTCCTTTTATAGTTGAACCAGAGCTTCAACAGATATGCAGTCACTTTAGCGCCTTGGAACAACTCGGTTTGTGTTTCTATGACTTCGATATCCCTAGGAGTGAGGCGGAGAAAAGATTTTCCTACGTAATCAAGATTCTGGTGAGTTCAGACTGCTTCCCGGTGTTGCCTACTGCAGCGTTCATGAACTATCTTAGGAACCAATCGAAAGACTCAAGAATCTCAAGATCCTACATCTTTACCAGGACCGAGTTAGAACTGTTCGTCCACCCACTCCTCAGGTGCATATTCGCGAAATTCATCAAGAGTTCGCTACACGGTTCTTCCAATGGGCGCATCGTCGATGTCCTTTACTTGAGGTTCTCATATGGGGTACTTATGAAGAGAATTTTCACCAAGAGGCGTGGCAGGTCACTGAAGATGCAAAGCAAGGACGAGATACTTCTGACTGCGGCGTAGACCGTGCGCCACAACAGTGCTTCGTGAAGAAGTTTGTAGAGCTGGAAGACGGTACTTCCCAGATCGCAGGAGCGAGTAGGGTCACCCGGAGTCGAATTCGAGATGACTTCCCGGAACTGCAAATACTGAGCTACGAGACCGGCAGACATATTGAAACTCGCCTGGCGGATGAAGCCGTACGTTGACCAAAGATTTTGGTCCGAAGCAGGACGCAGGGCAGATTGTTTTGGCAGCGAAACCTTGCCTCTCATGCTCCAACTTCCAAATGCGGAGGTGAGCACCTACCTCGGCCGATGGTGGCTGTAGTGAAGAAGCCTCGTTGCTGGCTTTCACATGGAATACGTGCCGAACGAGAGATGCTAGCGTTGAATCTAGTTCAGAACCAAGGCACGGCTCGGATGCGTGTCATGTCCTGTCTCCCGGACCTGCGGACTTATGGAACCGGCGCTACCATCGACGATCACGACGATCAGCTAGATGGCCGTCGTCTCATCGCCTCCGTTAGAACGACAGAGAACGACCGCAGGAAACGCCGATGGCATTTCTAAAGCTCCATCCCTGAGCGAAAGAAGACTTTGGAGCGGCGGGTCAAGCACTCGCGGGATACGCAGGGCCCAATCGCGCTTCTCCGGAAGCTAGCCGCTGGACCCTTGCCCCCCGACTCAAAGTGGAGTTGCGAACCGCGGGGACATGCGGAGACTATTTCGAAGAGAGCTGCGATTCCGAGGCTAAATTTACTGCATGGTACGGTCGATGCAACCGAAAACTTAAATCCTACAGACGAGGCTTTTGAACTGCGCCGCATCGTTCGTCCAATATCGAATGGTACCCCATCGTTTGAACCCATAAGCGCGGACATTTTCTCTTGTAGATCAGGGGACCCCCAAGATGCATCTGCGTCTGACAAGAAAGATACTTGCCGTTGTTCTATATATGAGCGTAAGCGCATGTTGATTGCATGCCTTGAACGAAACAGCATTGCAATCATTCCTGATTGGATTCCAGATTCAATGCTTACGGGGCATATTGCGACTATCGCCACGCGAGATCCCTCATGCGCGGCTATAATAGTCGAACGTTTAGATCGTACCGGCTTGGCTAGCAGAGGCCCACTGCTACACAAGAACACTACCATACCGGACATGCGCCCGAGTACAGCGTATCGCTACGGCAGTTCATAACAGCCTCGCCAGCATGAATAACGTGGCAATCACGAGGTGATAGACAGTCCCTGAAATCAACCTCGTGGCGAACAGAAAAAGCTATAGGAGCACCAATGTCTTGGCACACAGTCTACCAGGCCCCCAACATTACCCGGATGAATAGAAACACTCCAATCATGCCAACTAGTCTGTGACCTCCCAGCGGCCCGGTACCGACGATCCGTTCTAGGGCGAGTTAATAACCTATTGTAGTTCTTCTCCCGCTGTTGAGTGTGGCTTGCATATTTCCAGGTACCCTTGGCCTGGAAGACGGTACGCAGTCTAGGAGAAGTCGTTCTTGAGTACTGCTTGAATTAGTTCAATTTCAAGGCAGATGGCCGTGCAGCAGGGCGTCCCGTGTCTTTGATGAAGCTCTAGCCCCAGTGTAGAGAAGCAGGAGTACTAGGCTAAAGCAAGGGACTGTAAAGGTCCCTCGAGCTACGATGGAAATAAATAGTTGGGCATCCCACTGGTACTCTGGATCCAGTTGATCGACTCTGTACCAAACTTTCCGTCAAGATGGGTCGCTTCTCGTTGTTCGCTTCTCTGCTGTTGGCGACCAATGGTGTCTTGGGCGCCAAATGGATTGGTGAAGTCAAGAAGGTCGATGGTGTTGACTATCAATGTAAGCTACTGCCGCCTTTTGCTTCTTCTTCGAATGAATGCTGATCATTTTATCCTAGGCAAATGCTACTCCGACAACGCTTGCTGGCCGACCAATGCAGACTGGGAGAAGCTCAACCAGACCGTCTCAGGCGCGCTTCAGCTCGCCATCCCACCCGGTGCTGTCTGCTACAAGAACTTTGAGAACGGCACCAGCGTATACGATGCGGCGAAGTGTGCGGACACTCAGGCCAACTGGGGCAACGAGCAATGGCTGTATGATCAACCCTCCCAAGGGATACAAAGGTCGATGCTAACGTAATGCTAGGACCGACCACCCCATCGCCGAGCTCTGGCCTCTCAAGACGAACAACACCTGTATGCCAACTGATGATCCATCAGGAACCTGCACACGTGGTTTCTATGGAAAGTATGTCATCATGGCAACTACAAAGCAACAGATCCGAGCTGGTGTGAAGTTCGCACGGGAGCGCAACCTCCGTCTGATCATCCGAAACACCGGTCACGACTTCATGGGTCGTTCCACCGGATACGGCGCACTCATCATCAACACTCACAGCTTCAAGGATGTCAAGTTTCTCAAGAAGTACACTGGGCCTGGTGACTGGACGGGCAGTGCGGCCATTGTCGGTGCTGGTGTACAAGGCCGTGAATTGTACAAGCAATGCTTTGCTCAGAGCCCCAAGGTGGTCATCGTTGGTGGAGAGTGCCCAGTATGTGTATCGATACGGACGTCTGAAACCATCACTAACATATCCTAGACTGTTGGCTGGGCCGGTGGTTACATTCAAGGAGGCGGCCACGGCCCTCTTTCCGGAATCTACGGCATGGGCGCTGACAATGTCCTCTCGTTCGACGCTGTTACCGCCGAGGGTAAATTCGTGACCGCCAACGCAAAGGAGAACTCGGACCTCTTCTGGGCTCTGAAGGGTGGCGGCCCCAGCTCCTTTGCTGTTGTTGTCTCCATCACTGTCAAGACCTTCCCGGAAGTCCCTGTCGCTGGCACGATCCTCAACATCAACTCCACGCACACCAACGACACTGAGCTGTTCGCCAAGGGTGTTCACATCTTCCACAACCTGGCCAACCACTACAGCGAGCATGGCATGTTCGTGTACTTTGAGCTTGGCCCTGGCCCTCAGCGCCTCCACATTGCACCTTTCGTTGGTCCCAACATGAACGAAGAGCAGCTTGGAAAGGTCCTCGCCCCACTATACGAGCAGCTAGACGCGGCCAAAGTCCCTTACGACACCCACACTCGCGCCTTCCCTACCTTCTTCGAGTTTTACATCGACATGTTCGAAGACGAGCCCCCGAACCAACAATCCGTCGTCGGCGGCCGCCTCTTTACACAATCCGATATCAGCGCCCACGGCGACGAAATTGCCGACGCTCTCATCTACGCCGCCATGCCTGAGCCCACCCAACTCGGTTTCAACGTCGGCCACATTGTCAACCCCGGCCACGCTTATCCCAAGGTCGACAATGCTATTCATCCCACGTGGCGCAACGCCAGTAGCTTCGTCATTACGAACGTTTTGATGACAGGCAACGAGCCCTGGGACGTTAAGAAGGAACGCGAGAACTTCAACACCAATGTCCTGGGTAAGCGACTCCGGGATGTGAGTCCCGCTGGTGCGAGTTATGTGAACGAGGGTGATCTCAATGAGCCGAACTGGCAGGAAGCGTACTGGGGAAGCAATTACCCCAGGTTGTTGAAGATACGCCAGAAGTATGATCCCGAGGGTGTCTTCTTTACTGAGACGACACCCGGTACGGAGAACTGGAGTGTTATGGACTATGGTACCAAGCTTTGTAAGAAGAGTACCAAGTAGACATGAGCGTTTTTTTTTTCTCTTGTTCTTTTTCTTTTGATAGACTATTAGCGAATGATAGATAAAAGCACGTCGCTGAGTGCGGAAATACGATAATATCCGAACCTTCCTTTTGTGTTAGTGCTCGTGTGTTTTGGTATGGGTTGCGACAAATTGTCGTTTGTGGTGTTGCGAGGGTTCCGCTAGAGGTCCCTGGGACCACCCCTCATAAGCTAGAGATGTAGTGGTGACATATATGAGCACTTGTGCCTGTAATCAAGTAGTGCTTATCGCTGATAGCGTTTGTCTTGTCGACAATACGCGCACCCTGTATGGCAGCAATCGAGACACAGCGTGGCGTAGCGATGACTGCAACGCGCTTCGAGACCATCGACAAACATTGTCGTCGATGGTGACCATGAAAAGCGCGTACGCCAGAGCACTGACGCGCCTACCTGCATCCCCTGTGGATTTGTGCCGGCGTGGCGTGGTGATACAAAGCTGGGGAAGAGCGGGAGCGATGACGAAAGAGTCGCGTTCAGCGCTAACCGAGGGCGGGCTAGCATCAGCTCACCTTCACAAGCCAATGGACCTGGAGCCTCTGGTACCAGCCATCATCCCAATTGTTTGCGAGCCCTCTGCTGTCTATCGCCTGTTTGTGCATTAGCCCCGAAGCGTGCGCCACTTCCGCTCCTTGCGCACCCGCCGTCTACGCTCCCGTCGCTGTTCTTCGCCTCCGCCATCCATCGCATTCCGAATCATCGCACCAGGCTCCTATTCACGACAACAGCCACTTTAACGTCTACACCAGATCGCGTGGCCGTCCTTGCCAATCCGCATGCTCCGCGCATGCCGAAACATCTCCAGACGATTGTTTATGTCGATTGAATGCCTCCCGTGCTGAATCCCTTCTTACGGGCCTTCTTCCGTAGTGCACTCCCCAGCCAGTGCCAGCCAGCCCAGCACCACGTACGATACATATCAGTGTGCACGGAGACAGAATACTGACCCCGCATGACACAGGTCCTTCTCGTTCCCACCACCGAAGTCCTCCTCACATCGCGCGACAAGGAATCAAACACCTCGTACATCGACCTTAGCGGATCCGAAGACTTCCTCGCAAGCCATGTGTTGCGCGTACCGGGCGGAGTGGGGCCGAACAATCACCCCAAGGACTCGGGTAGTTTCAGGGAAACGCGGGGGAAGGCGAAGCAGTTTACCACCGCAAATGGCCGGACGGTGATAGTCAAGGATGCCTTCATCTATAGCAACAAAGGTGCGCACACATGTCGTGTGTCACGGAATGGCTTACAAGTGCTGACACGACACAGGATTCAAGACACTCAACCAGGCGCAGCTCTTGAGCGATACCATTTTCTACCCCGATTCCTTCGATGCCCAGCCATGGCTCGTCTACTTTATATCGCGGCCCCTCATAGGTACCTTCGATGCGAACCCTATCATACCCGCTACACTACAGCCCAAGCAAGATGCAGGAGCAGGGCTAGGAGCAGGACCACCGGTCGTAGCGGGCCCGTCCGGAGGCGCCAGCCCCTCCATGCCTCGGAAGAAGGAAGTAAAGTCCTTCAGCGACCTGTTGAACCACTTCCCAATGATTGCACGTCAAATGCAACCAGGACTGGAGAGGCTGTTCAAGGAGTTTGGCAAGGAACTTGAGAAGCCTTTGCCGGCGACACCATCACAGAGGTCACGACGATCGTCCATGAGCTCACGAAGACGCGGGTCAGTGTCCTCAGGAGAGACGACGCCTTTCTCTATACACAGTAGCATGTCACACGGCACGAATGGATTTGTCTCAAATCTGGAGATTAGCGACGAAGAAGACCAAATGCGGAGATCGCTAGAAACCGCAGTAACAGCGGCCATTGACCTCTTCCAGATGGTAGACAAGCAACAACTGTCATTATTGGGCGCTACAACCGACTTGACGGGTCCCATTGTGGAGCGCATGATTGAACGATATATCGCTGAGCAAGTACACCACACAATCCTCTTCCCGCGAATACGAGAAATCCGGCTCCTAGAAGACACCGACCTCGAGCGCCGCACGCGACAAATGGTGGACATCGATATATCGCAGGTCGGCATCGACATCGGCCATGGTCGCAAAGGCAAGCAAGAACTAGCTATACGACTTTCCAAGGCTGTCGATATGTTCAAGAAGATGGGTGTTGCAGGCAGTCCACAAGAGATGTTGGAAATACTTCTCAGCGTACAGAAGCACATTACAATGCCGGATGAATCGCAGGAGAAGGTCATGACAAACGGAGAGCAGATGTCGGAGAAGCAAGATCATCTTCTTACCATCAACGCGGATACACTTGTATCGCTGTTGCTCATAGTAGTGATAAGAGCGCCTGTACGGCATCTGCAGGCACGACTTTCGTACATGCGACATTTCATTTTCATTGACGACGTCGAGAGTGGGGAGATGGGCTATGCACTCAGCACATTCGAGGCTGTCCTTTCCTACCTGACGACAGACTCAGGCGGTCTGCGAAGAGCAAGCCGACGGAATCGGGCGTTGTGGCAGGCCACGAAATCCGGTGATCTTGAAACAATGCAGGGTATACTGGAGCCCGATCGATCGTTCAATCCAGATCTGGATAGCTTCTCGGATGAGAGCGATACCCCGCCAAGAAATCGTCAACTCAGGTTTGCTGCAAGTTTATCAGATTTGCATTCTGTAGGAGGCACTACTTTGAACGGGGACGATGAGTACTCGTCACGACGGCGAAGCATATCTCGCGACAAGCGTGCGCATGAAGATGGTCCTCTGGCACACATATTCCCTTTCCAGCGCGCTCAAACACCACCACTGCCTGGCAGACCAAAGATGAAGAAGAGGGTGTCCATGGATACTAGGAGTATGTCGAGTGGCTCCGCAAGATCGTTCCGATCTCGTACAACCCTCGATTCCCGGGTTAGCGCTATCGAGGGCGACGTTTCGATAGAAAAGCTTACCATGACACAAGGGCCTGATGGTGAATCGGTGGTGATGATGGCGATTGAAAACAATCAGGACAAAGCACTGCAATATCTGCTTAGTCTTACCGAGTACTACACTCCCTCTTATGTCTTTGAAGACTACAACAACGAAGGCACCAATTTATTGAGTGCAGCAATTCAACTGGGTCATACTAGAACGACAGACACGATTCTCAACTACATCCTGGACAACAGCCCCAGTCCCCAGGCACTGAAAGAATTTCTCTCCAGACCAGACGCGAAGGGTAGATGCGTGGCACATTATCTCTTCAATCAACCTCGACTTATAAACCGCATCGGGCATCTTTTGCCCTGGCAGCTGAAAGACAAGAACGGCCAGACACCGGTCTTCGCTTTGGCCAGGGCATACGATCACGATGAGTACCACGACATGGTCGACAAAGCACTTCTTGCCGCGACTCACTATCAGGATGACGGACAACCATTACATCTTGACGAACATGTTGACAACAAAGGCAACAGCCTGCTACACATCATCACAGACCCTCAACTAGCAGCAAAGCTACTGTACCGTTGTGATTCCGATGCCAATGCGACAAACGACCGACAGTTCACGCCACTCATGGTAGCTAGCAAATACGGTCGAACGGACATGGTGCGAGTGCTCTTTCAAGACCCCCGAGTGGACCTTTCTTACAGAGACGCTCGTGGCCTCACCGCCGTAGAACTCGCCAAAGACGACGACGTCCGAAACCGCATCGACGATCTGGTTCTCCTCTCGAATGAAGCCGGTCCAGACGGTCGCACAACAACCGTCGTTCGCTCCTTCTTTGTCGAAGACGGAACTGTCCGCCTCGTTTTGAAATCCGGTGCGCCCAATGATAACAAGACCATTACCGTGACAACTTGTCGCAGATCGTCGCAGGATTTTGAGAATCTTGCGAAATGGCTCGCACAAGAACATCCTGCGTCTTGGTTACCTGTCATACATAACCTAGCATCTCCTTACTTGATTCCATCGAGACCTTCGCGGTCGATTCTGCGGGATATGCAGTTACGCCTCGATGCGTTTCTCAAAATCCTGCTGCGTCATCCCACCTTCTCCACACACGAAATGGTCTGGGAGTTCTTCTTGGTGCCTGACATCGACTCGTCGATGCTAGCCGAGCGCTCTGCACGGAAAGCCGAACTGCGCGTTGAGCGGTTGCGAGAAGAGTATGCGCCTATATACGACGTAAGGGAAGTGGAACTCTTTGTCCAGCACATGCGGGAAAATATCCGGGCGCTACATCATGCGTCAAGGAGTGTGCTGCGACGCGCGAACAAAGTCCGGGCTAGCGCTAGTGATCTCAACGATGCAGCAAAGATATCGAACACGGCCATGCATTCGCTTACCTTCCTACCGGAAGTCCATCTCAAGGCACTGGACCGGTATACAGCGTGTTTAAAACAGAGCGACGCAAGTCCCATGTCAGGATTCTATTACTCCATGCACGCCATCTCCTCGACCATCACCGCCATCTTAACCGCCTTATCCCGCCCTTCCACCATCATCACCCAAATGGCAACGACGCAGAAATCCATCGATCGCCACAACCTCTCTGTCCGCCGCAGCGACCGCTGGCCCTTGGGCCTGCTAGACGACGCTCGCTCCCGTGTCCAGCGCGATGCGCAGGACAAGATGGACAAGAGTAGAGGCGAATTGGAGGACCTGGGCCGCGAACTCCGGTACACGCAGCAGGTTGTTGCGCAGGAGTTGGCGAGCTGGCAGGAGAATAGGGTCGAGACGGGGAAGAATGCGCTGAGGGAGTTGGCGAGGAAGATGGTGGTTATGGAGCGGGCGAGATTGGAGAGTATGAGGAGGGCGGTTAGGGGGTTGGGGATTGGCGTCGAGGTTGTTGTCGAGAGCACATCGCATCATCATCATCAACAGCATGGGGGGATTATGGTGAATGGGGGGTTGGTCAATGGTTTTGCCGATCGGCATCATGGCCATGGTATAGATGTCGCTGGGCCGCTTCCAACGGTCGAGCAGGGCAGGTTCCACGATGTTACGGATGAGGATGTTGAGGAGGGACCGGGTGCTGTTGAGGACTCGGAGGCTGAAGGCGTGGTTTTGTCGAATGGCGAGGTGGCTGTCGAGGAGGTGCCGCCTGCGGATGAACTTGCGCAGGAGTCGGTGGTGTCGATGGGGGGATAGGGGGGGAGGATCAAGCGGTGGGGTCGGTGTGATGAGTACCCTTTGTGCCATGTGTATTCGATTCCATCTCGTCCTTTTTTCGTTCTTCTTCTTCTTCTTCTTCTTCTTCTTCTTCTTCTTTCTTGATATCTCTCTTTTTTTTTTCTCGTTCGCCGGATCCATCATAAATCTTCTTTGGATAGACGGGTTGTGTACGATTGGATTGGGGAAATCGGGTATATAAGTGTGCTGGTATGGGCGAAGACTCATGGGATGGTGGGGGAGGAGGAGAGGGAGAGGATGAGAAGGGTCTAATAGTAATGTTCACGACCGTGTATTCTGAACTATCTTTGGCACTTGATGACAGCTACACAGCTGTTTTTACCTCTGGTAAGGATTGTTTACTCCTAAGAGTACGGCTTGATGGTGAAGTAAGACTGGCTCATAACACTGGAAGGAGTGCTGTGTACGGCTGCGCAAGGAGTTGTGCTCTATAGCACTCGAATGCAAGCAGGGAACTGATCAGGTGCTGAAGGAAACCAACTATGGCTATTGCTTCTAATAGCGTTTGATGTGGGATTTTACAGAGTAGTGCAATGACCAAGAAGTCCAGACCAATCACCAAGTCATGCGAGACTTCAGTTGGAGCCATGGGAGGTAAGTCAGGAAGATAGAGCCTTAGGCGTTTAGTTTGTCCATTAGGTGAGGGGATAGAGCTTCGTTGTGTCTATCCCTGTGGCATGTATGAGAGCAAACTTTCCTTGGCAAATCACCTGGGTGTTCATGATGATCGTTTTGTAAGCCAGTAGCTCATTTGCTCCATCGATAAATCAGGCCAGATTTTTCCCGACCAGATCGAGTGGTTTCCAACAAGAGAGATGTCGTCAGCAGGCTGTTGGTGCCAGAGACATGCTTCACCACGACCATCGGATTGGTACTTTCGCGGGCAGTATGATTGTAACACTTTTGTCTATTTCAGTTGTCTACCACGTCGTGTATAGTCCTCTCGAGCATCTGTCAGCCCTACAAGGTTTACCGAGGCAAGTCGCATCATTAGCTCCAAAAGCGTGGAATGCCTCGACCTGGATACCTAGTCTCGTGGCAAAAGACACCGAGCGCATAGATTGTTTCGCCTAAGCACCCTGGCACGTTGATAGGGCACCCTTGCTGGGTAGTGCGAGTACGAGTGCGGCACCGAGGAAGGTTCATTTCGGCTGATGTACAAGCCAAGTGGGGCGCCATGGCGTCCCAAGGGGAAATTTACTCCGCTTGGCCCTTTTGCATGGCTGACGAAGGCGTGATTTCGCAACAAGGTCCACCAAGAATGAGTCCGTCAGGCTTGGAGTCTGACTGTTTTCTGAGTCGCGTACTGACAAAGTTGCTGTTCGAGGAAAGAAGAGTTTTTTCTTGTGTGCTATATGGCGTGATTTGTGGTGGGTACAGAAGATAGAGGCCAGGCATCGATAAGGAGGTAGGCCGTACACGATATGTCACCGATTCGCTAATAGTTCGGTTCCGAGCTTGTTATTATGTCATATATCTTCCTATTAGCTATTCAAACCTGAATTCCCTAGCTTCGCGTGCAGCACTCCCACTAGAAAGCTTACGTTAGTGAATAGAATATAGGAGGGCTGAAGTACACGTGGGTTTGCCACAAGGGAATTGAGACATACATTAGTCCAGGCCTTGCAGATCCCGGGAGCAGTGTTTGTGCTTCCCCCTTCAGTGCGTCCTACATATTGACCAAAGCCGCATTCTGCTGTTGGCAATCTACATTCGGGGGATGGACCTGAGGTCTTGCTAACGAGGCGACAACCTGAGTTTGGTCTGAATTGTGGTGCAGGGGTAGCGACAACAGGAGATGCGAGTATAGTCAAAGCGGCCGCTAAGCCGATGATGCTAAAAGAAACCATAGTTGGACCCTGGGTCGTGGAACAAAGTGGTAATGTTGATAGGAAAAATGTTGTGTTGCGAAATACTGGGAACACATGTTGACACCTTATATAGATCTGATGTGCGAAATTGTGCCGGCCTACTTTTGAAAGAGTGATCGTGTTTGCGGTATAATTACGGTGTTTGCGATGTTTCTTCGGGCCACTGTGCAAACCGAGAGATGCAGCGTCTAATAGAGTCGTGATACAGTTGAGGTCTGCCTATGTATTCCTTTCAACTTGTAATAAGGCCAATCGAAGTGAAGGCCCTGTCTTCAATGCATGAAGCTTCGTTATGACGGTGGTTTTGAGTCTAAAGTGCCAAAGTAGGTGCATAACGCTTCAAACGGCGGCGGAATGATAGTTTGGAATCCACTCCGCCCTTAGCTCTCGTACATGTCAGCGTAGATCCACTCCGCCTAGGGCCAAGCCATCGAAGCTACCGAGGCGCCGCCATAGTTAGGGTCGTACATCAATGTGATGCGGCGCTCGTTTTGGTCCCAGCCTTCTTTGTTTGCTCCGTCATGGGTATCGATTAACTACAAATACTATACGCCATACATACGCCTTGCGCCGTTGCTTGAGAAGACAAAAGTGACATATCCCGCTAACCTCTGACTTCAAAATCTCGAAATGTGACCTTTTGGTCCGTTACATCGCTTCCACTGTCACAGTCATCACGCGGGCTGTTACTCGGACTCGCATTACGGTCCCTGAGTGCAAAGATGCCCATGATCGTGCCTGTAAAATCCCGTGCACTCAGCATAGTCGTATCCACCATGTCGACTTGCTTCCATCGTCGGTCATGGTCGGGGTCGCGGAACTCGAGTGCGTAACGTTCTTCGCCAGCGATGATACGGAGGTCTACGGCTGTTGATGAACGCGAGACGGGCTCTGGGTACGATGCTGTGTACTCGTAATCGTTGGACGCGTCAACAAAGTGGACGTGGATGAGACGGGTGGACAGGGCGACGGAAATACTAGCGTGGCGCAGGGGGTCTTTGTATACAGTTAATCCACCTATCGCGTTTGAATGAGTGGCCTCGTTATCGAGGAGTACAGTCGTTGCAGCAATGGCGTTTACGCTTCGTTGACGGCGGGCCAGTAAAGCGAGAGGCGCTGATGCGGCGGAGAGTGTCGGAGTATGAGGTGTGAGCGCTATTGAGCCGGATTTCTTGTAGGGACTCCGCAGTGGCTTATGCAGGTATAAATCGTCCAGGTGGGGGTTTACTAATCGCGATTTTTTGATCAGCTGTGCCGCAGCGAAACCTAATTGTACTGTGCGCGGTGTGCTGAACGACATTTGTGGCTGCTCAACGAGGGGCCATCCATCTTTTGGCCACTCTACTGTTGTGAGAAAGGTTTCGCGCCCCATTGGCGCCTTGTTCTGGTCTCCCTGTACACCCAAGACTGCTGCCCACCAGTCCCCGTTCATATCTTGGAAGATTTCTCCGTGGCCGATATTTTGCACGTATTCATTCCTGCCATCCGCAGTCATGATGGGATTATTTGGACAAGATTCATACGGTCCCCAGATGTCTCTTGAGCGTGCCATGGACAGCATGTGATGTTCGAAGGTCCCGCCTTCAGCCACTAGTAAATAGTACCAACCATCCTTTTTGTAGATGTGTGGACCCTCGGTATCTCGTTTAGCAAAGCCGCCCCAAATCTCACGCGTTTCAGATAGTGCGGATCCGCTTCTGACGTCAATTTCAAACTGCTTGATCGTGCAACTTGGCTGTTTCATGCGATCCATCATCCATGAGCCCTGGATATACGCGCGGCCATCGTCGTCGAAAAAAAGTGAAGGATCGATGCCGTAAAAATCAAATGGTATCGCGTCGCTCCAGTTGTCGGACCAGATGTCGTCAGTTGTTATTAGAAAATTGTCGGTTTGCCAGTTGTCCTTTCCGTGGTAGCAGTTTGTGCAGGCGATGTAGAAAGTGCCGTTGTGATGTCGAATAGTGGGTGCAAATAGTCCTCCAGATGCTACCATCACGTTGCCATCATCGAGGGGCATCGCAGATGTAGTCGCATTGTGCAGATCGAGTTGTGTGGATCTGTTGATTGCATTCCCTTGGAAGCCTCAGCCAGCGTTCATGCCAGGACAGTGCGAAGAAGCAGACGAACCGATATGCCTCCAGTCTTGCAGATTCGTGGACGCATAGATTGGAATACCAGGAAACAGATGAAAGGAAGAAGTCGCAAGATAATAGATGCCGTCTACAAGAACGACAGAAGGGTCCGGCGCGAATCCAGGTATTATCGGGTTGCTGAACATTGCTTTTTGGTTTTACTGTGGACGATGGATAGGGCGAAGGTTAAGGAACTTGAGGAGACGGCGAGACGAACTGGATCGGGATGAGCAATGTAGCTCGAGCCGATTATAGTCGGTCTCCATCGCTCCGAAGTTGTTGTCATGCTTTATTACTCCATGGAGAAATTCCTTTACGCGTATCGCGATTCTGTTTCGCCACGGAGAATTGTGAGGCACTTAGCCTACTGTGGCACGGAGCCCGGTGGTACCAGCCAATCGCACAACATGGCTAAACTTCCGCCGTCCACAATCCCAGTTATAGGGCCGTTACCACGTGCTCGGTAACAGATGTCCATGATTCGAGGTCTTGCCATTTCGCCGTGGAGAATTACAGTCTACCCCAGACTATACCATGAGGTCAGGCAAGCATCCTCCCCGCGTTGTTATAAGTACTGTCGCAGCCATAGTGTAAAAATGTAGTTCAAATCTATCATTTGGCTCCAAGACGTCTAATATTTATCATTCGACTACACCAGTATTGCGCATTGATGGGAGGGTCGATAGAAAAGACCATCCATGGTCAAGATGCCAAAGTTCATACCGTTGACCATCGAACCAACCATGAGAGCCCAGGGTTTAGTGATCTTTGGCAACAGAAGCGAATACTAGCATGGTGTATGTCGAGCATATCTTCGCGTTCATCATCTATCTAACCGCTGTGAATTAGGCCTGCTTGTTTTCCTCCTTCCTGTCAACTTTGGGTTTGAACTTGCTCTGATCGGAAATATTATCGCAATCCCTGCATTTCTCGATCGATTTGGTCAAGAGACAGCCATTGGTGTCATTGAGATAAGCGCACGCGATCAGCAAGTGTTGAATGCTGCTACGACGATTGGTATCTTCGTGGCTGCCTTTGCTGCTGGTTTCATTGCAGATAAGATTGGTCGTCGCAAGGTAGTCCTTGCTGGTTGCTTACTTTGCATTGCCGGAATCTTTGTTCAGGGGTTCGCAAACTCTATCATGATGCTCTTCGGGGGAAAGCTCATCAGCACACTTGGGTACGGATTGGGACATGCCCTTTCGCCTGTATATGTTGCAGAGATCGTCCCCGACAATTTGCGAGGGATATGCTTGACCTTGGTGGTGAGTTGACCGAGCTTACTTTGTTGCTCAACAATGCCGCTGACCATGCCAGAATACTATGATCGTGGTTGGCCAGTGGTCCTGCGCACTTGTTGGCTATGGTGGATCGTTCATCAACAATGATTGGGGATGGCGCATGCCTATCCTCGCGCAGCTACTACCCCCGATCTTGATGGTTGTTCTAGGCACGATACTTCTTCCTGAATCACCTTCGTGGTTAATCCTTCACGGACAGCATGAGGAAGCCATGGCAGCCCTTCGTAAGTTCAATGGCCCGGAATATGATGCTACCGCAGCCGTCGCGGCTCTAGAAGCGGCGGTTGAGCGAGAGCGCACACTCCAATCCGAGAGTGCGTCGTACTTTGAATGCTTGAAAGGTGTGAATCTGCGCCGCACTTTAATCGTGTGTCTTGTCTACATTGCCCAGCAGTTCGTGGGCGCCAACTTCGTCCAAGGATATCTGCCGTAAGTATCATGACGAGACACGTGGATCCGGATGCTGACATGCTCAAGGTATTACTTCACACAAGCTGGAGTCGAAAATCCAGTGGGTATCGCGCAGATCAGCTATGCGATTCAGCTGGTCGGCAACATCGTTTCCCTGTTCCTGGTCGATCGCATCGGTCGCAGACCGATGATTGTTTATGGTACAATCGCGATCACCTGCTTGCTCCTTCTCATTGGCGGTCTTGGAACACTGGGGAACAATCGCACTGCTCTTCAAGCAGTTGTTGGCTTCATGTCCTTCTGGGGTTTCTTGTTCCAACTGACTCTCGGCGCCGTGGCTTACGCGGTCGGTGGCGAGACTCCAACTGCTCGCTTACGACAGAAGACATACTCGATCAACATTATGACAAACACGGCCGCAGCCTGTCTCGTAACCCAGCTCGTACCTATCTTAATTAACCCCGGTAACGCAAACCTCGGCGCAAAGGTCGCCTTCGTCTTCTTCGCTCCATCAGTACCATTATCTATCTACATGTACTTCTGTTTCCCTGAGATGAAGGGTCGTAGTTATCTGGAGCTAGAGACGATGTTCCAAAGCGGGTTGCCAGCAAGAAGTTTCAAGAACTTCAAGTGTGAAATTGAGGTCGCGACAATCGCAGTAGACGATGGTCCAGAGAAGCCAGTAGCGATCGTTCATGATGAGAATTTATTGAAGGTCTGAAATAGATCTGTGGCAAATTCGACATCAAAGCACTCGAGCTATCAATGGGTTTTCCGTTACTCAACTCAGCAAGACATGTTGGCTCTTCGAATCGTACGAATAAGATCTCAGCCATCTTAGCGGCAAAGCGCTACGTTTTTGTCATTTCGTCCACTTGTTTGTGGTTCGAACGTGATAACATAGATTATAAGCGAGTTGCGAATCCAAGCGAGTTGCGAGCCCCACCAACCTTCTGCACCTCTTAAAGCATATAATTCAACCACGTAACAAAATAGTATACAGATATTAATACAATAGATTAAGCAGTACATACAGTATCTTTTTTACACGTACGTGCGTTGTGCCTAGGCTCTCTGCACCTGCTACAGCACGCTAAAGCCTAGCGGCTGAGGCCTGATTGCTCTCCACCTTAACGCTCCTCACGAGCAATCTGCTGATTAGCCTTACATTAAGCAATTATATCCTCTCCAGCTCCCTTTATTAAGACTCCTCGCTTCTGTATACGCTTCTTCTTACGCTTCTTTCGCTCTAATGCTGCCTTATTAGCCTTCTTAAGGCTAGCAATCCGATCGCGCATCAGCTTAGCTAAGAGCATTATTATCTCTGCTCCTTTCTTAAGCTAGTTAATTGCTTTAAGAATAGAAGCTAGTAACAAGCTCTTATGCTTCCTAACGCGCTCACGAATTAACGTTAATTAAGCCTCAAGCTCACGTACGTTGCTTAGTGTACGAGCCTCCCAGACAGCCTCTAGCAGAGCAGCTAGAGTAGGCGTACGCAGCTTTACGTCTAGCTTTAACAGGACAGCGTCTAGCTAGAGAGGGACAAGGCCTGCGCCTCTAAAGGCTAAGCAGATATTAGCTGCCGTAAACGCGCGATTAAAGGCTACCTTAAAGGCTAGCAGAAATTCAAGCTTAGTAATGTAGTTAATGCAGTAGCAGATTAGAGCCTTAATCTCACAGCTATAAGCGCGCTTTAATAGCAAAAAGCACCTAACGTTAAGCGGCTGCAGTAGGTGGGATAAGTAAGGCAGCATATAGAGCGTGTAGATGTTGTTCTCCTTACAGAGCTCTTTAAACTTAATAGAGTAGTAGCTCCTATAGCCATTAAGAACGAGCAGGCAACAGGCACCTATAACGCGAGTCTTTGTGTAAGCATTAAAATGCTTCAGCTACTCGACTCTAAGCTCGTTGTTCGTCCAGCCGTTGTCGCTAACTGCGATCGCCTAGTCGCGTAGGATCTCTGCCTCCTCGTACTAGGCAGATAGGTGATACTGGCCAGCAAAGATAAGGAAGGGTGGGATTGTCTAGCCAGCAGCGTTAATTGCAGCAATTACCGTCACCCACTCGCGATTGCCTAGTTAAACAGCCTTTAGCCGGCCTCTCCTCTCTAACCCAGTCACGACGAGCTAAGTCGTAATCTTGCCTATTATAAAGCCAGCCTCGTTAAAGTTATAGACGTCCTTATCGCAGATGCCGTACTTTATCTTTGTCTGCTCTATAAGCTTAAACTAGCCTTAGACAAGAACAGGATCCTTACACAGAGCTCTCTGCCTATCGTAGGCTCGATTAAAACACGTCGTAAGACTGTCTGTACGCTTAACAAAGTTGCGTAGCTAGTAGACGCCAACGCGACCTACGCTGCGCTGCGCGAGCAGCGAATCAGCTATATTACGTACAGCTGCGTACGTAGGCGCAAATCCACGCTGATCTAGATAAAGTATATTACGCACAACTACTTCCTCTTCTAGCGTAGTAAGCTTCTTTAAGTTAGGCTGGCAATCGCGTCGAGCGGGCTTGCCAGCGCGTTAGTTACGTAGTGTTAATTCGACAACATTATACGTAGCTGCAGCACGGCTAACAGCTCGTATTTGTAATGTACTAATTGCTGCAATAGCAAGCTAGATATCTGCTTCGTTTGAAGGCATTGAAGGAATAGGTAGTTAAGAAGTAGATGTCTACGTGTAGAGAGGTGCAGAAGGTTGGTGGGGCTCGCAACTCGCTTGGATTCGCAACTCGCTTATAATCTATGTTACTCAATCATAATCCCCCATCTTCAACGATGAATATCACAGCCATTGCAGTGCATCTTGCTCAGAATCCACGGTTGAAATCGAGCTCTTCGGAGACGCGAGAGTCCAATCTCGAAAGAACATCTAAGAGGGTGAAGAACAATGATTTAGCGCGTTCTGTTAGGGCTAGGTTGTGACTTTGCTGGATGAGTTCAAGGAGAGTCACTCCTATTCTTCGAATCTTCTCTACCTTCAAAGCTGTCAGCCGATATACTTCGAGAAACATATCAGAACATACACATGGCTCCCCATTCACTTGGAGAGACTCGATAGATACCTCTGATAGTACCCTGACCATGTCACTAGCGATGTCGAGCCTCCTCAATGCAAGCGAGTATGACGTTCCACTGACGCCAAGATGTTCGGATATTCCCGTTTCATAGAACCTCTGGAGGAGAACCATTTTTAAACAATAGTAAGTCACACACAGGTTCGTTCTTTGGATGTCAAAGGCTCGTTGAATCCGCGTCGATGCTGGCGAATCAGGATCTACTGTCTCTGGTACCTTGATGTCAAATCGGCAATGATCAATCATAGCAATAAAGTCAAGATAGTCAGTGATGACTACTTCATGAGACGGACCGACCAAGGCAGATCGATCCTCGACGCCTTCATTCCAGATCTCCAAAGAGTCGAATTTTATGATGATGCTCGACGCTTTCGTCCACAAGTCTTGACAGAGGTCATATCCCTGTCTGACCACGCTCTCTATGTCGAGAGCGCTTGGAGTGCTCGAATAATCCAGTAGAGGTACATCAGGCAAAGATCCGCGCCAGTACATCGCGGTGACTTTAGCTCCTAGGCACGCGCGGTGAAGCGAGATTGGACGCCCGTTCAAGATTGCCGCAGACCTATCAGCAGTATGGATCTGCCAGAATATGCTTCTGAGGAGACGTTCCTCAAGTGGATCAAGATTCTGGAAGGAGGTTTCATCGTAAAGTCGCATTTCTTGTGCGAAGCGTATAGCGTCTCCAAGTACATGCCAAGAGACGCGTGTTTTACCAACGGCATGTAAGGCGTTCGAAAGATAGTACCTAGTGACTAGAGAGATATAGTCTAGGTGCTCAATATCTTTAAGAACAGTATCAAGTCAGCTTATAGCCTGTGCGTGTCGTATAGATTGTTCCACCAACCGTAATCTTCATGCGACTTCAGCGTCTCTCGTGATGCAGTAAGAAACTGACGTCCGATCTGTTCTCGCATTGGGAAAACCGAGACAGGCAACGTGAGAGCAGTAACAGCGCACAATGCTGTCAAAAGTGTGCGACTACGCAACACTGCCATATCCTCACCACCGTTACCTCGCAATAAGGGTACCATGGCACGAATTGATGGTTCATGAACGATGGGCGATATGGGAAAGAGGTAGTTCATGTACAATGTGATACATTGGTCTGCGATGCCGTGCAGCGCAAGGTCGGGTTGTTGGTGTATTTGGGACGAGGGCTGTAAGTTTCTCGCCGCTGACGAAGGAGCACCTGTAAGTGACACTTGCAGATCATACGATCTGAAAGTTGTGTTGCTCAGACGCGCATCGCTTTGATGGACTGTCGCACCGGCTTGTCGCATGGATTCGCCATCTGAAACCCTGAAAGTTGGCTGTGTAGTAACGTTCCGCTTGCGCTTTGGTCCCCTCTTCTGGGGTGCTATGTTATAAACGCACTCGAGGCGTGATATGCGGCAATTTGCGCATGGTGTTGACAATGCATCACACTAACGAGGTCAGCAAAGTCTTAAGTACGTATCGTCTTCATGTCTTCTGCAATGTCTTACTCTGACTTTGCGACGCTTGCACGCGTCGCAAGCTCTTTTCGCAACTGGCGCCGAGGGCCTGGTGTTCGCAGCATCAGAGGTTGAATCGCCCCGTGAGTTGTCGGAAGACTCGTGAAGCGTTGACATAGCTCGCAAACGTTGAGATGCACGACCTATAGGGTGCAGAGTCGCGTGGTAAATCTCCGTGGAGAAATCAAGATTGGTCTTAGCCTCGGTAAAGCTCGAGTGCTAGCCACAAACGGATGTAGCGCATGACTACTTCAGTCTCCCTCGTTTGATGATGCGCATGGCTTGTATTCTGCTCTAGCAAAGCCAAATCTGTAATCTGAGCTGTGTCAACTGATACCAATTATCTCAAGCCGTGGATAATGAAGTTAGCTGGGAAAGAAGAAACAGGTATCACGAGGTGGCAGTCTGAGTTGATAACAACATCCCACACGGCTCAAGCGGCGGGCGGATGGTCGAAACGTTATGTATAAGACAAGCTATAATCGGATGAGATAACATATGAAGACAACGTTAACTATCGCAAATCAGGTGTCCTTCCACGCCCACCTCCTACCCATCCACTTTACCAGATATACCAAGCCGATCAGCACAGGAACTTCAATGAGAGGTCCTACTGTGGCGGCAAGTGCCTGGTCGCTATTGGGACCATATGTCGCGACGGCAACAGCGATAGCAAGCTCAAAGTTGTTACTCGCAGCCGTGAAACTCTGGGTTGCTCCCAGCTTGTATCCATACCCAAGCTTATTGCACACGAAGAGTGTGAAGAAGAAGATGACAACGAAGTATACCATCAGGGGTGCGGCGGTTCGAACGACAGAGACGATTTGATGAACGACCTGTTTTCCTTGAGAGGCGAAGAGAACGAGAATGGTGTAGAGGAGGCCGACGAGTGACCATGGGGCAAGCCACTTGAGGAACACCTGGTCGTACCACTTCGCACCTGCCAACTTGCGAAGCAAAAGGCGTGTCATAATCGCAGCGCCAAGAGGTATACCGAGGAACACGGAGACGCTCGTGGCGACTGTTTCGTAGGAGACAGCGACGGTGCCAGTCTCGCGGCTGATGACCTTGACGAAGAGGATTGCGAGAGGTGCATAAAGTATCATTTGGAGGATAGAGTTGACTGCTACCAAGATGGCACAGTACTCATCATCGCCGCCTGCGAGCCCATTCCAGATAAGGACCTGAAAGCAGGTGTCAGTAAGAGGAAAACGAAAGTGAAGATTCTGAACATTAACAAGCATACCATGGCAATGCATCGTGCCAACCCAACCAATATCAATCCTATTCGCAAGTCGCTCTGATCAGGAAGAAATGCCCACGCAAGACCGAGCTAGCTTGAGTCAGTGTAATACCGGCAAGAAAGGTTTGGATGAATGCCTACCATGAGCAGTGGGGCGATAACCCAGTTCATGACAATACTGAAAACGATCTGCACCCAGAGTGCGCGAGTGCGGAAAAGACAGTGTAAAGTCTCGTAGCGCACTTTGCACAAGATGGGATACATCATAACTAGTAGACCTATGGCAATAGGTATGGATACCCCAACGAATTTGCCCTTTTGAAGCGCTGGCCCGATTTCTTCGACGAAGTTACCAAGAAGAATGCCCACCGCCATGGCGAGAAGGATCCAAAGTGCGAGGAAACGATCGAGATATCCTAGCCCTTTGATCACTGAGACGTGGTTCGGCGCTGCTTGTTCTTGGATTGGCAGACTCTCCAGGTCGGTGCCTTTGTCGGATGAGAGAGTCTGAGTTGAATTGGGCTGCGGTCCCTGATCTGATGATGAAGACATGGTCTTGTGTTTGCGCTTGTGCGATAGGATATCTCGGGGCTGTGATTATTGAGGAATCAAAGTACTGATGCTGGGTAGAGAGCATCTGTATTTATGTATGCCGTTGTGAGTTTCGATGGCATATCGATTAGCATTGCTCCAATCATTCTCCAGCAGTGACATGCCAGGGAAGACGTAGGTCATAGTATACACCGCAGGGGCTAACTTGACCCAGGGATTGGACCAATCATCGCCCACCAGTGACTTGCTGGATATCTCAACGCCAACACATGATAAGGTCACTAATCCACAACTGCTTTCAAATGTTGCGAAAAATTGCAATTGCTTGCAAATCCTCGGGGAGATTTCGAAGAATGGCCACCTCCACCACGAACAGTTTCTCACCCTCACCATGGCATGCAGCCTACCCAGCGCCCACAAGCACGCCTACTCTCATTCGCCGAGAAGAAGTTCTGAAGATGATGAAGCAAAGCGCAGATTCTTCTAGAAGGGACTTTGTTCTTGTCGACTTGCGTCGCAACGATTACGAGGTGACGTTGATCTTCGCCCACACGCTTTATTCTGAGACTAATCAGTTGAAATAGGGTGGCACTATTCGCGGTGCCATAAACCTTCCTGCGCAAAGCTTGTACCCTACCATACCCACACTCTATTATCTCTTCAAAGATGCAGGTCGAAGGAAGATAATCTGGTACTGCTGTAAGGCCACCCGTGCGATAGCAACTACACTTGCAACAGCGCTAAGTATTATCGCAATGCAGCTTCTTCAAAAGGACGTGGTACCCGTGCCGCGGGTTGGTTCGCCGACCATATAGCGAATCAAGGAGATGCACAGATGGAGAGCCTCGTGCTTCTTGATGGCGTTAAAGGATGGGCAACGGCTGGCGATGAGTACGTGCACTCGATGATTGCATATGACGCCAGCGTCTGGTCGGCAAAACAGTAGTCGTTGCTCGCTGTAGCTGGCATACCAGTGAACTGTGAAGCCGAGTAGAACAATAGCGCAATTGGAGCCCAAGTAGAAAGAAGGCCGGTGGTCATGAAATACGGTCTGAGTTGCGGTCGCATGCGGCAGTCCTGCTCATGTCGCTCTCTAACCTAAGACGTTGAAAAGCCCGTTGGCATCCCATTAATTTCTACGCTGTCCGACCTCGAAGCCACTGAACTCAAATTCGAGCATGTCATCTTCATTCCTGGTGTCGCTATGCCCTTGTCTGGAGCGAGGGCCAGAATTCAATAGCTGGTCGTGTTGGATAGGATCATGCATTGCCAGCCACTTTGCGCATCACTTAACAGTGACATGTTGGAGATTCGTGGTCTCGCCATCATCGTGCAGTGTAGTCTACTATGTCGGGGAGTATTCCGTGTCTCAGGTTTGAGAATCATATCATTTGGGTGGTTCAACATTGAGCGATATGAAGTCGGGGTGCGCCTTGTCCTTTGGCTTGTCAATCCAGATTTGGCTATGCGTGGGTTGGATGCCGTTCCGCCAATGAAGTGGTTGGACTCTAAATTGTAAAACGTGCTGTAGATTGCGAAAGCTTCCAGGTCACTAGGTGCATGTTTGCTGTTGAAATAGGGGGTGGAGCGACAGCCAATGTGACCCCGCATTACGCAGCGATGAAGCTAGCGCGGGCGGTTATCTCCTGCTGCCGTTCCCAATCCTGTGGTTCACCTACTTTCACCTACGTCTGCGCCCCAACACGGCGCACTCACGACATGCTGTTTTCCGCCCCTCTTCTTCGTGGCATTTCATTATCGAGAGCTCTCTGCATGGGGTTGATGTTGTCGCCACTGCCGCTGCCGCGCTGCCTACATCGCAGCCTCGACGGTACAATTCGGCTTACTGTTTCGCTTGCCTTTATTTGTGCCTGAGGCTGAGCGTATCAAGGTAGACAGTACATGTATCGCTTTGCAACCTTGCGTGTTACCTCTTGACGAAGTCGTAGCACAAGTCTGGAAGCCTCGAGACCAAGATACCGCGAGATGGGCGGCTGCGCAGCTGCCTCATCGTGTTCCTACTCACCAAATGATCGGCCCGCATCAGCCCAGCTCCGGGGAATGTCTCTTCCCGGATCGAATGCAGGAGCCGAATGTACCCAATGGCCATACAGTGCTAGAGAGCAAGTTCAACTAAAGATGGCGTTCTGGGTTTCCCGTACCATCTGACCCGTGCTACGAGCCATGTCCGTCGCCTTTCTATGGCTCAACAGCAGCGTGCTACTTGTCCTTCAATACACTCAGCCCTAAGGAAAACTGAAGACTGCCTGACACGCTATTGTGTACCATACACACCAAATATCTCACTGTCACGTCACTATATCAAGCATGCGAGGCTTAGTCTGCGCCGTAGCAGAAACTGTCAAGCGTCGTTCTTTTTGTGTAGCAAGCCCGAACACGGCAAGTCAGCGCTAGGAAACCCCACGCACAGAGAAGTTGTCTGCATATCGTTTGCAGGGCTTTGATGACTGGAAAGCTAGGTATTGCAATCCTGAACCAATGCCGCTGCAAGACGCAGAAAGAGTGTACCCCACAGGTGGGTCATTGGTACAGCCCTCGTGGATTTCTCCGTTTAATGCGGCTAGCCTTTCACCTACAACCGCAGCCCCAGATCGCCGAGCCTCATCGTGTACCGACCATGCGGCACGGTAGCTGGTATGATCTCTTCCCTCGAGCAATGGTTGTGCTCAGTAGCAAACCCTCCTACTACGCCATATCCGCCACATGAGTTTGCGAACGACCTGTTCGGCGAAGCTTTTGATACATTTTATTGGGGTAAAAAGCCTTATACTGGTACTAGCGAGCACGAATGCGCTCATGTGGTTCCGTAACCTACTTAACGCGCTAGGCTTGATGGAGCATGATATAAGTTCGCCGGTAAGCCTTAGCCCCCATGTGCCATTCAGAGCACGTCCGTCTGCAATAGCTGCAGCATTCCCTGTCCCTGCACATCCAAGTCTCAGCTCAACGCCCAGTCTAGCTTGACAGCCACATGCAGCACAGATACGCCCACTGCACCATGATACCAACTGCGATCATTCCTAGATCCAACCTAGTTCAGACCGGAGCTCTCTTCTTGTTGTTCATTCTATATAATACATCTTTCTTCATGCCTACTTGTGCGCTTCAACCCGCGGCCACACCATCTATCATACAAAATGTTCCACGCCTCTACTCAAGCATTCCCACCTCGTCAGTCACGATCACCGCCGATAGATGACATGGTCGCTGGACCTGAAATCACCATCATGTCTAATGGTTTGAACGGGGTATCAAAAGCTCGGAAGATGAGAGCTTCTTGCGACGCCTGCTCCCGTGCTAAGGTATCCACTCTACATTTTGGCAAAGTGACAATATTTTCTGACACCGTTTGCAGGTCAAATGCGACAAAGTTCGACCGACATGCCACCGATGCGGCACTATGAGCATGTGTTGCAACTACTCACCTTCCATGAGGTATGTCAACTATACTTCTGACTCGAGGCTCGAGCTCACGCATTCTCAGATTGGGAAAACCGCGCAAGAACAGAAACTTCGATGGATCTATTAAGCGCGATATGTCGCCCGCAGGCTCCTATGCACCTCTCGGAGCCAGAGTGGATCTGCTTCCACGTACTACATCATACACGTATGAAAGTTCACCGGAGCCGACAGACCCCTTCTATTTCGGTCCTTGTACCCCAGAATACCACTACCAGGATGCATTCGTGGGAAACACATTCGATGGTAGCCAATCTTCCAGATCTTCAGAAGGTATCAGCTCGCACTCAAACATTTGGCCGAGCAGTGAACAAATGCTATTTGCACATCAGGCGGAGATGTTTGCTCCCGTACCACAGTATTCCCCATCACATGCGGCCTTCCATGGACATAACCGATCAACCAGCGTACAAAGTCAGCCTGAGATACTAGCATCACTTGATCGAACGCAAACCTCGGCAGCTTTTGGTAATCAGTTTCTCGATGTGCTAGGACCAGATGATGCACACCAAGAGAAGACAATGGCTTCGCCGCCGCCGATGATATCTTCCCCTCTACCGACACCACCAGCTTCTCACATCCTCATGATGCACGATTGTACCCAATTCGCCTTCCAGATACTCTGCAGCCTATATACTCCGCCTGAGACTCAGTCTGCTGCTGGAGACTTCAACTCACTCGATAGTCTCCCTACATCGGGGTCAGTACTTTCAACCAACACAGCGGCAGTGGACAGACTCCACACGCTATTGAGTTGCGAATGCTCATCTAACCCCCACTACTCAGCCACGATCAATTTAATCATCATGAAGATACTATCTTGGTATCAAGCGTTCGCTGGTGGTATTCAGCAAGACGAATGTTACTCCATGGAGACTCACGTAAATACCTTGTCCCCTCGACGTATGTTCAGTGGCCTCTTGAGCTCTGAACACGAACACACCTATCGATCAAATCACATTCTGGCCGAGCTCTGCAGAGTGGAGAAGCTGATTGACAAGTTTTCTGAGCGCTACTGCAACCCGGCTAATGCCGCCGAGACAGGCATCCATTGCGGCGTCTACGTGGCCATGGAGAACTCGCTTCGAAGCTGCGTACGCGATACTTTTAGAACCACTATGTCAGCTGCGCCAGAGAACGTCAAGCGTCAGATGGCATCGCGAACCCAGAGCAGCTTACGCGTTAACACATTATGATCTACCTGGCTGCATCTTCAGCGATTTGTAATTCCTTGTATTAGATGACAGAACCCCGCGCATGTACCCCACCAGCATATCTATTGGGAATGCTCTAGCGATTGTCGTTTCCTTGCATCGTCCTCAGCCGCACTTCCTTCATCCACACCTCGTCTTCCGACGGCCTGTACGCACGCTCAGTTGCCAGTTTCTTTGCGGGCCTAGGCGTCCCAATAGAGCGGGTAGCGAGTAATGGTCGAAGGTTCCTTAGCGTATCTTCATTGGTGCATTTGTAGTTTGTTGCTTACCATGAGCCATGGCTCACTATCACGCATAATGGAGCATCTCTCAGCTGATTCGTTATGCAAGACCGCTTTGACAATCTCCGTTTGCGCATCTAGCTTCGGATCGCGTACATCATCTCACCTGTGCCCCACCTACTGATTGCGCTCAGCACTACACCCAAGAATTACATATTTGCGAACTGCCCTCCACTAGCGGAGACAACAGCGAAGAAATTTTCACTGCACTAACGCTTATAGGCGAATGCTTTATACAAGTCTATCCTATACTTCCATCGATTGAATCGATGGGTACCATAAATCAGCGCTGCCGATATGGTTCTTATCCCGACTGAAGCGGAACATTCTCCACAAGCAAAACCAGGTATGTCGACTGCATCTCAATTGCGAGTCTATTACCCGTATCTCGGGTTCGCTTCTAAAACATGCGCATGGGCACAAACAGGCTGCGCTGATTGATGAAGTCTGTGCATTACTGGGCCGGGCGCTTGGGATGACAGGACCCCTCTCTGTTGGTATCTCGAAAGATCGATATGGAGGACGATCGAGCAATTGTTAGCAACCATGAACGTGGTATGTTGGCTCCCTAGAGATAACCCGTGACGGGTAGATAATGTT
Organism: Alternaria gaisen; assembly: GCA_004156025.2. Lineage (NCBI taxonomy): Eukaryota > Fungi > Ascomycota > Dothideomycetes > Pleosporales > Pleosporaceae > Alternaria > Alternaria gaisen. The sequence continues at coordinate 1,326,024 of PDWZ02000011.1, read as the reverse complement.
GCGAACGTTCGTGATGTCAAGTGAGTATTTACGTTGTAGGCTCGAAGCATGAGCAAGTCAGTCAAGTCAAATCACTGCACAACTATCACCCATCACTCTAGCAACTCTTTTCTCGCATTCTTCAAGAATAAAGTTCGAAATCTCCACCACAACATCCCCACCACACCTCCCGCCCGCGCTTCCCGCCGAACACCCGCTCTTAACTCAAGCTCCCGTAGGATGCGTGGGAGGTTACGCGCCACCTAAACATAGGCGTAAGATAGCCTGCTGCCTTTTCACAAGTTTACACGCTTTCACCAATCGCGGAGGCGAGGACATGGGTGATTATGTGGATCGCAGGAATGCAAGGATTGGCGGGGCCGTTCCTGTACCCAGTGTAGGGGTGGGTATTGGACTGGTGGCTTAGACACGCAGACGAACTAGTGCTGAGGCGCGTCAGCTATCGGTCCGGCTTAGCATGTTGTGAGGGTGCGGTGATTTGTATATTATGGAGAGAGGGTAGGTCAGAGGGTTGGTGTTCGCGATCTGGAATGGTTCTGGGGAAAATGAATCGAAGATGTTGGAGCGAGGGAGCAACGGCGTGAAGCTATTCAGAGCCGGTTGTGATCGGTACGGGACTGTTGCGGCGGGCCGATGCCGCCCGGCACGCGCGTAGCCACACGTACCTACATCTACCGACAGACTAGAGCGCCTAACGCCCACTCCTCAACCCCTTAGGCCATCGTTTCCACGATGAATAAGACATATGACGCAACATGTTCTTTCCTCGTCGACCTACCTTGCCGTTTCTCTCATATCAGCCCCCGCCGACCATTACACCGGCACCCCGCTTCATTGGACGGGAGGCCTTGCAAAGTGATGCCCCAAAGCGGTGCGGGCACTGCCTACTTCGGCACATGAGCAGTGCAGGACCTGCCACAACCGGCTGGGCAAGGCGTTATGCGTGGGTGCTTACTGGTTAATTAGATTAACCGCATGTGTAGGATGTTTGCACAACGGGAAAGATGATGGGCCAATAAGTTCTATAGATGGTTACAGGCAGGTTGACGAGTCACACGAAGCAACCCCGTCAGCCCCCGAATGGGTTTCTTTGCATGTTAGCAAATAGATCTCGGCGAAGCAAACGTCGATAGTTTACCACGAGCTTCAAACTTCCAAAAATGCTAATTGTGCGAAGGAACCCAGGTGCTTCGATTACTCCACTGCGGTTTCTGGTCTTACTCAAACTTGCCCACTGTTCACTGAACTAGACGTCGGAGACTACTCCGCACGACGGCGTAGCGGCCCGCGCAAATACTTTGTTTCTGACTCATAGAGTTCATTAAACATCGCCTGTTAGGTGCCAGCTCTTGGAGCAACCAACGCACCCATCGCACCCATCGAGATGCAGTATCGTCTCGCACGCATGTGTGGTAGCACGAGAGTCACCGCACTTTGAGCCATGTGGCTGCTTGTGCCATGGTGGTGCAAACCCCGATTCAACGGTGTGGAATATCATCGGTGAGCAGGAAGCAGGGCAAAGGTACAAGTAGCAAGGAAGTAGCTTCCGCGGCGAGAGAACTAGGGATCTAACCTTTCAAGTACGTAGTTGGTGAAGAAGCTGAGCATATCACACACTGATATCTTTGCTGACGTAGCGGTCGCAGAGTCGGCTGCGCAAAGTGTTCATGATGACGCACTGCTCTGGAGTAAGTTATAGTGAAAGAAAGTGTACGAGTAAATCTCCTCGAAAGCGTGGTAGAATGTATGAAGACTCTCGATGGTTTCCGCTAGATTTGAATGCTAACGTAAGACTAGCGGTCATTACCACGTTGTAAGAGACAAAACGGACATCTTTATGCTGATTCATGCTTCGATTAGGCTCATGACAGTTTCTCACTTGTCAAAGCTGGCACACACTCCTTCTCTCGCGTGCTCATGGCTGACGGCATCGGGCAAATCATCCAATAGCTTCACACACCTGCACTCAGTATCATCGGAACCAAAGATAAGGACCTCATGCATTCGGCATACGCTTTTATTGTGTGCGCAAATCCTTTTGCTTCTGATAACGATTGGCAAATAGCCAGAGTTGTACCTTCCGCCATGCTTCAGGAAGCAAGTGCACCTGTAAGTCAGACCGTCGCACTTGTGTAGTCTCATTGAACAACAAATCCAACTCGACAAGACCGGAAATGCAGAGAGAGAGAGAGAGAGAGAGAGAGAGAGAGAGAGAGAGAGCACAGATTAGGATATACAAAAACAAATACCAGAATCTACACTACCACAACGCTATGAGCGTCCCGCAACTTCTTACGCAATCACAGGCACATTATCTGCCTCCGTGACGTTCGAATCAAACTTTCTAATGGCAATATTCGCTTTCTCCTCTTGCATCTGCTGACCTGCGCCGGACGCGGCTTTCAAACCCTCGGCCATCGCTATCGCTGCCTGCTTCATTACAACCATTGTATCGCCCGCGGCAAACACACTTCTCACACTTGTCTCATTGCCCTGACTCGTGACCTTGATATCTCTACCGATAGCTGGGTCTACCGTCTCAATATCCAGCTGCTCGATAAGATGCTGTAATTTGTTCACAGTGGCTGGGCGATGCACAATGAAGCCCATAATCACTGGATCGCCTGTACCGAACTCGATAGTTACACCCTCCTCATGGGAGGGTCCGTTGTTGAGAAGACGCACGATCTTGCGGGAGTCGATTTTCGCGCCAACGCCTCGGGCGACCTTCAGCGCTCGTTGGATAGGAGGGTCGTCCGCAATAGCGCTGTTACTGAAGATGGTAAGCCTGTCATCGAATTCTCTGGCCATCTGGATGAGATTTGCTTGTGATGGATGCTTGAACTCGAGGATACCGATAGGAGTGCCACGCTGCTCGAAGCTGTCGCATGCTAGACATTGGTAGATGTGATGTGGCCAGTTCTCCTTGTAACCCGGAATGTCTGGTAAAACATCCTTTGAACCGGTTGCGAGGATGAGCTTCTTCCCAAGGTAGGTCTTGTCGTTATTGTCGCGGACTTCAAAGCCGTCGTATCTTTCTTCCCAGATTCGCTTTTTGGTAGCATGAGTAATTTTGCTTTGTTGGAACCAGACAGTGTCGTATCGAGATTCAATTTGTTACCGAGCAGTGCGACGAAAACTATGTGGGTCATGGTGGTCTCTACTGGCGACAGTGTGCATGTGCTTGATTCCCTCGTTACGGTATTCCTGGGAGTCAAACACTATTGCTGTGCCCCAAGTACGTGCGAAAAGCAGGGCGGCGTTCAGTCCCGCAGGGCCTGCTCCAATGATCAGAAGATCTACCACGTGTGGTCGTGACGCAACCATGGCTCTAGACTGAGATATGCGCTTCGACAGATAGATGAGGCAGTTCTTGGGTTGTCGCTGTGCAGAAGAGAAGAGACAAAGAATGAGCTTAGATGTCCGATATCGCTGCCGCTCCCCCATTTTATACCTGTTTGCTGCAGGCCTGTTTTACTAGCGCTCAAGGTACCCTGCACTAACGCGTCATTAACAATACTACACATTACTATAGTAGCCCTAGTAAAGACCTTTGCTAAGAAATCTTTACTCTTAGAGCACGTCGCGAATCAGTCACGAGCCAAGGCTTTGGGCTAGTATTGCTCGGTCTTGTCTCGCTACAGAATAAGCATCTTAGGAAAGAGCTAGATCACCTTTCCACTAAGTGCATCTGGACAACGGATTAGCCAACTTTGGATTTGACATTCTGACATGATGGCGTCCGTCGAAACCCGACGCGTCTCTTAACCACCTTTATACCGCATTGTTCCATCTCATCCCATCTGTGTTCTATGTTGCATATTGTATGCTATCACCACATCATCTCTCACCAGTTACGTGAACCAGTAGTTGTAGAAACAGTCAGTATGTCCGCCAAGGTGGCCTTTGGGTCTTGGTACAAATCTGCTTCAAGGAAGTCTCTCGCAATTTGCTCCTAATTTCACGTTAAACAGTATTCTCAAACGCATGATGTCACATACCGCTTCTTCAAGTTCCGCAACTTCATCTTCTGGCATCTGACAACAGGCAGCCACAAGATCCTCACCTCGCATAGAAAGCAGAATGAGGTTCTCTGCACGTTGAACAATCTCCGGAGGAACGCCGTTCATAGCCGCGCAGCATGTACCGAAACTTGAAGTACTGCGGCCCTCGCGGAAGTTGTAGAGGTACGTTATTTGATCGCTGACATCCGAAGCTTCGACATCGATGCGTACCTCCATGTGGCCGAAGGCAAGCGCAGGCCTAGGCTTGAGTAGGCCCATCTCGAATATTTCGTGGAAATGTGTGGCACCTATCACTTTTGGCCGCTCGGAGCCTAAGCTCAGTAAATATTCCATGACTGCGCATGCTAGACCGGCTCCATCACTAGACTCAGTCCCCTTGCCAAACTCGTCTATAATGAGCAAGCTTCGGCGAGTAGCTAGACTTAGCGCGAGTGATATCTGCTGGAGATCTATCATGAAGGCACTCTGGGCACGAGATACTGTTTCGCGGGTCGTGACTCTAGATAGGATCTTGTCTGTCAGTCCGATCTTTGCGCTGTCTGCAGGAACGAAGCTTCCGATATGCGCCATATATACGATGAGGGCGACTTGTTTGAGGTACACGCTTTTGCCCGAGTAGTTAGGTCCAGTCAGAACGAGCATACTTGGGCTGTCCTTGTGCTCGTATGCATGGCGAGCTGCAGAGCTGGTGAGTGTTTGAGTCCTGGTACCGCAGCTCTCATCGGCTTCTTCAAAGCTTCTATCACCCTCGCCGCCTCTCAAGTATGTATTGTTCGCGACAAAAGATGGTATAGTAAGTTCTTGCAGTATGTGCCTGCATCGAAGTCAGCAGTCATGCCTTAAGTGTGGAAAAGTAGACTCACCGCCCCCCTTCAATGCGTACGACATTCTCGCTTGTCATACGAGGGCGACAGAGCTTGTAAATCTTCGCGCCTTGCGCCAAGGCTAGCAGACTATCCAGCTCTCCGCAGATGTCCGAACAGGATGTCAAAAGTTCTTCATATTGCAGCAAGAACTGAGCGAGCTCATGGCTGATCTCAATTTCGCGATCCGAGATGATACCGTAAACGTCACCGAAGTGGTCATCCATTTCTCGCGTTTCGCTGTTCTTGAAGTAGACTTGCTCTTCGGTAGAGAACATCCTCTCCCAAGGACTGTCGAAAGTACCGTCATAGACCGCGTTACCGGTCACTTGATCGACGGGGGTAGTGCAGAGAAAGCCGATCTGCGGGAAGTAGATGACATTCAGCGTAGCTCTGATGTCAGAAGGCATCTTTTCGGACAGCTTCCGCGCAACTCGATTGAGGAATTCGTCGAGACTGTCCAAAGTGTGCTTCATCTGGTCCAGCTCCTCGTCAACCCCTGGTATGATGATAGTGCGACCTTCTTCTGTCGAGCGTTCCAAGTCAATGGTCTCACTGATCTTTCTTCCGATCTGAGCCAGGTGGTACCCTTCGAATTGCTCAAACACCTTGTTCCTAATTGCCAAAGTCTCTCCACGGACAACATCCAGCAGCGTGTCCTTGATCTTGAGTGCATAGAATACGAACGCTCGGATTGATGTCCATATGCTTTTGGAGAAGCCCCTAGCCCCTTTTGTCGAGCCACCCACACCTTTTCTCAGATTCACCATCATGACACGCATATTGCCAACACTCTTCAAACTTTGTACGAGACTCTGTAGCGGAGGATCGTTGTCTGGGCGAGTGAAGACTTCCAGAGCGCTCAACCTTTCGTTGATCACATCAAGGTTGAGGCTAGGACGAAGGAACTGCTGCCGAAGTAGGAATCTTCCTTGCGGCGTCCGCGCTAGATGGTGGAATAGACCATATACAGACAGGCCCTCCTTTTCACCAGAGCTGGCTTTAGTTGGCCCTTTGTTGTGCGAATGCGGGTGAGATTCGGCACCCATGATCTGTAGAGAGTGAAGTGTGTCTGCGTTGATGAACATTGTCTCTCGCAGGCTGAACATCTCCAAAGTTGCGATACGGAACATCAAGTATGCTGCACGGTCACCTGGAAGGTATGCAACAGCGCGTCGACGTTGAAGATACGATACGAGTGCTCCGGCGCAGCCAACCTACCCAGTATTAGTGACGTGTATTCCTGCGAAGAACGGAACATTACTGTGGAACGACTTTCAAGGTCGATCCAACCTGCGAGCCGGAGCAGTTGACCTTGTTGACCTATCGTCCCCTCTCCATCCAAGTGATCCAAGGGCACGATCTCTCCCGGAATCCTGAAGCTGACGCGAGTGCCATGTTCCTGGCCTAGGCGCAGACTGACGAGCTTGTTTTTCCCAACCTCGTAAGAAAACTCATTTGGTGGTCTCACCTCTAAGAGGAATGGAAGGCGAAATTGATCGTTGTTACTATGCTTGTAGTCGGCATTCGCAGCCTCTGGATCAAAGCGCTCGATCACTTTGTCATCAATCTTTGTCGATACCAGAATCACTGTCGGCTCGATGAGTGTTCTTACTGCGGTTTCATCAGTAGCCTGCCTACGTTTAGTGTCGAAGAACATACGGGCTTCGATGACATCAACATCTCCACACTGAATGTCTTCCATGAAGTACAGCTTCTCGTCTCTTGCGACATAGTAACAACATCCCACCGTACCACGCGGCGTCAGATCAACGGCCATGATAACCTCGATCAATGTATCATCATTCTCTTCGGCTTCATTACGAGCTTCGGAAGGCGTGTCCGTCGACGTTTCCGGAAAAGGTCTTCTTCGAACCTGTTCGCGAGGCCTGCTCGGTCCAGAGGGCGCATTGCAAGCGGCACGCTTAGAGGAAGCCCGCGAACTGCTGGTGGAAGCGGGCGTGCGACTGATCTGACTGCTGTGATTGCTGCGAGAAGAAGCGCTACTGCGGCTTCCCTGATGCCGGTGCGGAGGCCTGATAGTATGATTGCGCGCCATCGCCTTGATCGAGGATGGTGATTTTGCTGGTCACAGAACTTTGGTGAGGTGAGAGAATAGTGAATGAAGTGAGTTGAGAGGAAAAGAGAAAGTCGCATGGAAGCAATTACGTGACGCGTGCCTTCCGCAAGTACAAATTACTGAACCTGATCAGGGTATCTTATGCGTTGTTACAATCTACAGAGAGGAAATCGTTTACCTACAAACGCCGCTAATGCTACATTATTATGTACATGCAGTGGTACAATTTACATTCTGTTATACAATCATATCATCGTTAGTCATTCTGATTCATGCGGCAGCGACGGTGAGACCGGTGCCTTCCTCGTTGATGGCGACCTTGGCGATGTCCCCACTGCGAATCTCTCCACGGATTATCCTGTCTGCTAAGCTGTTGCCGATCTCTCTTGCAATCAGCCTGTTCAGTGGCCGAGCACCGAACTTCGGGTCGTATCCCCGATCACATAGCCATTGCTTGGCCTCGTCCGGACATTCTAGTACGATTCTGCGATCGTCCAGTCGCTGCTGCAGTTCCTTCAAACGGATATCAACGATGTCTCTGAGCGCTTCGCGTGACAGACGGCGGAAGACGATGAACTCGTCGAGACGGTTGAGGAATTCCGGTGGGTATGTGGCGGAAACGACGTCCATGACAGCGCTGCGTACTGCTGGCGAGATCTCGCTGGAGTCCTTATCCACCGAGTGAAGGACATCATCGCCGACGATGATATCGGCTCCAAGGTTCGATGTCATGACGATGATGGTGTTACGGAAATCAACCTTGTGGCCCTGAGCATCCGTGAGGAACCCTTCGTCAAGCACTTGCAAGAGCAGTGTTGAGATGTCTTTGTGGGCCTTCTCCCATTCATCAAACAGAAGGACTGCATAGGGCTTTCTTCGGACGGCTTCAGTGAGCTGGCCGGCGTCTTCGTACCCAACATAGCCTGCAGGAGAACCGATGAGGCGCGAGACGGTATGCTTCTCGCTAAACTCGCTCATGTCGAATCGAATGACAGCCTGGGGAGTGCTGAAGAGATACTCCGCCAACCTCTTGCAAACTTCAGTCTTTCCTACACCAGTCGGTCCCAACATCATGAAAGAAGCGATGGGCCGGTTCTCGCCAGATAGGCCAGCTCTCTGCAGACGAATGGCGTTTGCAACAGACTTTAGGGCCTCATCCTGACCCTTGACGTATTGCCGCAGAGTGTCTTCCATGTGAATGAGCTTCTCACTCTCGCCAGAGTTGAGCTTGGACAGGGGGATGCCAGTCGTACGGGATACGACAGACGCGATATCGTCTGCAGTGACAGAGTCATGCAGTAAAGAGCCTTGTCGATTGGCCCCTGCAGTAACTTCTTCATCTTTGGGCAGCTTCTGCTCCAGCTCGGGGATCCTGCTGTACTGCAGCTCACCGGCCTTCGCAAAGTTGCCCTCTCGGCGGGCTTGTTCAAGCTCGAGCTTCGCCCTCTCAAGGTTTGTCTGCGCGTTTTTGATCTCATCAAGCTCTGCTCGCTCCTTTTCCCATTTCTCGGTCAACACCTTTACTTCGTCTTGCTTTTGTTTCAAAGTTTGCTCAAGACGCTCACGACGCTCTTTGCTGGCGATATCGGTCTCCTTGCGAAGTGACTCGAGCTCGATTTGTATTGTCATGATCTGGCGGTCGAGCTCTTGGATCGCGTCGGGCTTGCTCTCTTGCTGGAGACGTAGCGCACTGGCAGCCTCGTCTACCAAATCAATAGCCTTGTCTGGAAGGAATCGGTCCGTGATATATCGGTTACTGTAAGAAGCAGCGGCGACTAGAGCGTTATCGGTAATGCGCACACCATGATGAACCTCGTAACGTTCCTTGATACCGCGCAGGATCGAGATAGTGTCTTGTACGGTCGGCTCGCCTACTAGAATTGGTTGGAATCGTCTCGCAAGCGCTGCGTCTTTCTCAATCTGTCGGTATTCGTTGAGTGTTGTCGCTCCACAGAGTTGTAGCTCTCCACGGCTAAGCGCAGGCTTCAGAAGGTTGCTAGCATCAATGCTACCCTCCGCTTTGCCCAAGCCTAGCAGTGTATGCAACTCATCCACAAATAGTATGACGCCCTTGTTGGCCTCCTCGACTTCCTTCAAGACGCTCTTGAGTCGCTCCTCGAAATCTCCCCGGAATTTCGCGCCAGCAATAAGGGACCCGAGGTCGAGGGAGATGACGCGCTTGTCTTTAATCGATTCGGGTACGTCACCTTTTACGATGCGCTGTGCTAGACCTTCAAGAATCGCTGTCTTTCCTGTTCCTGCAGAGCCTATCAAGACAGGATTGTTCTTTGTTCGTCTCGACAGAATCTGGATTGTACGTTGGATTTCGCCGTCTCGTCCGATGACTGGATCTAGTTTGCCATCACGCGCTCGCTCCGTAAGATCTACACCATATTGTTCCAAAGCAGGCTTTTCCGGCTCACCACCCAGGTTCATGCGATGCGTTCCACCTGGAGGTTGCGGTCGGCCTCCACTTGCATATGTCCTCGACGAAACAAGCGGTCTTAGGAGCTTTTGTTGCTGAGGCAATCGTGATGCGGATGCGTTGAGACATAACGGCGATGTACGAATGGGAAGTGATCGTGGGATGGAGGGTGAGGCGATGCGCCTCGCGGCTATGCGTGCTCTACTGGTCAGCATGACGATGTCGGAGTCAGAAAACGAGCAAGGGTCAAATTGAGGAAGACGGAAGTGGCATCATTATATTCGTGACTGATGGGGCGAGCACAGGCTTCGGCGAAGATGCGCGGTGGTTCGACAGCTTTCTACGCGTCTATGAGCAAACATTTCAGGCTTCAACATCCACAGCCAATGCAGGCATAAGCCAAGGAGAACAGGTGGGACCGACTCGTATGCATGCGAGGTCCAGATGCATAAAGGTAAATGACTGTGGCTGGCACTGTGTCTTCGTCGCTGTCATTGTCGCGGGCAGGGAGGGGCACGTGCTAGCGCCAAGGCTAGCGTGTTTTTCTCAGCGCAATTTCCTCCATCAAAAACTGCGGTCGTCCCTCTCTTTCTCGACACAACAACTTCGATTCCTCCATTCCATACTCGCAACCACACAACTGCAAATATGGGTTTCACCGATCTCGTCTCCGAAGCAGGCCTGACTCTCCTGAACAACTATGTCAGGACCCGCAGCTACATCGTTGGGTAAGTTCCTACCCCGCCTCGCATTTCGTCCCGCCTTGTATTTTCCCACTGCATCGCGTCGCACTCCCACCCTTTCATGATGAGAACAATTGGTCCGTGTTAATGAGGCGGCTTAAGACCCCGCTATCTGAATACAAAACCACGCGCTTGTCGCAACTCTGATCCATCCCTTGTTTCTGCTGCATCTTATGAAGACACCTTAGAGGAGTCATCAGCTAACATACCTCAGCTACTCTCCATCGCAGGCCGATGTTAAGGTCTACCAGCAGATCAAACAGATCCCTGCTCCCGAGAAGTACCCATACGCATGGAGGTGGTACAACCACATGCTCACCTTCGAGGCCGAGTTCGACTCCCTCCCCGGTGACCCAACCAAGGACTTCACTGCCTACGGCCCCGAGTCCTCCGAGCTCACCCTCAACCCCGCCAAGGCCCCTGAGAAGGAGGCTGAGGACGACGACGACGAGGTCGACCTGTTCGGCTCCGACGACGAGGAGGAGGACGCTGAGGCTGCCCGCATCAAGGAGGAGCGCCTTGCCGAGTACAACAAGAAGAAGGCTGGCAAGGTCAAGCCTGCTGCCAAGTCCATCGTCACCCTTGACGTCAAGCCATGGGGTATGTTTTTTGGCTCTGCTTTATCCTACCTGTGTACTAACAGCTTCCAGATGACGAGACAAACATGGACGAGCTCAAGGCGAACGTTCTCTCCATCGAGAAGGACGGTCTCGTCTGGGGTGCCTCCAAGTTGGTCGCTGTCGGTTTCGGTATCAAGAAGCTCCAGATCAACTTGGTCGTCGAGGACGACAAGGTCTCGCTGGACGAGCTCCAGCAACAGATCGAAGAGTTCGAGGACCACGTCCAGTCCACCGACATTGTCGCTATGCAGAAGTTGTAGACAACTTCCTGTTGGCGCGCGTGATGTTATGACCTTTTGACGAAGACTATGCATGATCATGACGGACGGTTATAACGTCTTTATGAGCAGTTGCTAGACGAATACCAAAATCACGACATGGTAGAGATACCAACTTCCCACTGTGGGATCAACAACACATTTTGCCACTTATGCACTTGTGACTTGATCAATCGCGTAACAGGGATATTGACGTGGAGGGTGAGTGGCCGATCATGTCGCGCTTCACCAAACTGTATGCTTGTATTGAGCATCGCTAAGCTTGAGCTTCATGCTGTTGGAGAATATTGAAGTCTGCCTCTGTGACGTACTTGTGTGTTAATTGCGCCTCCATACGATCGAAGGCTGACTCATGCCCGCTGTGATTGCTCTCGATTGTAGGTGTAGAGTCAATGCTGCAGCACACACACTCCTGACCTTCTACCACGTGTATGAGAGTAGATAAGTAAGAAGTGTAGAGGTTGCGAGGCTGACCCTGACAACCATGCGCACTTTGGATTACTGCCCAAGGTAAGAATGTACAGTACAAGCTGATGCTATGTGTTACATCTATGACGTACTATCATTTAAATGAGTGAACACTACTGCTACTACTTCTCCCGTTCCGCCGCAAAGCGTCCGCATTTTCTGAACATGCGAGCTATCCTTCTCCTATAACGTCAAACCGTAGGTGCGTCGAGTGAAAGGTCAACCTCAACAACTTCTAATGCAGGCGGTGGCATCTTCTTCCCATTGTTCATCAGTAGACAAGCACGCCTTGCTTCTTCTGCTCCTACAAAATCCTCGTACTCCAAGTCCGAGAGACCCAATGCTGCGAAGATGACGCGGTCGCAACTGGGGAGCTGGTCAAGCTTACGGGAAAACAAGTCTTCAAAAGATCTGTGAGCACGCCAATAAGCGACTGTTGTCCCATCTAGAGAGATTCTGTAGTATGTCCATACTTCGTTTGAGTTACTTGACATTGCGGTAAAACTGTAGCGACAGTAGTGAAGCTTCTCAATGTTTCTCTCGACCTTAAGGTTATTCTCTTCTAGATCCCCTTTCCCATGAGCACAGCAGAGGATCGCCGTCGTTAAAAGATAGTCGTTGCGTTCCATCTGTTGGTAGGCGACAGAAAGAATGTGTGAGTAAGCATATATGATGTATTTGAAGTCCGAAACGGAAGTCATCCCAACATCCTCCAGTAGTACACCAATGATAGACTCAAGGAAAGTAGTGCGCCAGATTATCTCGAGCAAGAAGCCGAAGTAGCTCCAACTGCTATGTGGCTTTTCAGACGATATCAGGGATTTTTGGACGCCATGTCCCGATTGCGTACCAAGTTGCGTACAACCCTGACGAGCATGTCCTACATAGATGATTCTGCCGGGATTCTGCCGGACAAGGCGAACTTCGTTCAGAATCCACGGGCGTAGAACGGTAGATTCCATATGTTTCCAGTCATCTCCAGTCCTATCATAGGCAGCGAGGACCGTTATCTTCGTGTACAGTGTCGAGAATGCTACAACTTGTTCGATGAGGTCGTCGATAGGCAATATTTGGTCGATAGAGATGATATCGATGAACAAATATCGAATACCTCGCTGCTTTGCGACGGTTATGACACTCGCAACGTTTCGGGAGCCCTTGGTTTGTAAATCCCCGTCCCAGCGCCACGAGACCACAGCAACCTGATCAGGATTGTCGAAGGGCATCTTCACCATTCGTGTAGGGAGATGCGGTCGCACGCCATCTTTTCCAATAACGCCTGGTAGTAGCTTCCTCTCGTCGATATCCTCTACGTCAAGAGCGAGCCATTCAGACGCAGCTTCCGTCTTCTTGAACCTTGGAGACCGTCGAGGAGTTGAGACTGCTTTCTCGATCCTTGGGGGCCGTTGAGCTTTCGTGGCTATCTTCTTAACCCTTGGAGATTGCCGAGGGCTCGAGGCTACTTTCTTAAGTCTTGAGGACCGTCGAGGTTTCGAGGCTGCTGGACAAATTGCAGACATTGCTACGCATTAGGATAAGAGCGACAAGATGTGACTAAAACTAGATCAGTAGCCGAAAAGAGACTAAAGCATTTTTACGAACCTAGTATCTCTGTTTTCGCACTGGATACTCTTGAGGGATGTCAGTTTGGAGGTTTGGAGATGCTGACGCCTGCTGGGGTAAATGCATCCTGTTCAGCCCCAAGAAATCCATGGATGCCTAGCCAGAGTGAACTCAGCCTCCACCGACGACATTAATATCCATCCACCCTCATGATCCTCTGTACAGCGAAAAGCATAGGTGCTAACTCTGTTTCATCGTATACTTAACAAGAAGTTAAAAGATCAGGCGCGGATATCGTCCAGATACTAGTAAAACCCGAAGGCGACAGTGCTACTCTTGATGACGGTGTGAACCCCGGCTCACCGCGTCGTGCAGGTGTTGCAAATCAGCCTCGGCATATGCAGCCCTGCTGCCTGTCATCACTAGCGCACATGTCTTCGATTCTGGCGTCATCGCTATGTTGTACGAAAGACAGGGCCGAACGTGGCAGTTTATTGCCGAAAGAAGTTGGTGGCTACTTATGGTCGACGCGGCTTCGCTCCTTCGGCATCTCAAAACGCCCGACGGCTGGACACTGGAGTCCGAACAACATCAAACGCTAGAGACAGCTCGAATGCCACACGTAGCGTCGCCAGTGTCTTGGAATCATGATGTACAGGAAAGAAAACCGGTATGAAGAGTATACACTAAAGAAGTCACTTTCGTTGTCTCAAGCAAAACTCGCGCTTTCCTTCTCGTGAGTATGCCTCACCGGCAGTTCGGTATATTATAAAGTATTCGATCCATTAGAAGCGAGCGTCCGATTCAGTGAGATAACGGTGCGGAGGGTCGGACTTTCGTGCTTCTGTAATCCGTATGCTTGAGCATATGAACCAGGCATAATGTATACCATACACTTAGAATGTTTAGAGTCCATACTATCGCACCATACTCAAAGATACTACTACCATGGATGACCAAGACAGCTATGCGGAGAAGGGCGAACAATATGCTGGCCAAGATCACTTTCTACAGGTACATACGCCCATACCAGAGCTAGACGAAAAAAGAGATGGGAATATCACACGTACTAGTAGCTCTTCAAGTACAGCAACCGGCTCGAATACCACACCGGATACCTCAGAAGCGAAACCCAGACCACCCCCCGAACAGCCATCCGACATCGAAAACCTCCACCGCCACACGTCAACCTTGAGTCGCATCCACACACAACGAAGCCAACACTCCCACACCGTCGGTTCCATCTTCCGTAGCAGATCCTCTCGCTCCCGCCCTTTACCCGCCTTCGGAGCCGGGAAACCTTACCCACCCCCCTTAGGCTCACAAGAAGACTACGTTGTAGAATTCGATGGACCCGACGACCCCTTGCACGCCCAGAACTGGGCCGTTAGGAAGAAGATCTTCACAGCTGCCATGTTGGGCTTCACGACCATGACGGCTGCATTTGCCAGCTCGATATTCAGTACAGCGACGAGGGAAATCTCGGAAAAGTTCGCTGTGGGATCTGTGGTTGCGACGCTGGGGACGTCGTTGTACGTGTTAGGATTCGCGACGGGACCGATTCTATGGGCGCCGTTTTCGGAGTTGAAAGGAAGGAGGCTGCCGCTTGTTATAGCGAGTTTTGGGTTTTCTGTGTTTGAGATTGCGTGTGCGACGGGCAAAGACTTGCAGACTGTGTTGATTTGTCGGTTCTTCTCGGGGTTCTTTGGGGCTTGTCCGATTACTGTGAGTAGCATTCGGCTTCCCTTTACGATTGAGCGTAGGTGCTGATAAGAGATTTAGTGTGTTGCTGCAGTGTTTTCCGACATGTTTGGAAACAGGACAAGAGGAATGGCGACTGCTGTGTTTGCTGTCATGGTCTTTAGTGGTCCTTTCCTTGCGCCATTTATCGGTGGCTTCATAGTCATGGACCCTGATCTTGGGTGGCGGTGGACTCAATACCTCGTGTAAGCACTTCCGCTGCCCTTGCAAACTATATGCCACACATGTACTGATATACAATCCAGCTCCTTCATGGGCTTCGCAGCCTTTACCCTTAACCTACTCTTCCTATCCGAATCCTATCCACCAATGATCCTCGTCGCCAAAGCCGAAGAACTCCGCCGACGCACCAAGAACTGGGGTATCCACGCCAAGCAGGAAGAGATAGAAATCGACTTCCGCGAGCTGCTTGAGAAGAACTTTTCTAGACCCCTCAGGATGCTGGTCACGGAGCGTATTGTGCTGCTGCTGAGCGTATACATGGCATTCATCTACGGACTGCTATATCTCTTCCTCACAGCATATCCATTAGTCTTCCAGGGCGTCCACAGAATGAACCCCGGTGTGGGTGGTCTACCATTCTTCGGCGCGATTATAGGAGAGCTGTTGGCCGGCACTCTTGTCTTTGTTCGACAACCGGGATATCAGAAGAAACTCGCTGCAAATAATAACGTTCCCATTCCGGAATGGCGGTTACCAGAGGCTATTGCCGGCGGAGTTTGTTTCGCGGGAGGAATATTCTGGTTCGGATGGACAGGTTATAAGGCGGATATCCATTGGATTGTGCCTACGCTTTCTGGGCTATTGATCGGGTTTGGCATCATGAGTATTTTCCTGCAGGCGTTCAACTACCTCATCGACGCCTACCTCATGGTAAGAAAAGACCGTCCTTCACATGTTTTTGCGCATGCTAATGCACGGTCTAGTTTGCCGCCTCGGCGATTGCTGCGAACACGTTCCTTCGTAGTCTTTGTGGAGCTGCGTTCCCTCTCTTCGCACGACAGATGTTCGAGGGGATGGGTATCGAATGGGCTGCTACGTTGCTTGGATGTGTTGCTGCTGCAATGGTTCCTGTGCCGGTTTGGTTTTACTTACAAGGTGCGAAGATTAGGGAAAAGAGCGCCTATGCACCGACGAACAAGCCAGCTCCCATACCCTCAGACAATGAGATGGGAGAAGCATAAGGTGGTACTCCAGGTACTGCTAGACCTTCGAGAGAATTACTTGCTCGTACTCGTGGCAAATAGAGATTTTGAACTGCTGTACTATAAGACTTGACAGATTGTTTTAGGTGAAGTGATGGACTGAGAATAAATGAAGATTGCCCTTAAGCCCGGCCGCTACCATCCGGCTACGCGCTAAGAGACAAGCCGTCGAGGACCCTTCCTGCACGCCCGCCCATTCCCCTGCGCAAGCGCCCTCACCTCAAGTACCCCACTTCTCCTTCACTACTGCTCCAAACCCCCTTCTACGCATAATACAACATCATCATCTATCCATGAAGATTGCCTACCCCGCATCTCTAACTGGCCCAGCATCTGTCGCAGATTAAGCGCTGCGCCACAGATGTCAACGGGCAAAGATCGTCCATTGGCCAGCATTGCCGCCTTGTTTCACGCGTCGATCTTTACCCCTGGGCTGCAAATGCCGTTGAGCGCTCGCCAACATGCCTTAAATTAGATGCGAGGGATGCGAGACCCTGGCGGTTGATGATGACATCGGCTTGAGGCTGTGCAAGCCGTCTTGATTCTACCCTGACATTCACTCTCACAATTCTACTTGTAGCTGTCTAGCGCCACTCTTTCTTTAACGTCCCTCTGTTTGCGCGCGTATCTGCGATTCTGCGATTTCATTCTACGACACTATAGGACAGTTCCGACGATTCCGCGCATGCTGGCCTGATGCGACCACGCTCCTTGTAGACACGATACCGAAGAGAAGTAAGAGGCAAGAACAGGAACCATGACGTTCAATTGCTCTACCGTCCCCGAGACGACAAACACAGATGCTGGAGTAGCAGGCGCAGGCGTACGTCTCGACTTTGAACCCATGCGCGCAACCTACAAAGGTCCGCCTACTGACCCCAACCCTCACAGACGCTTCTATCCTTTATAATAACAAACATGCTCTCCATCCTCCTCTCAGCCGCCATAATCCTCCTCGGCCTCCGCAAATCCACCTCCGCGCCCATATCCCGCAAACTCCTCCAATCCTTCTCCGACCAGCAAATCCTGACCGGAATTGGCATCCAATCCGTCGGCCTCGCAAAGATGAAAACCATGGTGCCCTACCACTTCTTCATCATCTGGCTCCTCTCGCTGCTATCCACCGCCACGAACCTCGCCACTTTACTCGCTCTGGTAAACGACTTCAAGAGAGACTGGGTACTCCGATGGATCAGGCAGCTCCTGATGCTCATCAACATGTTCCTGGGGATATTATCTGGCATCTTCATCCTGCAAACGGTAATGAAGAACATGGAACCCAGGCTGCCGATTGCCTGTGTGTGGCAAGTGGAAAGCAAAGGCACAGGCTCCAACGCCGCCCTCTCAATCGCGGGCACTATTGCCGTAATCGCAGGCCAAGTCCTCACTTTTGGCTTCGCAACTTGGTACTTGCACAACCGCTCAAATCCAAAGTGGCTCAAGACTGTCCAAGTCATCGGCCTCTTTGCCTGTCTCGCCATGGGCGTCGGCGCTACGATTCGCGTCGTCTTGGAATCTCAGGCTTTTGGTACACCGCCGGAATCTGTGCATTTGGTTGGTCCGTCAGAAGGCAACTGGAGTTTTGGTCAACTGCTGCCATTGTTGCTGTTGGCGCTGCCGGTGATTAGTACGATTGAGATTGCGAGGGGGGAGGAGCTGAAGCCGAAGAGTAGGGTCGATGATGATACTGTGCCGCTGTTTGTGGGTGGGAACGACATGGAGTTTCAGCCTAATCCGCTAGTGGGGAGTGCGACGAATTTGTTCAGGAAGTAAGGGGATAGTGGTAGAAATGGGATGAAATGAAGGGCGTTTTGGGGTGATGGAGATTTCCGTATAGATACCCTGTAAACTGAGTTTTACGTTCTGAAAGCTTTCTTATGCATGCTTATACATGCTATGTGGAATACCCATTTTCGAAAAGAGCTTTGACTCGCTTCGTTGCTTGACGAGGCAAGTGGTCCTGTGATTTGTCTTGGTCGTCTAGTAGGCCTTCTTTACGTTCCTTCCATTCATCAAGTCATCGTCATCATGCATGACTCTGTTTCTTCATGCATTTTCCCATCCTGGCTTCCCAGGTACATGCACGTACTCCACAACCCGCCACCTATCCCCCGTCTGCTCTGCTGCCACCGTCTTCATTCTCCTTGCACTCTCGCCACTCCCCACGATACCACCATTATCTTTCTGGTTCGACACAACCAACTTATCCGTGACATGGTCCCTGAACGCACAACTATAATGCGTATGTCCAAAAGCCCACACCTTGACCGCCGGGCTCGTCCAACATAGTTCCATTGACAAATCGGAGCAGAAACCAGAACTCATGGAGCTAGAAGCGTGCTTTGGGTCAGTCGCGCGAGGATCAGTTGTAGGACAGTGGTGTGTCGCAATGATTATGCTCCTGTGCTGTTCAGTCGCTTGGATGTGGCTGACTTGCTCGTTCAGCCACTCTACATCGCGGGTATGTTCTGTGCAACTTCTTTCAGGCGTCCAGTCTTGTATGCCGCGTTCTTGGTTGTAGTCTTTCATCCTAGAACGAACCTCTGCAGCTTGGTCGGGCTGAATGCTACTCCAGAGTGTGCAGCCCAGTACGGTCACTTGCTCGTTGAGATCACACCGGTCGCGGAAGAGGAGGCTGAAGCGACCAGCGTATTCTTGTCTTGCCATGTCCTCGAATTCTCGCATCTTCTCGACGGCATCTTCGAGGGTCGTCTGGTAAGCTTCGTGGTTGCCTAGGACGTAGAAGATGCGACAGCTGCGGTTCACGTCGAGGAGATTTCGCAGGAACACGAAGAGACCATGGTGCTTGACTAGGCCAATGTCCCCAAGTAGGAACAATACATTGCCGGTGACGTTGAGCTTGGTGTGTAAGTACTGCGGATTGGTGATGGGATTTTCTAGGTGAATATCGGAGACGATCTGGAGTTGCGGGGCGCGAAAAGTCATGGTGGGGCTGGGTGTATTAAAAGAGTTGTTTGTACGCGATGCCATTCTCATGATTGCTCTGCTTGGTCCATGACCTTGGTTACTTCGTCTTCCTTGAAACGATGCATAAGCTTCAGTGAAGATGTGCTCGTCTCCTTAGCTTCGGCCTTGTCGATGTGGATCTAGTTGAACACTCAGGTACTCTGCGCATGGCCATATTATATCGTTGGTGTCCGGGTCTCCTTACCACCGGAGTGTCAAACTCGTACAGGCTTTTCCACTTTTCGTGGCCGGAGTCCATGACATTTATCTCCTCGTACTCGAAGGGTCTTTTCGCCCTGACATTCTGGACGACGGCTTTTGCCGTGTCGCACAGGCCGCATGGGGTTCGGGTGAAGAAGGTGATGCGGCAAGCGAGCAGACGGGAAGTGGCGCGGAACATGTTGGCGACGGGTTGACAACCACACACGCGGTAACGACTGCTTTGGGCGTACAAGACAGACGGGCAAGACCAAGTGGACGCGACGTGACGCCAAAGATGCAAAGCTCAAGGCCCAGGATTAAGCTCGCGCTTGGACCCCAATGACATCGGTGACCGCTCTGGCTGATTTCCAGAATATTCCGAAACAGCGGAACAAAATCTGGGGCATCGCAACACTCACCCCTCGTTAGGCGCGTTTCTGCACAAACCGATACCATGGCGAAGAAGTGTGTTCACAAGGGCTGCGGCAAGACGTACGACGACGACAACGAGGAGTGTGTCTACCATCCCGGCCCACCGAAATTCCATGAGGGGCAGAAAGGTAGGTCAGCACAGCCCAGTACACGCCGAGTAAGACAGGAACATGTTGACATGACGATGCAGGCTGGGAATGCTGCAAGCCTCGCGTCCTGACCTTTGACGAGTTCCTCGCAATCGAGCCCTGCACAAAGGGAAAGCACTCTGATGTCGACGACACCCCCAAGCCAGAACCCGTCCAGGCCCCAGACGTACCCAATGGCACCCAAGTCAACCTCGGATCGCTAGAGGAATCGCTGCCTGCGCCTGCACCGAGGTTACCTACCGCACAAGCTACGCCCAAGCCATCGGCTTCGCCCGCACCGCCGCCAGAGTCCGAAGACGACGACCCCAGTCTGGAGATCAAGGAGGGCATGACGTGCAGGCGGAAAGGATGCGGCGCTGTGCACAAAGGAGGCAATCGGGAAGGAGAGAGCTGTGTGCATCACCCTGGCGCGCCCATCTTCCACGAGGGCAGCAAGGGGTGGAGTTGCTGTAAGAGGAGGGTCATGGAGTTTGACCAGTTTATGAAGATCGAGGGGTGCAAGATAAAAGACAGACATCTCTTCGTCGGTAGTGGGAAGAAGAAGGAGGGCGAGGAGAAGCTGGAGACGGTTCGGTACGTTCCCTATGCCCTTCCCTCTTCCTGACATCCGCCTCCAAAACCAGCCACTAACTATGCACACACACACACACACACAGACACGACTACTACCAAACCGCAACCTCAGTCGTCGCCTCCCTCTACCTCAAGAAAATCGACAAGGCAACCGCCGTCATCGACTTCCAACCACAACATGTCAAACTCGATTTGCCCACTACAGATAGCAAGCGCTACCAGACCGAGTTTCCCCTCTTCTCGACCATCAAACCTGAAGAGAGCAAGTTCAGAATACTAGGCACCAAGCTCGAGATGACCCTGGTCAAGGCGGATGGAGCTAGTTGGCCCGTTCTTAGGAGCGACGATAAACCTACTGGGGAGATGATACAGGTAGGTAGGGCGGGCAGGGCGTAGATGAGGTTGTCATGAGACAGGGGAGCTGCATAGATCAAAGATCATAGTAATGCATCAACGAAGTTACGTCCAAAATATGTATGCACCGCAAGTACGCACCTAAGAATAGTGAGCAAGTGGAAGAGGGGTGCTTATTAATCATGACGCACCTCGCGCTCTAGTAACTCCGCAGTTATGCAATCAGGATCCGCCATGACACCACTTGGTAGTTTACCAGTTGACTAAACATTGACTTTACCAGTTTACTAAACATTATTTCCAAGGTACTGAGGCGTGCAAGAGCGAGAAGCGCGAAAAGTGCACAAGTATAATAAGATCGATTCGTCAAGGTCCCTGGTCGTCGCATATCAGATACCAATTCGACTCCATCTTCTCATTGTCAAGCATCAACACCGACAACAACAAAAACAACAACAAGAACAATACCGCCAAATAATCCAATACCAGCAATGCCACTCTCCAAGTTCATCACCATCGTCGCCGGTGTTGGCCCTGGAACTGGCGCCTCCGTTGCCCGCAAGTTCTCATCTCACTACCCCGTCGTCCTGCTCGCCCGTAAACCAGAGAACTACGAGGGCCTTGCCAAGGAGATCAACAGCGCTGGCGGCAAAGCAATCGGTATCAGCACCGACGTCTCGTCCAAGGACAGTCTAGCCAAGGCGGTGGAAGGAATCAAGCAAGAATTCGGCCAAGACGTCGCCGCTGCAGCAGCAATCTTCAACGCCAGTGGGCCCTTTATGCGGAAGCCGTTTTTGGAGATTCCAGCCGAGACATTCTCCTCTAGTCTCGATGTTTCTGCCATGGGCGGCATCTTGTTCTCGCAATCTTTCCTCCCGCTCCTCCTCAAAGGGGTGGGGAGTTCGGAACACCCGCCTAGTCTCATATTCACGGGCGCAACGGCGAGCGTGAAGAGCAATGCGCAGATGGCGAGCTTTTCAACGGGCAAGTGGGCGTTGAGAGCGCTGAGTCAGAGTTTGGCAAGGGAGTTTGGTCCTCAGGGCGTGCATGTTGCGCATGCGATTATCGATGGGGTTATTGACATTCCGAGGACGAGGGAGTGGTTGAAGGATATGCCTGCCGAGGCTAAACTGAGTGCCGACGCGGTGAGTATACTTGTTTCGATGGGTAGAAAAGGGGAAAGGCTAATCAAGTGTAGATTGCGAATGATTACTGGTGGTTGCATGTGAGTCGACTTTCTACGTGTAAAGTACTTCTATACTAACTACACTTCAGACACAGCCCAAGACGAACTTTACATGGGAGATCGATCTCAGGCCTGCAATTGAGAAGTGGTAGGATATGAGTCGATAATGAGACCTTTTTGGAGCGAATGTGGGCGTGAATGCTTGGAAGGATGTAAATTAATGAGTGACGGCTGAGAAAGGACGTAGTATGAGCTATAACAGCAAAATTCCCCGTCATCGGTAATAAAAAAGTCTACTTCGCCGCGCTGACAAGAGCTTCTTCGCCGAGGCGTAGATATCTTCGTTCCGTCTTAGTACTGTGATTCAGCTAATTGTAATTAAGCGAAAACATTGCCATCCAGTTTGCCGGTTTGACGATATACGCTTTCACAGTAAGCCTGCTCCAGTCACACGTTCTTCTGTCATCCTCTCTCCATCAGAATCCCAGTTGAACGAGGCGAAGGCGCCCACTGTAAAATTCCTTGCTGTTCCCAGTCATGTTTCTACCAACATCAATACGAAGGACTCAGTTTCGAAAAGCGACGCTGCCATCGGACGACTCAAGACCACATGACTGAACCCACGTCATCAAGATCGCCCTTCCCCCGTGGACTAGACGGCTGGACGCGGTCCGAGCGCTTTCCATGGAGTTTACTCGAAGAGGAAGTTGACCGGCGTGGTAGTTTCCGGACCTAAGATTCAGGGATTGTAGGCATACCAGATGCATAAGGCTGAAGATAGTCGGTAACTCTTCAAAGTTTGTGTAACCAAGGAAAGTACGTTAATCACTCCCTAGCATAGACATGGTATAGAAAAATCACGTGTTCAAACCCACCTAGGAAGCTCCATGTATTGCGGTTTTAAAGGCGCAACGGGCGCGAGATTAATCCCCCGATGGCAGATAACGCAAGATTCTACACCGATCAAGCAGAGTCCAGATTAGGTAGCTTGCAGATCATCTCACTCATCAATGTCAGGCTGAACTTGGTCGCATGCGCATGCGCATGCGCAACATAGTTCGCTAACCGTGGCGAGGGGCATAACGTCCCATCTGGCCTGACAGACAAGTGCGGCGTACCATGGGTAGTCGTGAATCCCTGACCCTCTTTCATCTACAATGTCGCTAAGATGCGGAGTCGCCCGAGCGCATGTTGATGATCCTTCCGGCAACGAGGCAAATGCTAAGGCCGAGTGATCGAGATTGATGCCGCTTCCAGACCGCGGAAGTAGGACAACGAGGCTACGTCTACCGGCCAACACGGTCAGATGATATCATAGGAAGCGATATGCGTAGTCAACTCGATGGGGCAATAGATAGACGAAGAGCTCGCATCATGTGAAGATGTTGCACCGCTCGGAGCCTTGCATACCACCATGGGGGACATGCGCTGGCGATGATGGGCATGGTTCTGGAAGACTAGAGTAAGGTGACGGCGAGGCGGCTGGCTTACAGCCAAACGCGATCGACTGGGCGTATTTGTGCGTGCGCTTCAAGGCTCTGCGACACCTTACTACTGCATGCAAGCCCGCCCACGTGTCAGCGCCTATTCTGTGTGCGACAGCTCACATGCTGGAGCAAGCAGGAGATGAGGACATTTGCGAGATTCGGTCCAGACGGGATGTGGAGATGTAGCAGTGGTTCTGCCCGGGCCGCCGATAGACTGTAAACTCGTTGCTACAATCGCGCGGCGGCCGATGGCTGGGGAGTCGTCGCGAGTGGCCTACAGTAGAAGGGTAAGCATAAGCTCATGACGGCAGACCAGCAGAGAGATCGCGGTGACTGGCAGTCTGTCGGATGAAGCGATCGCTTAAATACCTAGGTATGCTATGGCAGTGCTGCAAGGACCAACGCCAAGTTGCTTTCGTCCCGTCGGAAGGGAAAGTCCAACGTTAATACCCGTGTGCCCGCAGCGTCGTTCATCAGAGGCCAGACAGCACCGACGCTGGAACACCACGATCCGAGCGACCGCAGATTGTGCTGCTCCGGACCTTGGAGTACGAAACGATTGCGCAACACTGCCTGTCTGCATCTCCATCTACACAAGTCTTCTGGTAATCATCGGCCCCAGCCCTGGACTGGCGTTTCCGGCTACCATAGCCATCTCTCCGGCCCGCACATCGCAGCAACATCACCCGAAGAGACTCGACCACACGCGCAGCCTCAAACCATCGCCATCTTTTGTCGCCCACCTTTTTTTGAACTCCCCGTGGAATCATCGCCAAAATTCGCGCACCGCCTGAGCTGGGCGCCGTCGCGCATCCTTCCATGACTGGAGAGAATGCACCGCGGCTAACTGCAGTGCCTGCTTACCCACAACAACCACCGCCAGGGCCCCAACGGCCACCATCTCCTCCCAGCCAGCACCAGCAGCTTCAATCTCCCCTAACCCAACTTTCACCATCGACCATCAAGGCGTCTCCGCAGCAGACTCCTGGACCTCTTGATGCCGCCGGCGGCATTGCTGAACCCTCAGCAAAACGAGGCATGCGCTCGCAGATTGCATGCACCAGATGTCGCCGAAGCAAGACCAAGTGCGAAAACACCGGTCAAGGCACCACGTGCAAGGCTTGCGCCAACACCAACCGAGACTGCACTTGGGACCACGCAGCTGTCGCAAGCACTACCGGATCGGTGCGCCGTGAAAGCACTGCCGATTTCGATGTAAGTCGTCCCTCTGAACGCTCCAAAAGCTGTTGTGCTTGCATATATCCATCGCCGAATACATGTGCTGGTCCAAGTCACGTGAGCTAGTGCTTACACTCCCAGGCCCCTCCCAAGAAGCGGCGCAAGCTGCTAGCACCCTCATCAACTACAGCACAGCGCTCAGTAGAAGGGCTGGGTACATATGAGGATGCTCTCCAGTCGCCTTTACTTACGCCCCAAGTCTGGGAGGAGTTGTTCGATATCTACGACAAGCACTTCTCTACTGACTTTCCCTTCTTACACAAGAGAACTTTCTTGAGCTCAGTTCAGCAACCGCAATCAACCGACAGCCCGTCTGATGCCAAAACTCCAACCAAGATCCAATCGCCTCAACTATATCCCCCTTTATTACTAGCCTTCCTTACTCAGACTGCTCGCTTCCACGAAAAGCTCGTACAACAGACCGGAAATGACCCTACCAAGACCGCTGAGTTTTATGCCCAGGCTACGCGTACGCAGATGGGTACAGAAGCCTTCGGCTTCCCGACTCTCGAGAAGATCCAAACACTGCTCATGCTGGGCTACTACGAGTGGACCAACCTGCAAGGTACCGAAGGCTGGATTAAGATCGGTCTTGCTATCAGATGCGCCATAGTCCTGGGCTATCCACACTTAGACGTCGATGACAAGGGACTGCCTGCACCATTGAAAGATAGTGAGAAGGGCCTTTCCGAGAAGGATCAATTCATCCTGCGCGAAACTCAGCGACGGACATTTTGGAGTTGTTGTCTTATGGATTGCTATCTGAGCTGGGGAGAGGATCGGCCAAGGATGCTCACGCCCGACCAACTTCAAAGAACGCAACTTGTTTGTAGCGATGGCGCGTTCAACTTCGGAAGGAAAGCACGGACAAGACTTTTGGGCGAAAATGATGCTGCATATGAAGAACGGAGGAAGCGGTGGAATGAGCATACTGAGTGCCGTCGCAACGAGCAGAATGGTGCTGATCAAGCTGACCCGCTGAACGGGGGCAAGTGGGAGATAGGTGAACACGAGGCAGAACTCACCTGGTACATCAAAGCTGTCGTGATCTTCGGCGAAGTATCGCAGTGGTCCTGCAAACGGGGCCGAAGGTATGCGCCATGTAAAACACTTCCCTGAGACGTCTCGCTGACAGTGCATAGACAAGAAGGCAAAACTCCGCCATGGCGTTCAACGACAGGTTTCAAGAAGTTGGAGGATAAACTCAAGCAGCTGAAGCGCGACCTACCTGACCATCTCCAGCTAACCCAAGACAACACTGAGGACCGCATATACAACAAACCTGGAAAGTACGTATCGATACACGCCATGTACACGTTGTGTTTCGTTTGGCTTTACAGAGAGTATATGCCTACGTCACCATGGACGTTGACGTATCCTCGCGGCCCATTGGATGAGCCACTGATCGACGAGAAACCTCCAGATCCGGAGTACTGGATAAAGCAAGCCAAAGATTGTTGGAAAGCTTGCTTAGATTTTACGCATCTGCTCCATACCATTGAAACTTCTAGAGTTCATAGTAATCTAGTTCAAACTCCTACGGTAGCCTTTTCTTGTTTTGCAGTAGGAATTGGCAGTAAGTACATTCTACGCTCTTCAGTTGGTCATCGCTAACAAGTCCAGCTATCTACTGCCACTATTTTCCTCATATGGATCCCGACAGCGTTCTGTCATCCCGTTTGAGTCCTAGAGCCCACGACATTGCGAATGGCTTTCTACTCCGTATTCTGAGGCGCTTCAAGATGGCTCGCTCGTGGCTTGTTCAACTCGCCGAATGGCAGCGATATTATCGTCGTGAAAAGAAGAAGTATAGAGAGCTCACTGGGCAAATCGATGATTCTCCAAAGAGCAACTCTAGCGATGGTATCGCTAGTGGTGGACTAAAAGACTACGCACAATTCTTCGAAAAGTCTCACAAGCAGTTCGGCGACATCTCAAACGACAACAACAGCCAATGGTCCAACAAAGATAAAGATCTTGCAGATGTTAGATTGACGCATGATGAGGACTCTGCAGAACGTATCTTGCCCGCCAGTACCGCTCCAGTCAAGCATGAAAAACAAGGGATGCCTGATGAGAGATCTAGCCAGCTTCCGGTATTACAAAATTCCTTCACCGCCGTCAATCGAAATGGGGTCCAGACATCTCCACCTACTCATGCACCTACATATACGCATCAGACGAATACGCCGTCTTATGATTCAAACACCGCTTTACGTTCCGGAGCACACACTTCACCACCAAACTACCCATCATATCAGTACGGTAACCCACCTCAGCACACCATACCTACAGCACGAGCCAGCTTCGAGACCGGCCCCAATCAAGATCACTTGTCAGGCACTGCATCTGTTCCAATACATGCTGTTTACTCGGATTGGCAGACAGCAAGACCACATGAATTGCATGCGGCTAGGATGGCGATGGAGATTGACGGGGCCCAAACTTTCACAAACAGCTGGGCTGGACCAGCCATGATCAGCGATAATGACCAGGCTTATGACTGGTCGACGACTATGGACTTTTCCAATTTCCAGACTGTTGGTGGTAACGCAAACTATTATCCAAATGGTGCGCCGAATTTCTCGTCGTATCCGCCGCAGTAAACGGGGCTAAAGGAGGCCCAGCATTGACGAATTGGTAGATTTTTCTTTCGCGATGCTCGGCTTTGAGCATTTCTGATCAGCCTTTTGTTCTCAAGTTTCTTATCTTAGGTTCTGAGGCGCAATTCTTGGTGGTGGTCTTATTTGGGTGCCAGCTTTCCATGGCGACAGGAAACCATGCACAGGAGTTCTTGGGTCATAGGCAGTCGTTGTCTTGCAATTATTTTTGAGACAGCATGCAGTAACATGCGCGACGTTGTAGTGTGCGTAGAGATGGTCGCAGGCAAATCGTTGGCTTGGTTGCTTTGAGCGATACAAATGTATATGCACGTATGATACCATATATCAACGGACCTTGGGCAATAGATCAGTAACCGACTACCGCACGATGTACTCTGTGTACGCCTTCACTAATGTCAGATGGTTAGGTGGCACGCTCGTTGAATTAGGATAGGTACTTCGTGATTTCATGTTCCCAAATACGTTGATTGAAGAAGGGTGGTCTTATTTCAGATTCATCATTCCTTGCCTTACGCGAGGCCCCTAGAGGAGCTTCACGATAGCAAAAAAACCATAGTACGATTCTACTTATGGAGTATGCGCGCACTTGCTTTTCGCAATGATCAGACCCTTGTTACGTCAGCCTAAAAGCAATGTACCTCGGTAAATCTCTCCACATTCGTATCATCATCTCAGCCCGTTACCATCCCCACACTAGTCATGCCATCCGCACTTTTCCTGCTCCAAGAACCGACAACCGAGTCAATAGCTATTATGCCGATGTCCGTCGTCATCACGGTGCGGATGCTTTGCCCAAAGTAGGGGCGGAACAAGTTGTCGACGAACTTGACCCAAGCTTCCGCAAGCATCCACGGCGAAGAGGCTAGGACGTCAAGCATTAACCCCAGCGCTAACCCCACTGATCGTCAACACTCTGCACCGCCTGGGCAACGGTCATGGCGCTCATCGGACATACTTCCCCGCCTGCGCCATCCGAGATGCGGGCATATACGTGCACTAAAGACTTTTAACGAGCTTCCATGCAGCGATATTGGTGGAATCGGTACTTGCGTATTTCGATGCTGGTTGAACTAGTATCACTACGGCTACTCATCCGGTCAACCTGGTCGATCTTGCGTGACCTGGTTACTCATCCGGCTGAAATGGCACGGCTTTGGCATGCCCAACATGGGGGTAAACCGGGGAAAAGTTACTGGGGAACAGGGGGAACAAAGGCAAATGCGCTCGGAACGTGATGGCACGAGATGCTGTCATCGTCCGACGGGAACGAGTAAAGATGCCGGTCGGCTACATGCAAACCATGAAAAGGTTCGGAGGCTGGGGAAATTTGTTTATATTGCTTGCTTTCCCGCGGATTTGCTCAACTCCACAAGCAACTTGACCTTTGGTTCCGCATACTGGTCAACATGAAGAGCTTTCTGAAGCTTGGTGGCGCGGTCGCGCTCGGGTGTTTTGCTGTCGAGAGTGCGGCTAGGGCTGTAGGATATTCGCCCAAGGAATTCATCAAGCCGTACAAGAGGGAGGCTTTACAAGACATCGTAAGTGGCAAGGTTCAAATGTCGATCTGAAATTGGTCGGGACTAACCATGTCTGTAGGTCACCTGGGACGAGGACTCGCTCTTCGTTCATGGAGAACGCATCTTCCTATATTCTGGCGAAGTTCACCCGTACAGACTACCAGTTCCTGACCTTTACGCCGACCTCTTCCAGAAGATCAAGGCTCTTGGTTACAACGGCGTTTCCTTCTATGTCGACTGGGCTCTGCTTGAGGGCAAGCCCGGTGTTTACCGCGAAGAGGGTGTCTTTGACCTACAGCCTTTCTTCGACGCTGCGCAGGAGGCTGGTATCTATCTCCTCGCTAGACCGGGGCCTTATATTAACGCTGAAGTATCTGGTGGAGGTTTCCCCGGATGGATTCAGAGGGTTAACGGCACGCTGAGAACGCGCGCTCCCGATTTCCTCGAAGCGACCGACAACTACATGAAGAATGTGCTGGCTAAGATCAAGTCGGCGCAAATCACTGAGGGTGGCCCTATCATCCTTATCCAGCCAGAAAACGAGTACACACAAGCTACTTCCGCCATCAAGCCTTTCCCGGATCCAGTCTACATGCAATACGTTGAAGATCAGATTCGCGACGCCGGTATCGTTGTACCTTTGATCAGCAACGACGCCTCCGCAAAGGGAAACAACGCACCCGGTCAACCTGCAGCTGTTGACATTTACGGCCATGATGGCTATCCTCTTGGATTTGACTGTGCCAACCCGACCACATGGCCGGATGGCAACCTTCCAACGAACTGGCATCAGCTTCACGAGCAGCAGAGCCCTACTACCCCATACTCCATTGTTGAGTTCCAGTCCGGCAGCTTCGACCCCTGGGGTGGACCAGGGTTCGACAAGTGCGGTATTCTGGTCGGCGCGGAGTTCAACCGCGTATTCTACAAGCAACTGTACAGCTTTGGTGTTACGATCTTAAACTTGTACATGACCTACGGTGGAACCAACTGGGGTAACCTTGGTCACCCTGGTGGCTACACTAGCTACGACTACGCTGCGCCAATCAAGGAAGACCGTCAAGTTGACCGCGAGAAGTATTCTGAGCTTAAACTCCAGGCCAACTTCCTCAAGGTGAGCCCTGCGTATCTCACTGCTGCGCGTGGCAATGCTTCAAACTCCACCTGGACAACTAGCACGGATTTGAGCGTCACTCCTGCCACCAACGAGAAGACTACATTTTACTTTCTGAGGCATTCCAAGTACAACTCGTTGGAATCAACGACCTACAAGCTTCACGTTACGACCTCTGTCTTCGGAAATATCACTGTACCTCAGATGAACGGCACTTCCCTTACGTTGAA
Source organism: Alternaria gaisen (assembly GCA_004156025.2). Classification (NCBI taxonomy): domain Eukaryota; kingdom Fungi; phylum Ascomycota; class Dothideomycetes; order Pleosporales; family Pleosporaceae; genus Alternaria; species Alternaria gaisen. The sequence goes on along the minus strand of PDWZ02000011.1, from coordinate 1,295,920 downwards.
CGGTCGTGATTCCAAGGTCCATGTTAGCGACTACGACATCGGCGGTGCCACTCTGGTCTACTCTACTGCTGAAGTATTTACCTGGCACAAGTACGACGACAAGACTGTTCTAGTCGTCTACGGTGGTGCAGGAGAGACTCACGAACTGGCTCTCGATGTCACCGGACTGGAGGTTGTTGAGGGTGATGTCGCGAGCACTACTGCTAAGGGTACCACAATCCTGAACTTCAAGGCCGATGGTACCAGAAAGATCGCGAAGGTTGGAGCTGATAGCCCCGTCTACGTCTACATGCTCGATCGTGGCGAGGCCTTCAACTACTGGGCTATTGACCAAGCACCTCATGACTCTTCTAACCCTGTCATTGTCAAGGCAGGCTACCTAATGCGCACTGCCAAGGTTACTGGCGACACCATTGCCCTCGTTGGTGATCTCAACACTACAACTACCGTCGAAGTCATTGGTGGCGCATCATCAGAAGTGTCTAAGATGACTTTCAACGGAAAGGACATTGACTTCACCACTTCCGAACAAGGAACTTTGTCCGCCGACATTGAGTTTGCCAAACCGGACATCAGCATCCCTAAACTCAGCGAACTAAAATGGAAGTTCGTCGACTCACTACCTGAGATCCAACCCGGATACGACGACAGCGAGTGGACTGTAGCCGACCTGAAGAAGACATACAATTCTCTGCGCCCCTTGACTACACCTGTGTCGCTATACAGTTCCGACTACGGTTACCACACCGGTACTCTACTCTTCCGCGGCACATTCACCGCATCTGGAAACGAATCAACATTCTACCTTTCCACGCAAGGTGGTTCTGCATTTGGTTCCTCTGCGTGGATTGGCGATCAATTCCTCGGCTCATGGCGTGGTTACGACGCAGCCATGAACGGCAACGCCACGTTCACCATGCCCAATCTGACCAAGGGTAAGACATACACCATCACGGTCGTCGTCGACAACCAAGGCCTAGACGAGAACTGGACCATTGGAACCGAAACCATGAAGAACCCGCGTGGTATCCTGGATTACAAGCTATCTGGCCGCGATGCCTCCGATATTGCCTGGAAGCTCACTGGTAACCTCGGTGCAGAAGACTACCGCGATATTTCTCGAGGTCCACTCAACGAAGGCGGCCTGTACGTTGAACGCCAGGGCCTACACCTCCCCGGTGCTCTTACAGCAACAGACGCCAAATGGCAAGCCTCCGCCGGCCCAGTCGCCGACGGCATCTCCGCCCCAGGCATTGGTTTCTTCGCCACTGAATTCGATCTCAACATGCCTTCTGGCTACGACATCCCCCTCAGTTTCACCTTCACAAACGGCACTTCTTCCAGCAACTCTTCTTCTTCTGGTTCCAGCGTCCCCGCCTACCGCGTCCAGCTCTACGTCAACGGCTGGCAGTACGGCAAGTACGTTAGTAATGTGGGCCCGCAGGTCAAGTTCCCTGTTACAGAGGGTATCTTGAATTACAACGGTACCAATTACTTGGGTGTCAGTCTTTGGGGTCTGGATGGTGGAAGTACAAAGGTGGATGGATTGGAGTTGGAGGTTGATGCGGAGATTTGGAGTGGAATGAAGACTGTGGCTACTGTTATGGGAAGTAAGTATGAGAAGAGGGAAGGAGCTTATTGATCTCCTGAGATGTCTAGATAGTGAGTGTTGACACTACATAACGAACTTATTATGATTCCAAAGTTTTGTTCCATCATGTGAAGGCGATCCTAGCGGCGCAAGTTTGATGTTTCTTACTTGCTTCTCTGGAAATTCAGTTGATACCATCGTCTATCTTGATCCTTATACTCCCTCACTCTCACTCACCTCGACTTTTTAGCGCGGCTTTAGTACGGACCCTGACGAGCGCTCCCGCCCGTAGCAATCGCTCAGCTGTTTACGACACTCACCCTCCGTCTTACACGAGTATTGAGGGATAACTTCACAAGACCACCATGGCAGTCAAGTAAGTCTTGTCTATACAGGACTTTTAATGAGCTTATATTAATAATCAAAGTGCCAGAAACCTCAGCGGCGGTATCCCGTTCTTCGACTTATTTGGAGGTACTTGCTCTATCGATTACAATACCCAGTTCTCGCAAGCTGATACAAAACTACAGAGCTATGCAACGCGATCTACGAGGAATTCATCGATCTCTATCCGACAATGATCGAAGCCGCCAACCTAGCCTGCATCCACAAGCAGATTCACTCTGAGTTCGGGATGTTATTCATTCTTCGGGGTAATCTCAGGCTCAAACTTGAGGATCTCAACAAAGGTTTACATCACTTCTTCGTTCGCTACCCCAGCTCAGCTCTGAAGGATGTTCATTGCGTTATCGATGTGGTGGCCCCTTTCTTTCCAAGTTACTCACTCAATGTGCTTGCGGTCGTTTTGGTCCTACATAGGTACCCTCTACTTAGGATCGTATGGCTCAACGGGTGTGAACTCGATGACGACGGTGCATGGCACCATGAAGATCTTGCCTCTGTCGTGATGAGTATGGTTGCCCGTCATTCTGAGGAGTCGATTTCTGTCAAGCTTTCTCATGAAGAGTTTCACACAACGCTCGAGCTGTCCATCGTTCTGGAAAAGGGAGTATCTAAACAGACTATCGAGGACTGGAAGCATGATTGGGAGTCTGCTTACAGCTGGGGGGAGATCGATGTTACGGTCCATGAGCAAGATCTTGAGGATTCGGAGGATAAGCAAGTCGTAAGATGGTTCAGAAAGTAACGAAGAAGAACAGTGAGATTTACCAGAGGCTGGCAACGCGATGCACTAGAGCCTTGCCATGTATCCAAAAACCTTCTTCGCTTTGGGTATCAATTTCGGCGCAGCATCACCTGATGGCATACTGTCGCCGATTTGAAGCTGGGTTAAAAGCAGGGTTGAAAGCGGAATGCAGGTTCTGATTCGTACTATGCTTCGGTCCAAGCTCGCATGCTCTTGCCATGCAGATATTAAGAATTTTTATCCTCTTTCCGTTATTTGCGGATCATATATTCTCGTGTTGCACCGGTCTATTCCTAGTGCCTAGACTGATGCGGTATCAAGGTGAGTGTATGTGCAAAAGAGAGATGTGGTTGCTTACGCGGCCCGAGAATTCGTAGCTGCGAGTACAATACTCATAAAGGAATCGTTTTTGCCCGTCTCAAAACCGAGCATTCGTGCCCTTTCAGTACTGTTCGAGAATCCAGGTTCCGAGCTCGGCGATAAAGCAAAGAGCTCACAGCGCGCCACGCATCACCGCTCCTCCGATCACACTGCATACTGCACGGTGCCCTTGAACAACGCCAACACCAGCTATCGTGAACTAGCGGGTATTGATGCTGCAAAGCTAGGGAGGCGCCTGGTCATCATCTCATTCTGGAAAAGTTCTGGTTCGCTCGTCAAATATTGAGACACCAAGCCATTGGCCATAGCACGTTGAGGTACAGCCAATCCAAGCAGCGATACCGACACGACAAAGACATGTTTTGACGAAGGAGAACACGCACGAAGCCATCTGCGTTCCAGAGTCAGCTCCAAGCTGCCGCGTACTCGGAACCAAGCATGCACAAGACCACGTGAACGCAGCTGACCTCAGCATCCCCTCACTCCTCACCACCTAAGATACCGCTCCCCGCCCTTTCCCTCCTCCATCAAGTCACACATACACCCAACACGAAAGCCCAGGCCTTCGCGTATAAACGAGCACCCACGACACAGTGACGAAGGAGCGCTGTCAGTGTGGAGAAAAAGGCTTGAGGAAAGCGAAGCGAAAAGCCAGCAATTGATTTAGGTTCAACGTCACAGGCACGCGTGAGGTGGACCAATGAGTACCCTAGCGCGACGGCCACTAAACCCCGGGGGCCCACAAACGGAGTCCGTACTAACCGGATGCATGACTAGGCACGTGGACGGTCGGGACCACGGGGTACAGAGAGCTTGACGTCGCGCGCTGCGGATGGGCGAGGCTCAAGCATCTTGGAATGGGCTTATAAAAAGGGTCGCGTGTGCCCAAGCGTGTGGTGAATGCCACCGTTAGCATTGAGGCTCATGAGCTTCGCAGTTCTATAGTTTTACCATCACCGAAAGTTGACGTTGTTTGTTGAGATTGATGGAGCAGCTTTCTTTATTGTATCAATCCAACGTCATTTTTTCTAGTTTTCGCGGACCCTGCGTTTGCGTGGTACGCCGACCTTCCTTGCGGGGATACCTCCCCTTCCTACTGGAGCCACGGAGCTGTTGTTCCTTGTGTACCCTTTTGTCGTCAAGAGGTACTGTATCCATAAGAGAGGACTGTAAGAACCTCCATCCTGGTTCTCGTTTCTATTTCAACAGTCTCCGAGTACTTGCCGTTTTACCACAATCACCTGGACAGTCGGCATGCTCGACACAAACAACCTCACAACAGCAGACCTCCTCCCAGCCCTCCAACAATCCACCATACCCCCACCCCAATCAAGCATGTTCACGGAAACACACCTGCACATGCTCATCGCAACCCTAACGCTCACTCTCCCCCTCATAACAGCCATCTACATCCATGCCGACTACTGCGCCTTCCTCTCCCTTGGCCCCGGCGGCACGCCAGCAACACCCCTAGGCTACCTGAAGATCAAACTCTTGTCGCTAATCTGCCTACGCAACCCCCTCCGCCCAATTGCGATACCACCGCACTTCCGGCCGCAAAAAGGGTACTTTGTAGATGCCGACGCATTGCCAGGAAGGAAAGGGCCAAAGCCGTTGATTCGAGGTATTGCGCCACAGCGGCAGCAGACGCAGAAGAGTGGAGAGGCTGTCTACAGTTGTCTGGTAAGCAAGATCAAGGGCCTCGCGGCGGATCCCCGTAACCAGCTACTGGAACGAACGAGTTGTTTTGAGAAGCATAGTTCGGGGTTGTTTACCAGTGTGCCAATTACGAGGACGTGTGGAGGGGAGATTTGTCATGCACACCCGAGTGATGGGTCTATGCATATGACTTTGCATCCTGCCGATGCCAATCTTATGATTGAGAAAGGGTGGGGGGAGAGACATCCGTTGGCGAGGGGGGGATGGTGTAGAAAGTTTGTTCCGAGAGAGTTCATGCTGATTTATGCACCGAGGGATGAGGAGGAGGTGGAGGTTGTTGCTAGGATTGTCGCGGCGGGGATTTGGTGGGTTAGTGGTGTCGATGTCAACGGGGATGAGGTGGGGCCTAGGAGGAGGAGTGCGGATATTGCAGCGATTGGGAAGGAAATGGAGGGGAATGAGTGTTGGACTTGTAGGGTGAATAACTGTGGAGGCAGTCAGGTGGAGAAACTGACGAGCGACGCGTAAGAGACGGGAAATGGACGAAGGGTCCGAGAGAACAGATTGTTAGCAATTGCTTGGTTTTGCTCGTTCAAGCATGGCGTTTGGGATTCTGGTCTTTCTCCGCAAACAGTATACAGTATCTGGGCAGGGCATTTGGGCGATGTACGATGGAAGCAAGATAGTCGACACACAATCGTCTTTGGTATCGAATCCTAATCGCTTCGTGATGGCGTGCACACTTGACAAGCAACCTGCACATCGCTTGTGCTCCATACTTCCCATTTCCCATCGGGCCTCTTAACCCATATCGACCCTCCCCGTCCGCACACATCTACTGTTTGCCCCCCTGCCTAACCCATTCCTCGTATTCTTTCTTCTTCCCTTTGACATCCCAGAAGCCCCTCCTACCTTCGCCTTTCCCGGCGATTCCACCATCTAGCCCCAGGAATGCATAAGGATCGCCTTCGCTCAAGATCTCTTCGCCCTCTTTTGTGTACTGTCCCTCTCCGTGTCGTCCTTGTCTCGAGAGTTGGCCCGCCCATTGTGCGTATTGTATCGGTTTCAAGGGTGCAAAAGATATGACGATGCCGAGAGATAGAAGGAGAATGGATGTGAGGAGTTCGAGCGAGATGTCGAGCGGGAGGGGTGTTGAGGCAAAGGTTGCGGTGTGTTCGTGGGTGGAGTAGACGCTGGTGATGGTTAGTTGTCGTCGTGACGGAGGTAGTAATACTCGTGGGTCCCTCGATTTGGTGATGGTCCCATGTGGGCTACATGTGTACGTACGCATGTGTGAGGAAGAGCGCACCGATGCCGTTCAGCGCCGTTCCCAAGATAGCCATTGCGAAGTTGGCGGGGTGCACGAAGCCGATCGATGCGTGGAGTATTCGGCAATTGAAAGAAATAAACCAGGGTTTATTCGTTCAATGTCTCGTGACCTAGGCGTTGACAATCGAGGTGGAAAGCGGTTGTGTTGGTGCAGGTCGGCGTTCGTGATGCGAAGCCGTGAGCTTCACTTTTGCTTGGCGCTTGTGATCCGCTCGTAGACCCTTCAAGTCCGCAACTCCAAGTGTCATCATCCGTCCACCCACCTCGCTTCAACCGCGCCAAGTTCTTTATCCAAACACGATAGCGCTTTGTGAATGCTAACTTAGTAAAGCAAATTCTTGTTTGCTTGCGCCTGTGGCTTCTATCACTAAGTTTATCCTTCATATCTTGTAGCAGCGTTTTTCTGCTGTGTCGTTGCTTAGCCGGCGACAACCTGCTAAGCATGCCCTCGAAACGCGGTCTTGGCTGGCCATGGGACTACCCGGCATCCCACTTCCCCGTTTACACATCTTGTGATAGGATAACCTGGATCTTCAATTGGGAGCTCTGGGTTCCACCGGGCCTTCCCGGCTCCATAGAATGGGTACCCTGTGTGCGCACCGCTGCACAAGCAAAAGATGTAATGCCATTCCTCTCCGACATCATCGGCAACAAAAAAGCGAATGTCAGTTACTTACTGGGGTTCAACGAGCCTGAGATACCGGATCAAGCGAATTTAAGCGTTGAAGAAGCAGTCAAGTTGTGGAGAGAGGTTGCTCTACCAGCGAAGAGCAAATTCGGACTTAAGCTGGGTAGTCCTGGGGTGAGCAGTGACGTAGGAAGGAGTAAACCGTGGCTTGACCGGTTTTTTGGGCAGCTGGAGGGTGATGCTCAGGTAGACTTTCTGGTCGTACATTGGTACGGCCCACGGTTTACAGATTTCAAGACATACCTTGAGGATATGCATGCTACTTATAAACTGCCTCTGTGGGTTAATGAGTTTGCATGTTCTACAATGGGTAATGGCGAGGTCAGCGAGCAGGAGGTAGAGGCGTTTATGAAAGAAGCGTTGCCGTGGCTGGATGGGTGTGAGTGGGTTGAGCGGTATGCGTACTTTGGTAATGGGCAGGGAAAGACGGTTGGGCCCTGGGTGGGCAAGAAGAACGAATTCTGTGAGATGAGTGACGATTGTGAGGGGAGTGATGGAAGGAAGTTGACTGGTGTTGGGAGGCTGTATGCTGAACTGTAACATTGAGCCCAGGAACAGTGAAACTAAGGCGCATTCACCCCGGTGACTTCCTCAATATCCAGGCATCTTCTGGTTAGATTCTGTACCTAGTTGGGATACCACAAGACAATGCTCAAATTCCGCTTACTGCGATGGTGCAGGAGAACATCCTACGCTTCGAATGTTGCGAGGTTCCAGCCATTGCAATAATGCATCTGTTTTTGAAAATATATAGTGGAGGGGGATCATACAGTTGATGTTGAATGCCAGACTCCCACGAGCTGATGTTCGCATGCTGGGAGGTGTGGAATATGGTTCGGCTGTAGCGGGCTTTTCTCAAAACCACCATAGTTCATCTTCGAGGTTGTCTTTCCATAGCTCCAGACATGGTTTTGATGAATCCCAAGCGTCCCATCTTCTCGTTTCTCGCACAATCTCAAGATACATTAGTATACTGGGGCCAAAGAGTATGACCAGCTGGAACGCTGCTATGCCGAGCCCCAGTACGATAGCACCTAGCCCATGAAAGAATAAGAATATCCATACGCCTGCCTTAAAAAGTGTGGAGGTGGAACAGTTGTCATCCGTAGTTACTTCATTGGGAGGGATATTATCAGCCGGCGCAGTGTCCGCCTCATTGTTCCGTGGCGGTTCGTCTTCTTCGTTCTTCGTGTACAGTCCTCTACAAGAATCGGCACCAATTACCAGTAGTAGAAAGACGTCATGGAACACCTTTATGCATATCGCCAGGGTCGATACTGAACGCAGAGAGAACGCCCTGTGCGTCAAAAGCAACATCTGCAAATTCGCACCAGCAAGTGCGTGTAGCACGGCTCGCGGAAGAGCGGAGATACTGCAGCCAAATAAGACTATCTGGGACGGTTTATCAGGCAGATTGGATTCTGTCTTGAGGTTTCTGCAAGGTTGAAGCGAGCAAGCGCGTGCTGCGCAGGGCGAGAAAGAATCGGATGCGAGCATCCATTTCGTATTGATGAGAGATACGACCAAGGATTTTGTGAGCGCAGCGAGGCCCGAGATGGTCATGAGCATCATTGCGCAATCGACGGTAGCATCTGCATGGGCGATGATGCGACGTGAAAGAAGGACGGCCGCTTGGACATACTGCGCAAAAAGTATGACTAGGAAAAGGACACGCCCCGACCATTTCAAGTCTCTTTCCAGTAGCTTGCTGCTGATGTGGCATGGATTGATGTACATGAGACATGGGGCGGGGCCCATGGCATCCGTCCTTTGACCAGTGTCGATACGTATCCAGCACATGCAAGCCAACCTATATCTGATGCTTGACTTTTCATCCCAAGAGTCCCGCGTAGCCTGTAACGAGCCCGCAATCTCGTACCATACAGCACTTGCCATGGCGAAAAGAGAGGCCAAGGGGTTGATGAGCACTTCAAGCATGCGAAAGAATTCGCGTCTCCAGGCATCCGAGCCTGTAAGGGAGCTAAGATGGCCGTGGATGCACATGGTGGTCACAGTGGCGGCGAAGAGTCTGACGAAAGCGCTTGTTTGTGTTCTACGGTCATCCTCGGGACACGCCGTAGCAAAGTCATTCGTGTTGTCGAAGGGCGTATAGTGGCTGTCCAGCATGTGGAAGGAAAAAACAGTTATCAACGTTGTGCTGAGTAGTGGCACCCAGAAAGAATATGGTTTGGTGAATGGCATCCTCGAAAGTCTAGTGATGATCCAAGAGTGCTTTGATGCAGCTGGGCCAGTATCGCGGTCATGCTCAGCGTCGCTTCGGTTCTCTTTCCTTATGGGGCGAAGGTGATACAACAGGATGAAGGAACCATACAGCGCGATCCACTTTACACCTAGAGCTATGGCGGTCCATGTCTTCAAGGCGCTGGTAGTTAGATATCGTAGCTGAGGTGCTAGATATCCTGTCCTTAACGGCTCTTCTGGACAGCGTGGCATGATTCGAGGAATCTATATTAGGATGCGACGAAGAGAAATCTGACGCGCTGTCCTAGGGAGTTGGGGATAACCTGAGGTTTTAACGTCCTAACGCATTGGTTCGTACCGGTACTTACTTAACGAGCGTAAGGCCTCCCGAGTGCCTAGCCAAACACCAAATGCTGGAGACGTGCAGGTGGGCGTGCAGCTACTGCGGTGACCCCAGAAGTTTCACCCCGCTACCCCGCTCAGAGCTCACCAACGCGACCGTAAATCACATTACCGCAAAGTCATGTTTAGTACAAATTCATGGCAAGGTTCTGTTTGTCACTTTGCTGTGAAATCTCGCGGTAATAGCTATTCAATGTGGCTTAGGAGCTTTGTCTTTCGAGTGGTGAGCATGTTGTTCGGTGGGCGCTACGCGTTCCGGGCGCATCAGATACGGTAGACTGGCCCGTACAGCTTGGTGGCCAATACAGTTGTTTCTTGAGGCTCCTTGATACCATGCCCTGCCTTGCCTTGCTTTGCCTTGCCTGCCTGCCACGCCTTGATTTCCTCCTACGCCACCTGGTTGTATCTCGAAATCTGTCCGGATTATACAGAAATTACAGCGACTCAACGCCACGGCTCGGCCACCAAGGATAGGGCACAAGCCATCTAACCGAAACCTCTATCTACTCTCGCTCGATGGTGGTGGGGTGCGAGGTTTGTCAAGCTTGTACATCCCCAAACAACTGATGCAGAGCATCAATCCAGACAAGCCGCCCAAGCCATGCGACCACTTCGATATGATAGGGGGCACTTCGACTAGAAGGCTAATTGCTCTAATGCTTGGGCGGCTGTCCATGACGGTCGACGAGGCTATCGATGATTACAACCGTCTCTCACCAAAGATTTTCACGAAATTGAGGCATCGATTCAATTGGAAAGGCCAACTCCAAGGACGATTTGATCATGAAGCCATCGAGGATGGTATTCGAGATCTCCTCGAGCGTCGTGGTCTTGATAAAGATACACTGCTCCAAGATTCTTCAACCTCCTCTTGCAAGACGTAGGACACCACATCCGTAACACCTAAACAACCGCTTAGAACAAAACTGACGCTCTTCAAGATTTGTGTGCGCAACAATCAAGCAATCCGCCAACACCGTTGTGTTCTCTAGCTACTTCTCGAGGAGACGGGGCTCGGATCTGCGAGCTGTAACCACCATATGGGCGGCAGCGCGTGCGACTTCCGCAGCATCATCATTCTTCGACTCCATCGAGACACGCGATGAGGATTTTGTCGATGATGCCACGCCTGCGAGTAATCCCATCAACGAGATGTGGACGGAGGCTCATGATACATTTGGCGTTCGGAGCGATGGGAACTGGAGACTTGAGGACAACATCCTGTGTCAGGTTTCGATCGGCACAGGCATGCCATCCTTAAAATCATTCGGCGATAATCTCAAGAGCGTCGGGAAGGCGCTACTGACCATTGCCACAGATACGTAGAAGTGTGCTGAGGACTTCCAGAGGCATCATTTACCGTTGACCAAGCAGCACTGCTACTACCGCTTTAACGTCCTTCGCGGCCCAGAAGAAGTCGGGCTTGAGGAAGCATCAAAGATTGATCGCATTGTAGGGGCGACGAGACAGCATATCCAGACTCAAAGCCTGTTTGAGCAATTCGACGCATCTTCGGAACGGCTGAAAGAGCGTGACAGTACTTTTCTTCTCGTATGATACTTTCATCTTTCTTCCCTCGTTTTATCGTGTACCAATGCTGATGAAGAGGCCCATCCATAAGAAACTCGGCACGTCATCAGCTTGATGAAAAAGCACGCGGAATCTGTCGAATTACTCTTCGAAAGAGTTGCAAACTTGCCAGAAACAAAAAACATACTTTCCTCGGATTCTGATTCCCTAGACTAGTGCACGAATACTTCAGTCTTTCGGCAGTGGGCAGATGGCTCCAGCGAGCCTCGTCTCTTGTGGTACGCTCCTGAGAGCCATGATCAAGATGAGAATTTTCGCTTCCACCAGGCGAACTTTGCCACTTTGTTTTCCCTGTACTGGCTATCTAAGCGCCACAAATCGAAGAGAATACCCTACAAAGTCCTGTACATGAGATGGGACTCACAGGATTTTGACGAGCTCAGCATAACAAAGGCATTCCAATCTCTTATCAGTCAAGAACTAACGGGCACGGACGACATTGCAAAGAACATTCAACGCCTATCTGAAAGCAACCAAAAGGAGAATTTGATGAATCTTTTCCTATCTGACTCGGTGCTTTCAATGGACGTGTTGCGATCACTACTTCGATCATGTATCGGACTTAGAAAAGGCGGGTCCGAGCCTAAGAGAGTTTTTGACACGGTTTTTGTTGTTGATAGAGAGGCGAATATAGGATGTGAGAGTTCCTGGATCAAGTTCATGGAAGAGATGATGCGAGGCCCGGCAATGGGACAGGTTTCCTTTGTGTCCATCGGCAGAAAGAGTGAATCTACAGGAATGCTCTGGAGAAAGTGTCTTCTGGATGCACACTCAAGGAGTCGTGGTAAGTTCTGGCCGTCACTGGATTGTCCAGCCAGCACGGGGCTTGAATCTTTCCAGATTGCCGATCCTCGTTACAGTTCGCCTTATAGTCACTTCGACGTCATCAAGTGGTAGACGCTGAACTGGGAACTAATCAATGGATATGGAACTACGAGCCGTATCTCCATTGGGAACAGCAGTCCTCCGGTATCTTCTGGATTCAGGGAAAAGCTGGAAGCGGCAAGTCTGTCCTTGCTAAAAGCATCGTCAAAAACATTCGACAAACTGCTGAGCTGAATATATCCATGTATCGAAACTCGAGTCGAACTCCTTCCGACTCAAAAGTTCTTTTTGTAGACTGGTTCTACAGTCGACGTGGAGGACTCGATGGCATCTCTCATGTGTGTATGCTCCGCTCTATCTTGTTTCAGCTGCTGGCGCAACACGCGCCGTTGTTCAAATACTACAAGGAAGACTACCAGAAATCTAGGTAGACGGATTGGCAGATATTCCCGCCATCAGTTTTTCGCAAGCTAGCACAAGCAGGGAGCCACATCCCTCGAATCGTAACCATTATGGACGGCGTAGACGAAACTGCCAGCATCGAAGGGCAAGATGGCTCCAGATTGAATCAGGAACAGATTTCACTGATCGGTATGCTGGACCTGGTATCTGATCTTGTTGAGGTTCCGGGATCAAGGGTCAAATTCATCATCCTGAGTCGTCTTCAACCTTCGACTGAGAGGGCATTGGGCCGGTAAGATCATGTGGTTTTGGAACGCATGAATAATGAGGATATCGACAAAATTGTAGGAGCCAATGTGCGACTGCTAGAGAAGGCTATGGAATCCCCTGATGATGATACATCCAAACGCATTCTGAAACAGCGACCTGGTTCCGTATGGCCATCATCACGATCTCGACAGTTCCCAATGCATACCAGCGTTAGCAAGTCCACTCAAATTTTCAGCGAAACTAAGACTAGAAAGTTTAAGGAGGTCAACGAGATCAAGCAGTATCTGATCATGCACGCTCAAGGTATCATCCTATGGGTGACGACGATCAACCACGAGCTACTGAAGCGTGTATGCAAAAACAACTTCACGTACGCAGAGCTCAAAGCGGAACTGAAGAAACTACCGAAAGAAATAGGCGCTAGGTACGGACTCCTTGTGAAGGAGCTTAGAGCATCTCACAGCCCAGAAGATACCATGGAAGCATTGCGAGTCTTCACATGGATCCTGGCTTCAACGCAGACAAAGCCAATGACAGCAATTGAACCTTTTCAAGCCCCCGCTATTCCAATCAATCTGGAAGATACTATCGGATCTACTTCAGATCCAATATCGTCCGGGAGAATGGCTCTTGAGTCTTGGAAACAATTTCGGCGCGGACTTTACGACCTTTGTGGGCCGTTTGTAGAGATGATCTCTCCCGTTTCGAGAGCCTCTGAGCTGCCTCTAGAAGATGCAGGAATAGAGCCGTTGATGACAGATTGCTATTTGGATATATCCATGCAACTCTTCCTGGAGAGCTACTTGTTAGATCCTTCTCGCCTCATGAGCAACCGTCAGGGTTTATCTCTCCATTTCTACAGCTAGTGCCATACGAGATTGCGGATCCCATCAAGACTGTCCAGCATTCACTAGTTGGACGATATTTCTGGCTTGCCTGCTCGCTCGGCTTCACCACAGCAGCTGATAACTTACTCAACATTGGATCACTTGTCGATGGCTGGTGGGAGCATTATGAAGTCGCCCTTGTGAGCGCCGCATTCCTAGCTGCCACGCAGCATAAGGTGCTAGAAGTCCTCAGACTGTTCCTATCGCGAGAACGCTGGTACACATTTTACAGAGATCTAGATCGTCATACCGCTATGAGGGCTCAGAATGCACAAGATGCTATCGCTATGAGTAAATGCAAAGGGAAGTCTGGGAGTCATGGCTTACCACAAGATCAAATCCTCGGCAACCACTGGCGCAACACCGATGCGGACGATGGAAGCAACACTGATGCGCAATCTTCTCGGTCTTGGGCTTACGGCACTATGACAGACCCGGCCTGGTCGCGCGAGAGCGTACGCGTCAAAAAATACCACTCGTACGAATACGACGACCCTGATAGTGCAGCTATGAAGGACGCCCTTCTGAAATTTGCGCTGTTTCAGAAAGAGCTCCCCATCGTCAACAATGCTTCTAGAGAGATCAAGAAGCATCTGGACAGGTTTGATGAAGAGTTCATAGAGCAAGAGGGTGTTTCAGCGACAATACAAAAGGTAGTTAAATTCGCAGTAGCGCAGAAGGGAGCGCATGTTTATCCAGATAGTCCGGTTCCAGCCAGGGAGCCCGCACAGAGCTATCATATGGATGCGGCTACCGCTATGATGGAGATACAGACGCAGACGTCCGACGAACGGGACTCGCAGACGCAGAAGTTACGTGTAGCCGTTTTGGACCACGGGTACAAAACAACTACAGACATGGGTGCACCATCGCCAGAGAGTTTAGATTAGGGTAAAACATTTTCGGTCCATCCCTGACGTTATTCGGCCCATCCCAAAAGATCAGGACGCACCATGTCACCCGGCCACTCCAAGCGTTTTAGCCATTCTAATCCTGCGCCGGGACAGCAACATCGATCCAACACTCCTCGATCTTTGTGATGCCGAACGCATGCTTTCCGGATAATTCCCTGCCCGGTACTACGCCACGTATTGGCTGGCACGACGCGGACAAGGTACAACAGCCGTGGTGCTCGATGAAAGACTTGTAAAAGGAGATGAAACGACGCCGCAAGCGCGTCCAGTAGCCCACTTGTACCAAGGCAATGACTGATGGCCACGCAGGGACAACAGTGAAGCAGTCGCAGTTCTTCAACTCAAGTCCTGTTGCTATTTCGCCGGCATCGTCCCGAACACCTTCGCATAGAAAGCCTTGACCTCCATACACACGTCCTGATCCGTCCTGCACGCTTCCTCTTCCACACACTCCCACATCCTTTTCTCCACATCGTACCCAAATTTTTCCACTACGTTCTTCTCCTTCCCCCATATCCTATGCCAATCCCCATTTGCATCCCATGCCACGCCGCCCTCGCGCAAAAGCTTCAGCGGATTGAGTTTCGTTTCCGGAGACACTGTATGCACGAAAAAGGCTCTAACTTGGTTCTTCTCCTCATTCCGTTCGTATTCGGGTTGTATGTGGTTTGGATACGGAGGGTCGTAGAGATAATCTTGCATGGGATCTGCTTGGCCCGCTCCAGCGAATATGTATTGTCCATTGACATGGTTCCCGAGGGCTGACACGGGGGTTTTCACCCCGTAGAAAGGCGCATTCACTGCCACGGCAGCAGCGCTAAACGTCTCTTTATCGCCTTGCCCCGGGCCGTTCTGCGATTGCAAGGGATAGTAGTAGTCCGGGCCGAAGTAGTTGTAATATATCATCATGGGAATACTTTCAGCATGGTGCTTCTTGTCCAGTAGTAGTTGGCCTGATTCTGTGCCGCGATTTGGTGGCGGTTCGGCGATGCCTGCGATGTGGTAGTAGTGCGGCGATGCGGTGTTGGCGAAGAATCCGGGCCACGTTACGAGGCCGTGGGTTGTGTATGGTGGGGACTACCATCGCGCAACGTTCGTTAGCTTGGGTTTGGGCTGTGGGATACGCGACGTACATTGAAGAGAGGTGTCGGATCGTGTGCCGGAAATGCATCCGCGTCGAGAAAAAGTACATGTCTAAATGACGAGAAGAGAATGGCGAGGATTTTGAATTGGAAATGCTCTGGTGGCGCGATAGCAACATCCGCTGTCGAATAGACATCTTCAACGACGTGACACTTTGCATTTAAACTCGGTAGCACATCCTCGCATGTACTCTTTACTTCTTCATACTCTTTTTGATCACCGAGGAAAACTTGAACCGGTAACGTACATCCTGTCCGCCGAAGCATGCGTAGAGATACAAGCAAGACAGGGAATAATTTCAATCCGCCAGTGGTGACGATACCGGTTTCATGCCCAACTGGTAATAGCGGTGCTATGCGTCGGGCTGCGACGCGCATATGGCGATGTGCACGCATCAGCTCCGCCTCATCTTCTGCCGGCAGAAATAATCGTTCCGGTCTCTCTTTCTTCTTGAGCGGTTCAAAGTTTCTATCCTCATTGGGCATTTCCTCGGTCGTGACGTTGATGGGAGGACATACTGGGCGCGCGTCTTCAAGGGAACTCGCGAGCTCTTTCCAATAGGAGATGAGGTTAGTCTGGTAGTTCGCAGAAAAGGCAGAGCCGGCGGAGAGAAATGGTTGGAGAGTTGAGATGTGACCTCGTGCAAAGAAGATGTAAAGAGCGATGACGGAACATAGTCCAGCTAGTAAACCAGCCCGCCAGCAAGATACATGATTGGGACGGATAAGCATAGTGCCGGTACTATACGCTACCGTGAAAAGGTAGCGCAGCAGCCTGCGAACCAGAAAGAATGATTCAGGAAACCGTTGGAAAGAAGAAAGGGACGAGATCCATCCCGTTATTATCCATCTGCTAAATTTGGTGGTGGGATCTGTACCCTAGACAAATCTTACAAGTTAGGATTACGGAGATGGATGTTCTGGCTCTAGCGTTGCAGAGAAAGCCAGACCTAGGCGAATGGTGGAGAGCCCTCCTCACACAACAAGGCCTCCAACAATTTTTTTATTCAGCGCCTGAAGGCTTCTTCTTCTGCAAGCATTTTGCTATTCTGTTATATATCCTGTCCCTTTATTAGAATTTATTAGCTGTATTGTGGTGCGTAACTAGAAGAAGAGGCCTGTTTGTAGCTGATCTTACTTCCGGCTTTCTCTGCGACGCTAAAGTCTGTAAGGCGTGCAGGACGTTCTGGAAAGGGTGTAGTCTGAAGCCACAGAATAAGCCACAGAGTAAGCCTAGAGCCCTGCAGCAAATTAGGTCATTACGGGCCAACGGACTTTACTCGCCACGCGCCGAGCAAGAAGGGGCCCAGCGCGTAAGCCGCGCACTCCAACAAATGGTCATCTCCACAATATCCTAACTTTAATGTTCAATTACTGCACTACCACCCTATCAATACCGGGACATCTTGCGCGCATCTTCTTCGCCATGTCAAAAAAGGGTGTCTTCAAAGTCAATGTACCAAAAAGGTCCCGCATTAAGGGTGCTGCGGATTACATGGACGCGAAGGGCATTCCATACAGCCATGACGACCTGTTCAAGTTGCACGACGTCTCTAAGGAGTAAGGGTGGGCTATATTGGAGCAGGACAGTCAAACGGCTGACCTGAGGCATAAACACAGTGAATTGACCACAGAAACCGCGGGAGAAAGCCCCTCTTAAGCGATTCTCAAGTGCGGCAAGCTTGGTTTATAGGTAGGCTATTGCCCCTGGGCTTTCGTGAGCACCATTCTGAGACTTGACTTTTTTATTTTATAACGTGATTCACCACCGAGCGGGCCACCGAACACCAACGCGACGCCGACGCAGCGACAACACATAATGTCTCATTTCCCTCGTGGTACGCGCCATGATGCGTGCTGTAGAGTCCGGCTCTTCGACGAATTTGGTGAACCTTTTGCTTCTCAAGGCCTTTGCTAGCAATACTACTCGATTGGGATGATTTGCAGAGGGATCTCATCGCCCAAAAGCGCTTAGGTGTTGAAGAGATGTACTGGCGTTGCTTGTCTGGACGTACGTGAAGGCTGTATGGGCCGCAGAGCAAGAAAGCGGGGAACATTGCATACTTCGCGAGGATGGAGCGGCCGCCTACAGTACAGCTTCGTTCGCCAGTGGCTTGGAGAAGGCGGTTGAGCGTCGAGTATCTTTGTACAGCCCGTAGTCTACGTTTCATTTGTTTTGCTCGTCACAATCACATAGCCGGCAGTCACACATTCTGCGTCGCAAAGGCTCGCAAAGTCTTAGTAAGTCCGCAGCTATATTGACTCTCTTGAATGTATCAATGATAGTAAGCTTACAGGTCCGAGACCATTGAAAGACTGAGGCTAAGATCAACTGGTCAACTTTGCAGGGTCCATGTGCACCTCGAGCCTAGGAAACCAGGTTTCCAAGGCTAGAGCCTTTGTTGTGGTAAGATGTGATAGTTCTAAGCACTACGCCAGTTATGGCAGGAGATATGCAGCATAGTATTATCGGTCTTTCGCCACAATCGGCATTGTTGATCATGACTGACCCTGCAATATGGTATCCTAAGCGCAACAAAGATCAGACCAACATCCCACATCAATCGATACCTTGTACTTGCATTGCACAACAAGGATGACAGAATACATCTCCATCCACCCCGCTACTCTCTCCGACATCCCCACCTTCGCAGCAATTCGCACGGAAGCCGCTGAGACCTCTTTACTGACCCATTTCCAGTTCAGCCCCTACCACAGCATCGCTACAGAGAAAGAGTCAAATGCCCTCATCAGTCGACTCTCCGGACGTTTTACTGAACCCGATGGGCAAAAGTTTCATTTGATCAAAGCCGTGGATTCACGGAACGAAGAGACGGTAGGATGGGGGCTAGTGAAGTGGGAGGACGGGAGCTGGGTTAATGCTGTGACACCGTCAAGTGCGCAGGCGGTCGCTCCAGATGAAGAAGTAGGACCTAATAATCCAGGGACATTTGGACGGTACTGGTCGAGGAACGTGATCGCTAAATGGCGTGGTATCACGGCTGGTAAGCCCCATGTCAGTAAGTAGCTCTTCCCCGACTAGAATCTAGTCAACAAGCAGACTGATATCTTATACCATGAATCAGCAATTGGGGCTATGAATGTCAAGATTGCGTGGCAGGGAAAAGGGGTCGGGAGGATGATGATAGAATACATGTATCGTGAGTACGAACTAGAGAAGGAATTGGTAATCGTACAGACCACTGCTTCGGCCGAGAGGTTTTACGAGAAGATGGGCTGGAAGACTGTGGATAGTACCGATATTGATCTGAGTGAATGGGCAGGAAAAGGGTTGGGATATGGGCTACTGAGATGTCCGCAGATGGTTAGATACCCCCAGGGAAGATGAGGGATTTCTAGCTTTATGGTGTGATGGACTGTAGCCTGATGCTCGCAATATGGTGCTTTCTTCGCTGCCTAAATCATATATCCAATGACTGTCGTCACAGCCCTCAAGCAACAGTGAGACCCACTGCGCAATATCACTTTTATTGTTGCCTAGAGCACTGAATCAAGAAGCTTAGTATCAACTTTAGCAACTTCAGCAAAGACATCACGCCATCAGATCAGATTAGATTAGCAGTAAGCAGGCATGTGAATTTAAGGGTAACTTAGCACCGGCCTTTCACCGGCCTCAAAGAGCTTGTCCGACGGCCGCTAATGTGCCTCACGGAGATACCTCCGGTCTTACGGATTGGAAGTCGGAGCCGACTCGTACGCCGATGGCTTTGTGTAGCGATGGGAATATAACATGCAGCGCGAGGGGAACCCTTGGAAGCCAAACTTAATTTTTAGGTAGAATCAATACCAATCTTCTTACAAGTCTTCTACGAGCTTCTTACCACAAGCCCTCCAAGGTTCCGTAAACCTTCCGCAAACCTTCGTCCTTGTCTAGCCTACGTTCTCATATATCAGCGCTACTATCGCAAAGATGACGACATCTCCATCATGCTTGAACATTCTCATTGTAGGCGCGGGGGTCTGCGGTCCGGCACTCGCCCTCATGCTCCAACGTTCTAACCCCGATCACGTGATCACGGTCATAGAACGGTTTCCCACGCTCCGGACAGGCGGACAGCAAATTGATATCAAAGCACAAGGCATCCCCATCTTGGAGAAACTAGGTCTCCTGGACACCATTAGCTCCTACTGTGTCAAGGAAGGCGGCATGGAGTTTGTTGACCGAAATGGTAAAAGCCTCATGCAATTCGGTATCACGAAAGCAGGAGACACCGCTAGGGCGTTGACTCTGACCCATGAGTTTGAGTTCATGAGGGGGGATTTCGTCAAAATGATGCATGATATCAGCGTCCAGGAACGCGAGATTCTAACCACCAGAGGACATGTCAAAGGTGGACTGACCTACGAGTTCGGCAAAACCATCACCGCGCTCTGCCATTCTGAATCCTCATCTTCCCCCAAGACAGCAACAGTGACATTCTCCACCGGCGAGACCCGCATCTTCGATCTGGTAGTCGCAGCAGATGGTCAAGCTTCACGGACCCGTTCTCTTGCCTTTGGCTCCGAGATTTCCAGCTCGGCTTTCCACTCCATGAATATCCATGCCGCATACTACAATATCCCTCGTCTTCCCACAGAAGATAGCCTAGCACGCATCTACTTCGCTTCCAACAACCGCATGGTAATGACACGTACGGGCAACCAACCGGCGACGCAAGTCTACCTATTCCTCATGAACGGCAAAGACAAAGACAGAGCAAGCCACATGGCGACTTACCAGAAGAGATCCGCGGAGGAACAGAAAGATTCTTGGAAGAGCTTGTACCAAGATGCAGGATGGGAGTGCCCACGCTTTCTCCAAGGCCTAGACACTGTAGAAGATTTCTACGCCACAGAAATCGGCCAAGTGAAGATGCCTCAGCATAAACTTTACAAGGACCACGTTGTCCTCCTTGGCGACGCGGGATACTGTCCCTCACCCTTTACAGGAATGGGCACTACACTCTCCCTCATCGGCGCATACGTCCTTGCAGGCGAGTTGTTTCGACATGGTGACGATGTCGATGCTGCGCTGGAAGCCTATCAAGAAGCCATGAAGCAGCCTGTTGAGGAATGCCAGAAGCTTGGACCCTACGCAGATGGAAAGGGTCCCCTTCCGAGTTCAGAGTGGGGGCTTTGGATGGCGGGTTGGGCGCTTTGGACGGTGAGCAGTCTCAGAGTCGATAAGATAATTGGGTGGCTTGCGGGACTTTTACCAGAAGGAAAGGAAAAGAGGTGGGAGATGCCGGAATACACGGAGTTCAATCTGACGGCCCTGGAAAGAGAATGAGGTGGTATGCTCGGTATGCTCGTGTTTTTTCCATGGTTCGCGATGTACAACAATGTTTCCCTAAAATGTATACTATGCAGACCCTCTGCAATGATCCCGGATAGTAAGATGTGAACTGGTTCTGCCAAGACATCCGTTGTATACTCTGTCCAGGTTATCGAAACGTACGTCCAAGAGCGGCGGATTACGTCTTTCTCTGCCTAGACAGCCTCTTCTTAGCCCTCTCCCATCTCGATTTGTCATTCCCACGGTCAAGCAAACCATTCATTACACGCTCCATCTCTCTCTTCCTTTCCTCGAAATCCGCGTTCCAGACTGCTGGGGCGCCGAAGCGTTTTGAACATACCTCCCATTGCTTGACATCCAGCAAGCCTAGTAAGCGACAACTACGCACCAAGTCTTCTCTTGGTAGCGTGACACCTTTGGTACGAACATAGCTGGTGAGGTTGAACAACACAGCAAAATCAAGAAAGTTATCGACGCTGACATTTAGCCTGCGGGGTATGAGTTCGCCGTATACCGTCGAGTAAATGGCTGCAGTACGTCCTATTTCATCCAGGAATTTGATTGGACAAATCTGGAGACGGTGTTCTAGTCTCAATGCGTATTCGATGCATGAAGCGAAGTGGGAGGTCTTGGTATTAGTGGTAGCGGCAAGCGTTTTGAATAGACCGAGTTGGCCGTTGGCCCAGTGCCATTGCGGATCGAAAGCGTCGTGTCCGGTATTATCGAGCACGATGTTCCAGACTCGCTGAGATCGGACGAAGTCGCGCGCAATGCTATGTGTCCAGGTGACATGAGATGCTGCTTGTGTTCAGCTTCAATTGGACCTCGAATACAACACGAACTTACCTTCCGATAGCACGACGCTGGAGCCCTTGTGCGAGCTTTCCACTTCTAGTAGACCTCGACATCGAGAGTTTAGCTGACGTTTCATAGTTCCGAGACGCACCAAGATGTCAGATCTTGACAGCAGTCTGGCCTCGCTCCTCAGTGCCGGATCATCGTTCTCACAGTCTGCAAACCAGAGCTCCAGTAACATTGGTCGTGTTTTCACAGCAAACAAACGGAAGAGTTGGCAGGCGTGCCTCAGGTGCCGTATATTCAGACTACCAATGAGCTTCGTGAAGAGTTGCTCCAACCCAGACGGGAGGGAATCTAGTTGAGCGACAAGGTCGTGAATGCGGGCTGTTGTCACCAGTCCATCAAGCAGAACATTTACCACGACATGTACCCAGAGAAAGATGCCGGCTGCCTTCTTGGCTATATTTTTGATGATATTCGTGGCAAGTCCAGGGTCTGATCTACTGAACTTTGCATACACTTCGTTGCCTATTAACGAAGCCTTGACGTAATTGTGGATGTCTTGGCGATTGCAGCGTTCGAGGCGAAGACAAGGCTCGCCTCTGAAAATGCGAAGGAACTCTGGTGTTGGCCTACTAGCTACGCAAAGTTTGATTTGCGGAAACTTAGCCACGTCCGTGAGAAACTGCACAAGTTCTTTCGGGTCTCCTTCAAGTTCGTTCAGGCCATCGATCGCGAAGAAAAATGACCTCGGCGTGAGAGGGGTGGAAACCATCATGATGAAGGCATGGCGTAGCTCGTTCCATGTAAAAGGTTGTCGACCCCCGCCAAAAGTCCGAAATTGCTGCCAGCGATGGTGAAAAACTTGTAGTAGGGTCTTCCTGTCACGTTTGAGTGCGCAATAAAGCAAAGTCTGTAGAAGGCCCAATCGCGACTTTTGCATGTTGTTTCCCAAACTTGAGGAGAAAAATCTTCCCTTGACGACTGGTTTTGCCTTGGCCCAAATTTGTAATTGGGCAGCAGTCCGACGATGACTGGATAGGAACTTCATCAGCGTACTCTTCCCAGCACCGGGCTCGCCAGAAACCCAATACAGGTTGCTACAATCGACTGCAGCGAGCCACCGAGGGAAGGATTCGTAATCACGAGAATCAGTCCGATGGTAGCTTCCGTCGAACGTCCATTGAAAAGTTCCGGGGTGCGTACACGGGATTGCCTTCAAGCGATCGGGTAAGCCAGTGAGCCGTAAATGTGCCAAAATCATGCTCGCAAAGCGACTTTCTATGTCGCCGCTTACAACGGAGTCTTTCAAAGCATCTGAAAACGATGAAATGTCGGCCGTTTCCGTAGGCTTCCAATCGTGATGGTTGACGGCGTAAAGTAACTGCACACGGGCGTTGGCCGCTTTGTCCCCGGAAAGCCATCCCTTTTCCAGATGAGCTTGATTAAGCTGTGAGATGTGTTTTCTGTGTCAACAATTAATGGGTGATGGCATTGGGAGTATTACACTTACTTGAGTGAGGCGAGAAGAGCGATATCTACTTGCTTACGAACAGAATTGAGCGTGTCTAAAAAAGCTGATATCGTCTTCTGGTTATAATACAAACACAAGACGCTGCGTAGTCCATGATTAAGTACAGTTTGTTCATCCACGTCGTGGTTGCGCTTCGCTTGATCCAGTGTGGCATGTAAAATCTTCGCCACTCCCGCACCATCTTTCGCACATGCGATAAGCTGCGCATCCGCTGCGTTGTGTTGATCAGGAGTGGTGTTGGAATTTCGGTATACATGCTGTGTCTTCCTGAGTTGTTGTGATAAGTCGGCGAGGTTAGCTATTGCGTCATGGAGCAGTGTAGGTTCTTTCAAGGTGTTGGCATCAGATCTGTGCAGACTACCCACTTTACCCTTGTGTACCACTTTGGCCGAGTACTCGACAAGTTGTATGATGGATGAAGCCAGGGATACAGTATTCGAAGGCTCCATGGGTGTGCGAGGTGTTGCAGGGTAACATTGTGTAGGCAGTCCACCGAGACACACATGGACGGCTAAGACGGAAGGTTGATGTTCACGCGCGCATCGCTAAGGCGCCCTTTAGCCCAAACGCGTGAATGCAGTCGACTCTCTAGTACGTCTAAGGGCACGAGAGTAGTAAGGGCTTGCTTTTCTGCTGCTAGCCGGCGTCTCCATAGATGCCACTCTCTTCCTAGTCGACTGGATGACGTACATTATGATTATCACAAGAGCCTAGCCCCGTCGATGTAGAAATGTGGAAGGTATGACGATGAGAGACTAGTGCGAGACATGTGAAGACGGATTGTGTTTAAGTGGGGGTAGCGGTGAAAGATCCGCAGTCGTGGTTCGCGCCATGCGAACTCGTCTCGTCTTCGCATTGCGGACCACCGAGACCACCTGGACCGTGCGCCAGCAAGCTTTCGCCGACTTTGGATGGTTGCGAAGCACTCCTCTGACCTTCAACCATGGCCGAATACTGGAAATCGACAGTAAGTGAGACCAAGAAAGACAAGCGCGTCATAGCCTAACTCTACTGCAGCCAAAATACTGGTGCAAGTTTTGCTCCGTGTTTGTCAAGGACACCAAATTCGAGCGCGCGCAGCACGAAGCGACCGGCCGCCACCAAGGCAATATCCAGCGTAGTCTGAAAGGACTACATCGCGAACAGGAAAACGAGAAGCGCAATCAGGCGCGCGCACAAGCAGAGGTCGCTCGGCTGAATGGCATTGTACCATCGGCATCCTCCACTCCTTCCGTCGCGACTGGCGTAGGCGGCAAGCCCACATTCAAGAAGGAACCCGAGAAGAAAGCCACAGTAGACGACAGGAAACGGCAATGGGAGCAGCTGGCAGCTATGGGTGTGGCGCTTCCCGCGGCTGCAAGAGGCGATTTGGCGATAGCGGGCGAATGGAAGACAGTAAAGGAAGAAGTGGTGGGAGAAGTCACCGAGGACGGAGAGTTCAAGGCAACATCGTTGAACAAGGGTGTGCGGAAGCGGCAGCTGGATGAGGATGAGGAGGAGCAAAAGGCTGCCGGAGAGCTCATCACCAAACGGAAAGGCTGGGGACACACGTACAAGAGTTTCCCGGGCAGCAAGGGTGGCGATGACGATGACATTGAGAGCTTGCTTGGGAAGAAGAAATCGCAGCCAGAGGTCAAGAGGGAAGAACCTGGGGATGGAGTGAAAGCTGAAGTTGAAGAAGAGAACGAGGCCAAGACCCTGCAAGATATACCCACAGCTGAAGAAGCGGAAGCAAAGGCTGCCCAGGCCATTGTGAAAAAGGAGGAGGATGCGCCAGCTACGCCAGCGGTGGTATTCAAGAAGAGGAAGAAGGCGAAATGAGCAGTATCATGACCCGTTCCATCTACAATCCATGCGCCACCTGTCGATCACGCTGTTATCAGCCTCGGCTCGTCTGTTATGGAATCCAGTTTCGAAGTGGACATTCGTTGAATGGATCTGCTTCCAATGAGCTCAAACGAGACTTATATGGGCTTTGGCACCAAGCAGCAGGACATGCGTGTATCAGAGCATCTTTATCATCTATGCAAGGGCTTGCTGGATCATGACTTGGATAACGAAGCTGGGTAGGATGCATTCAGCAGAATGCCACGTTGAGTAGTGTAGTTCCAGGTTTAGATGTCTTTGTAACAAGCAACCAATAGGGAAGCGGGATGGCCGACCAGCTTCGAAGAGGACCTTAGCCGTTCTTGGGTAACAGATGATTAGAGACAGCGAGATGAAGGAAGACCAAGTCGTAGTGTTAGCATGAATGCATGATACACCCCCACAGTCTTGAGCGGCTCGTTTAACGTCCACTTTCTGATCGGCGCATGCACCTAAACCTTAAACCCCTGCCCAAACGTCTGCCAAGTAGCGTCGACCGCGAGATCGCGTCGCCAACACCAGACAACTGTCGCGGTTCACCAAAACGTGCGCCCCAACTATCAACCCACGACCTCCTTTTCCACCCTTTTCTGCCCTACTTTCATGGTCGCGTAATAGCATGATTCAACTGCTAGCGATATTTACGCGACCATGCATCTCATTAAACCACAGTGGTTAACACACCCGGGTTGGTGCATCTCTGCGCATGCATGTGCTATTGTTGTATTGCCATGTTGCTGACACGAGTTTGTCATAGGCGAACAGAAGGACTTCGAAGTATACAGTTGCCACGTTTCCCCTGATGGATCGCGCTTGGCCACGGCTGCCGGAGGTTCGTCAACCCACCCTGGGGTTTCCCGCGCGATGCGTTTCTCTCGAGAAGACTGTTGACACCTCATCTACAGATGGTTATGTACGTGTGTGGTCTACCGAGGCTATCCTGAACTCAAACGACCCCTCGTATACGAAACCAAAGCAGCTTGCGGCTGTGAGCCATCATTCTGGTACCATTCACGCGGTCCGCTTCTCTTCCAACGGCAAATACCTGGCTTCTGGCGCAGACGACAAGATAGTATGCGTCTATACGCTCGACAAAAATGCGGCGCCGGCGCGTCCAACATTTGGTGGGTAAAGGCAGGGCACCCACGATGAAGATGAGCTGATAGAATCGCAGGATCGAACGAACCCCCACCCGTCGAGAATTGGCGCGTCACTCGCCGCCTCATAGGACATGAAAACGATGTGCAGGATCTTGGCTGGTCATTTGACTCGTCAATCTTGGTATCGGTGGGGTTGGACTCGAAAGTCGTAGTCTGGTCTGGGCATTCTTTCGAGAAGTTGAAGACACTGTCAAACCACCAGAGTCACGTCAAGGGCATAACATTTGACCCAGCCAACAAATACTTCGCTACTGCTAGCGACGACCGCACCATCAAGGTTTACCGATTCAACTCTCCGCCGCCAAACGCCTCGCAGCAAGACCAGGTCAACAACTTTGTTTTGGACCATACCATCACCGCGCCCTTCCAGACTTCCCCGCTTACCACATACTTCCGCCGTTGCTCATGGTCGCCCGATGGCGCACATATCGCCGCTGCGAATGCTACAAACGGGCCAGTTAGCTCCGTCGCTATCCTTGCGCGTGGTTCGTGGGACGGAGACATCAGTCTGGTCGGCCATGAAGGGCCCGTTGAAGTAACCTCGTTTTCTCCGCGATTGTTTTACCGGGACCCACCGCGACCAGAAAAGGACGGAACTATCAATCAGCCAACTGTTACAATTGTTGCTTGCGCCGGACAAGACAAATGCTTGAGTGTGTGGAATACAAGCTTTCCTAGACCGTTTATGATCTCGCAGGAGCTGGCAGGAAAGTCTATTTCTGACTTGTCGTGGGCACCAAACGGAGAAACGCTATACGCCACCAGTCTAGACGGTAGCATATTGACCCTCGTGTTTGCGCCTGGAGAACTGGGCTATCCAGCGACACTGGCAGAGAACGAAAAGACACTTGCCAAGTTTGGCGCTGGCAGAAGAGTTGGCATCATCGAGGGTACAGACGCACTACTTTTGGAAGAGAGCAGTAAGAGTGGAGAGCTGAAGGGTGTTCAAGGCAGGATGGGTGCACTCATGGGCGACGCCGGAGGTGCAGTCCAACCGCCAACCATCCCCAACGGAACCAACGGCGCCACTACTACGACAAACCTCACGAATGGATCGAGCGCTGCTGCACCACCAGCGGCCCCTACTGAGCCAGCTCCAGATGCTAGAGTCGAGAAGCTCAAGCAAAGGGTGACCATCAATAAGGATGGCAAGAAGCGGATAGCACCTATGCTCATGTCGTCTTCCTCCGGTGTCGGCGAATCATCCTTACCTCAAACGCAGCTCCTCTCTGCAACAGCCACGTCAGGCGGTAGGAATGATAATCCCCACAATATCTTAGATTTGTCAAAGCCATACGATGGGTTTCCAAAAGGTGGACTCGCAACCATGTTGATAGGAAACAAGAGGAAATTCGCTGAAATCGAAGGCGATGAAGACAGACAAGTGGAGCGAAGATTGGCTGGTTCAGTCAAACCTGGAGGTGCAGCAATTGTACTTAACAGTGAGAAGGGTCTGGTTCCCCCGGCTGCTGCACCATCGAAGACAAACGACTTGACAGAGCCTCCATCGGTTCTAAGGCCCGCCATCGTGAATCCTCACATGGCTCTCGCCCAGGTACGACTGGCTGTGCCAAAAGTCAGAAGTGTTATCGTGCGAACCATGGACGGCAGCGAGCCACCGCAGAGTGGTGTTGATGCCAACACAGGAAAGGCAGAAATACCAGACACTGTCATCCTAGAAGCTCGCAACGCCAGCGGGCCATCACGGACAGGCCGTCCACAAGACCACGATCCAACAAGACTAACCTGTACCAGCAAGGGGCAGTCACTCTGGCAAGATTTCCTGCCAAAAGCCGTACTCCTAGTCACAGGCAACACGAACCTCTTTGCAGCGGCATGCGAGGACGGCTCAGTATACGCGTGGACTCCCGCCGGTCGCCGAACCCTCAACGCCATGGTCCTAGAAGCACAACCCGTAATCATGGACTGCCGTGGCTGGTGGCTGATGTGCATAACGGCAGTCGGCATGGTCTACATCTGGAACCTTAAAACAATGTCCGCACCGCACCCACCCATCTCCCTAGCACCCATCCTTGACGTTGCAGCCTACGCCCAAGGCCCCCACCTCACGCGCTCTCCTGGCATCGTCTTCGCGCGCCTAAACTCTGCAGGCCGCATAACAGTAGCCATGTCAAACGGCGAGGGCTACGCATACAACCCCGACATGTACATCTGGCAACGTCTCTCAGAACCCTGGTGGGGTGTTACAAGTCAATACTGGAACTCTACTGATTCCTCCGTCGGCAACATCCGTTCTTCCAAAGACAAAAACGCAGCACAGAAAGAAAAGGACGATCAGGTCTCTATCGAGAACATCTCAGCGGGAATCATACCTGCACTCGAACGCAACACGACGAACCAATCCCTACTCCAAGGCCGCGCCTTCCACCTCCAGCGACTCATTAAAATCCTGGTTTCTGCAGAGGGCTACGAAACGTTTGAGAGTTCGGCGTCTGTGGCGCATCTCGAGAACCGCGTTGCAGCCGCACGCACCCTGGGTGCGAGGGAAGAGTTTAAGATCTATCTTACCATGTACGTCAAGCGTCTTGGTGCTGAGGGCCTCAAGGGGAAGATTGAAGAGTTGTTGCGCAGCCTCATGGGCAGTCTTGTTTCTGAGGATGAGGAGGGCAACAACGATGAGGAAGAGGATGAAGGCGCAATAAAGGAGCCGGAAGAAATCTGCGGGTGGAAGAGGGAGGAGTTGCTCAAAGAGGCGGTTTTGATTCTTGGTAAGTTTTTCTCTCTCTTTCTCTCTCATGCCTATCTTTTACGATGTTTTCGGATTCCAGGTTGCTAACATGGCATGCAGGTAAACATCGCGACCTCCAGCGTATTACGGTGCCGTATGCGCGTCTTCTTGGTATCGTGACCGAGGGTCAGCGTGGCGACGATCAGGCTATGATTACCGATATGTAACATCACTCTTCTGCTTGTTGTTCCTCTTCTTCTTCTTGATTGTACTAAAAGCATCACCACGGCTGGTATAAAGGCCAGACGGTGGGGTTTGGCAGTGTCTGGAGTCACTTGGCGTTCTCTAGGAAGACGAGTGTGTAAGGTTCTGGGAGGCAGCGGATATCCATATAATTGTAGACATTTCTGGCACGGAGAGGATAATTTTGTCTGTGGGGCGATTGAAGTTGAGATTGTTACTCCTAGTATACCGGGTCTGTCGATGCTCTGTATGCGCTATGCACAGATATTTGGCGTTGTTACTAAGCGTCTAAGTTGCATTGCACACCTCAACATATAGCTCAGCTACAGAAGGCACCTTCTTTTCGCTCCACCTGTTCCCCGTCCCCCTCCCAACATCCCTTGCAAACAAGAAATCTGATCGAAGTCCACTCTCCTCACCGATGTCAGCCGTTACACTTGCACTCCACAATCTCATTCGCTCTACCGGCCAGCCGCTCCCATCAACTTCTTTCTCTTCAATCTCCATGATACGCTCGGCTACTATGCGATAGAGACTGGGGTCCCAGAGGCCTTCACGGGGAAGATCCCGAGATAGGAGCGCAATAGCAGCGCGACGGGTAGACGGGTGGCGGCAGCGGAGGGCGACATAGTACAAGGCGGGGACTAGACAAGTATCGAATGTGAAGTTGGCGGCCGCGCCAGAATGCATCCTTTGCTCTTGAGCAGGACTGGCAGTGTTTACAGTCTTGTTCACGAGGACTTTAGCGTGGTGTATGATGGTCTTGAAACTATCGAGATACGCATCGAATGACATCTGACTGGCATCGTGTACACATGCCGAAGCAGTGTAAGTGGCGTAATAACCAATTTTCAACGCAATAATCGCAAGACTGTCTTCTTCAGAGATAAGCGCAGAACTTTCTTCAAAGGCGAGTAAAGCTCTGAACCAAGTCTGGTGGCAAGCTAGAACATGGGTTTGCCGCTCAACATCGGATGGCGATGGTTCAAAGCCTTGGAACAGCTTGATAGCGAAATCGCGCGCAAGAATAATTGAAGCGTCTCTCATCTCGCAATATGAGAAACGCGCCTCGCGTAGATTGTTAAAGTTTTGCAGGTGCAGGTGATTCAGCAGCGTAGACTCGAGGAAAGCAAATTCCATATCCACATCTACACCATATAGTAGTGCGGATATCAGACCCTGTGTGAAGATTGGGACAAGAGTCTTCTCGATCATCTCTAGTGGTCCGCTGATGCCATTTTGTATAACCTTGGTACGGGACTCGGGAGAAAGCGTGTCAACACCATGTCTTCTCCGCAGCTCAGAGACAATGTAAAGTCCGTTTCGCATGTGGAGCAGGGCGTTTTGTTTATCAGCTCGCAGAAACTCTATGCAGGCGAAGAGTACGCAGGTCACCAGCCCCGTTTCTGGCGCGTATGATGCTTCACTCATGCGGGCTACAAGACACCTGATGGCTTTGTTGTAGTGTAGCCCAAATTGGCGGCTGGTCTCCATATCCTTTTTTGATGTATCATGACGCGTATCTGCTAAGCTGCCGCGTTGTGTTTGATTGAGATAAGCGAGGGCTATCATCGCGTTACGGACAGAGGATTCGGCTTGTGCCATTTGGAGGACTATGCCACACCAGAAGTCCCCGTCGAATCTGCGGGATAACATTGGTCCGATGTGGTAGTAGTAGAACTCCAGATACTGTGCATTTCCAGATCCGGAAAACGACGAAACCGGGTGCTGAGGCATCCTCGATGGATCCAACGCGAAGCTGATGACTTGAGTCTGGTATACATGCTTCATTCGGCTGTACCCGTCGCACTTGCGACCAGTACTAGTGCATCTACTCAGATAAACATGGCAATTTTCAAGCCTGCGTGTGATGGAGCTTGCCTGCTTACTTTAGGCAATAAGGTCGGTCTTCGTCACATTTCACACGGCGTTTCCTATCGTCGGTTGGTAAAGTAATTGGCAGGTAACTGCGAATCCATTATCTTACTTGCACGTTTTGCATCCGGTTTTTACTTTGGGATTGTATTTCCGAGAATGTTGGCTCGCGCCGGCGACAGTATTCAACGACATGATGGCTGCATACGATATGATAGACGATCACTGTCACCTGACGGCAGTCAGATATCCAAATATGATAGAAGTGAGCTTTGAGATGGTCACAGCGCGTTGATGTTGATAGCACGGAGATAAAAGGCTCCACAAATTCAGTAGGGCGTCGTATCCGCCGTAAAAACCCCGGGCGCCCTTGACTCACCTCGCACAGAAGAGAACTCGTAACAGCATGCGTCACAATGCATATAAGAATAGACGCTCATCGTATAGGTCCCCCGGGCAAGATTTCTCCTCGAGATCCTGACGTGTTAACAGAGAGAATATATTGCCATTCCCCAGAAACCCGCATAGCCTAGCGCGTCCCAGTGTGGGGTAGCCATCTCCACCACGGCAATATACCCCTCTCGTCCCTGCAAGAGCCATGACGATATCGCACGCCCTACAAAGAGCCACTCTGTCGAAGTCACTCAAACCGACTTCTCAGTCACTCCTCAAACGTCCTCAGATCATTCTATCCCAAAATAGCCAATCATCTTTCCGTTCGCGAAACATGAACACCCTTCAAGAAGCAAGCCGGATATACAAGGCCTTCCAGAAAGGCGGGCCGACATTCGGAGGATGGCAGGTAAGTCATTCCGAAGATGAAGCAAAACTTGATGTAGAGAGATTGATGGCGCTTTAGATGCTACCAGGGACAAATCATGCTCGGGCAATCGCCCGTTCAGGCGTTGACTGGATATGTGTCGACACGGAGCACGGCAACATCAACGACAGCCAAATGCACGAAGCAGTCACCGCCATAGCACACGCAGGCGTGAGTCCTCTTGTTCGTATCGCAGCAAACGAACCGTGGATGGTAAAGCGTAAGTAATTCCTTGTCTATACGTCAATCACCCTCAGCATCCCCACGTCACAAACTGACACTTCGCACAGGCGCTCTCGACAGCGGGGCCCATGGTGTCATAGTTCCTCTAATTTACACAGTCGAAGACGCCAAAAAGCTCGTATCCTCCGCCAAATTTCCCCCAGAAGGAACCCGGGGTTTCGGCTCCCCCCTCCCCACGCAATGTTTCTCGAATGAACCACTAACTTACTACCTTCGCCACGCGAACAGTACGCTTCTCACGATCGTACAGATAGAAACTGCGTCTGCACTGGCTTCCTGCCGGGAGATTGCCGCTTTACCCGGCGTAGATTGTTTGTTAATCGGGCCGTTTGATCTCGGTAACAACATTGGGCATCCTATTTTGACTTCGACAATGGACAAGGAGTTGGAGGAGGCGATTGAGAGTATCAAAGAAGCGGCGCATGCGGAGGGAAAGAAAGTGGCTATGTATTGTAATTCAGGGGAGGACGCGAGGGGGTATGCAGAGAGGGGATTTGATATGGTCAGTATACTAACAGACCAGATGGGGATCACGGGGGCGTTTGAGAGGAGTCTGGGGGTGGCCAGTGGGAAGGTCGAGGGGAGTGGGGAGAAGGGAGTCAAGGGTTACGATGGGAAATAGACTTAGTTAGATGTTAAATCATAGGCTCAGGTACGAACTTTCAATGTGATATGGTTCCATATGCAGTTACGACAAGAGATTTGCGTGAGACGAGTGTGTGAGGTCTATAGAGGTGCTTTGGGGACCATCGAAGAGTAGCGTCGCGGTGGTTGAACCGAGGTTGCCATGGAGCCAACATATCGCTCATACACCCAATTCTGTGCTATTTGAGCTTCCCTCTCCATGTCTGACGAGTCATCGAATTACTATCATTGGTATGTATCTAGCGCGGTATCGATTTGCTACGTGCTCAGGACACCTTGAGGAAACATCGCCAAAGCAAAGACCGGGAAGGCAAAGAAAGGCTTGGAGCTTTGCTAACTCATCATCGTTTGAAATATTCCGTATTTCAGGGTGTCATCGACACGCATTGCTCAATGCACCTTCGGCAGACATATTCCTCCATGACCTGGAAACTCGTCGATGGGACACATTCCTAAGCCGAATGTCTCACCAGTTAACCTAGCAAATGCTGGACCATTCCAGTTTCTTGCACGCACCAAGGCACACTAAGAAAATTTCCTGACAAGCAAGACGAATCGAATGTGTTGTGTCCGGTCCTTGGCACTAGTCATAGCGTGAGAGTTTGTAAGACAGGAAGCTAGGTATCATTTTACAGCCAAAATCTAATGAGTATTCTACAGCGACACCCATTTCTTCTTCCACTGATCCAGTAGACACCAGATTGCTTTCTTTCGTGTCTTGGTCGTATCACATATCCCCTTACCATACGATCACGACCATTAGCTAACTTATTCCACTAACGATATACACATTCGAGCTCGCAAAAGCCTTTTCACGATGATGAGTAGGGAACAGGAACGCCCGCCGCGCCGTCAGTTTCTTGACTCGTATCTAGAATCGCATCCCAGGTGGTAGGAGGTATGAACTCGTAAAATGACACTTTAAGCACCGCATACGCCTACCACAGTCACCTCCTTGGAGTTGACTTGGTCCTCTTGTTGCGCCTCACAGGCACCATCCTTCCACCCTGCGCAATCTGGCCACTACCATTACTGCGAGACATGGAGCAGGCAGGACGATCATCATCCGAAGACATGGATGCCATAGCGAACGAGTCAGTGTTGTGTCCGTAGTAGAGCAATATGCCAGAGCGCATCTTCTTCACACCAAGGATGCCGATGGCACCGGCCGAGTTGCTGTGCTTGACACTTGGATGCCCTGGCGTAGTATTAGTATGGAGTTGAGTAGACAATACCAAAGCGATTTACGTACCCATGAATTCGTTCTCGATCATTGCTCGGAGAGCCTCGTCTTCGGTCACTTCAACGTAGTCGCCGCCACGGCCTTTCTTCACGCTCTGGTAGAGACGCTCGGCACATACTGTGGCAGCCATGGTGGTTGCCATGTGCTCCCCGGTTCCGCTTGTAACTGTCGCGACGGATGTTTGTTCGGAATCGTCAGGGTCAATGGGGATGACCGCGGCTCCTACGCCGACAAGAGCTGCCGGGCCCACCCGGCCCCGGTACTTCATGCCAATGCCACCGGAAGATGCACCACAAGCAATATTACCCCAGCTGTCGATTGCGATAGCGCCAACAGTATCGGTAATATGGTCTTCTTCGACCTCATGCGCCGTGTGACTAGATGGCATGGGCGGCAGTGGCGCTGTCTCTTTGACGTGATTTAGTGGGGTCGATGCAGCAGCGAGCCGCGACTGGACTACATTTTCGTCTGCGGTTTCCGGTAGGCGGGTATCGATCGCGTCACGTTGAGCCTTCTCCTTGGGACCGCCCTTTGCTGTCTGCACGCTGGTATCAGAGTCAAAATCTTCTCCAGATCCATCAGCCCACGCTCCACGCGGTTTCGGTACGTATGTTGTGCCGTCGCCCTCCATCTGCGCGTCTTCCATGATGCTTTCATGACCTGCGTCGCGACGATACTCTTTCAGAGTAGATATCTGTTGCGTGCTGTTGACGAAAGCACTGCAAGAAGCATCAGAAACAGTGATCGGACGAGCCTCGGCAACCAATGGTGCTGTATCAGTCAGGTCGGGTGCGTTGGTCGGCTCATCGCTGACCCAAGAGCTCGAAGACTGCTCTGAAGGAGGAACCGAAGGATCAGAAGACGCATTCTCACCTTGACCGTACATTGAATCATCCGATATCGGAGGTGAATGTGATTGCAGCAGAGACGGATATGCCCGTAGCAGGTTCTGAGTGTGCTGTTCGCGCATGCGTTCCTGTGCCCGCTCATCGGCTGGTGCCGTAGTATCCCTGATCTTCCAGCAGGATGGATGTGCACCACTCTTCTTGGACTTGCGCTCGGCTGCTCTCAAGTCGGAGCGCCATCGCATCCAACGCTCTTTCGCCGCAGGGGAGATGAGTGCATCATGGGGCAGGATTGGCATACCCATCTCGACAGCGAAGTCAGTGGCGCCCTGAGATACCAAAAGGTTTGGAGGCACTCGACGCAGCGTTAGCGGACTCATGGTATGGTTGTGGACCATTCGTGCTAGGGATATAGGATTCTTGATTTCTGGCGATCATCATCAGTACTAAGCCACAGCTTTGGTCGTCGAACGCTTACGAGCTACAGCCCCAACAGCTCCACTACGCCCAAAATGGTCGACCACGGAAGCATCGCACTCGACGACACCATCCATGGCTAAGTTGCTGCCGTATCCTGCATTGGTGATTTCTCGGTCTTCTAAAGTCTTAACGGCGGCCTCGACAGCATCGAGGGCTGAGCCGCCGTTCTTCAGAATTAACATGGCTAACTGTGCAGCACTACGCATATCAGCACGAGCTGACTTTGCGACATCGTTTGGGACGCATCAGAGCACTCACTCATTGCATGCTTCGAGATGAATCCTCTCATTCTGGTGGCTATGGTAGCCTGCGCCAGCATGAACATATATGCAGCACACATCATCATTCGGCGGACTACGCGAGGCTTTGCGTGTGTGTGTATCAACATGACAGGCTCCGTCTATGGGTGCATATTGCCGACCTGGAACCGACATGCCTTTGTGGGTGGTGAAGTGTCGGCGAAAGTCACGGAAGTGCAGACTGAACGTATCCAGTGCAACACGGTGAGAGATGATGCCGCTCGGATGAGTCTTGGTTGTAGTTCGGGGCTTGACTCAGCACACAATGAGGGTCTGTTGTTGGCACAGAGAACTTTTGGCGATTAGTGAAATGGTCCGGTGTCGCTCCGAAGTGGGCGGTAGTGGTAGG
Source organism: Alternaria gaisen (assembly GCA_004156025.2). Taxonomy (NCBI): domain Eukaryota; kingdom Fungi; phylum Ascomycota; class Dothideomycetes; order Pleosporales; family Pleosporaceae; genus Alternaria; species Alternaria gaisen. Next base: position 1,260,106 of record PDWZ02000011.1, on the reverse strand, counting down.
ATGTTGTGGATCTGACTGTAAAGACGGTCGTTAAGCGGACACTCGAAACGTAGGGAGATGTAGGGTCGACAGTGAAAACAGGTAATTGCAGGAGAGGCGAGGGTGACTGAGGAAGAAAAGAAGAATGCAGAATTAATGAAGAGGTTGAGCCGATGTAAAGGCGAAGATGTCCTCTGGCGGCGGTGTGAGCAATGAGAGTGGGAGAGAAGCTCGATGAGCGCTGTAGGATCACAGTCAGTGGAGGAAAGGTTAGCAGCGATGTCAGAGGTGCGATGGCGATGGCTCTCTCGTTTGTACCTGCCCAAGGCATGCGATTGCAATGTTAGGCTTACGATTCAAAATTTGTTGGTGCAGCAGGCACACTAGATTGAGGAAGCAGGAGCGACTGTGTTTACGTGTTGAAGAGGACTGCAGTCTTCCCCCGCCATGTGTCCTGCGCCAAGGGCGGAGCGGGGCGGTGCCTGATTCGACTATATGCACCGACCTCCGCCATCACCGCTCTGACGAAGCCACCTCGACACCCAACCCACGCGCCTTCGCTCTCATATCAGGGATCACCTGAGCTGCTTTGTATATTGATTTTTACGCCAAGCAGCAGCAATCATGGCGTCCCAAACCCCCGCCGTTGTCATGGACAAGTAAGCTAACAGCTGCCGATGGGCACCCACGTTGCGATTGAGTACTGACACTGGCTGCAGCGGTACGGGATACTCGAAGCTCGGTACGCTGAACGACTCAATTCGATACATCAGCTCTTAATAACAACGCACCAGGTTTCGCCGGCAACGACTCCCCCTCCTTCGTCTTTCCCACTGCGATAGCTACCAAAGGTCCAACAGGCGGTAGCGGCGGATCAGGCTCTGGACGTCCAGCCGTTGCGAACAAGCCCTCATACCTGACTGGTGGAGCTGGGCCCGGTGGTCATCTGTCTGGAAAGCGCGGCACCGAGGACCTCGACTTCTTCATCGGCGACGAAGCTCTGGCCGCAGCTGGAGGCGCTGGCTATGGCATCAACTACCCGATCAGGCATGGTCAGATAGACAACTGGGTATGGAGAAGCCTGCAGATGGACACGAGGGTATACTGATGGCATGCAGGACCTTATGGAACGCTTCTGGTCCAACTCGATATTCAAGTACCTGAGAGTGGAGCCTGAAGACCACCACTTCCTCCTCACCGAGCCCGTACGCTGTGCTTCTGCCACGATTAGAGAGACGACACTGACAGTCCATAGCCACTGAACCCCCCAGAGAACCGTGAAGCTACTGCCGAAATCATGTTCGAGTCCTTCAACGTTGCTGGTCTCTACATCGCCGTACAAGCTGTGCTCGCTTTGGCCGCGTCATGGACCAGCTCCAAGGTACAGGACCGATCCCTCACCGGTACTGTCATCGACTCAGGTGCTGGTGTCACTCACGTTATTCCCGTCGCCGAAGGTTACGTCATTGGCTCCTCCATCAAGAGTGTCCCCATCGCTGGTCGCGACATTACCAACTTCGTACAATCGCTGCTCCGAGAACGCGGCGAGCCCGACTCCTCCCTTCAGACTGCCGAGCGCATCAAGGAGGAATACTGCTACGTGTGTCCCGATATCGTCAAGGAGTTCGCACGCTTCGACCGCGAGTCAGACGACCGATTCAAGAAGCACACCGTCAACTACCCCAACGGCAAGACCACAACCGTCGACGTCGGCTACGAACGTTTCCTTGCGCCAGAGATCTTTTTCAACCCCGAGATCTACTCCTCCGATTTCCTTACCCCGCTCCCCACCATTGTCGACACCGTCATCCAATCCTCCCCCATCGATGTACGCAGAGGGCTCTACAAGAACATTGTGCTATCAGGTGGTTCAACACTATACAAGGACTTTGGTCGACGCCTGCAGCGTGACATCAGGCACATGGTTGACGCGAGGATCAAGGCATCAGAGGCGCGAAGCGGAGGTGCGAAGAGTGGTGGTCTGGACGTACAAGTCATTACGCATAAGAGACAAAGACACGGCCCGTGGTTCGGAGGTAGCTTGCTCGGTCAGACACCCGAGTTTAAGAGTTACTGCCACACCAAGGCCGAGTACGATGAGATTGGTCCCAGCATTGTCCGAAGGTTCGCGCTGCTGGGTGGGCCTGGAAGCACGTAGACGGCGAGATAAGTATCGTAAGAAACGTGCGCAAATGTTGGCATGGCTTTGAGCGAGCACGAGATGTACAGCAAAAATCTTTGACAATGAAAATACTCTCAACAAACTTGTGGAATCAATGTGCTCACCACCATTCACTAACCATACAATGAGGAATCTCCGTCATCATTCTCACGCCTCTCCACTCTGCGCAGCATTCTCCTTCCTCCTCAACACAGCCACACCCTCCACATGCCCCGTCTGCGGGAAAAAGTCAAACCCCCTCAAACTCTCAATCTCATAACACCCCTCGCCTTTCCCAAACCCGCCATCAACACCCGTCATCCCGCCTACTAGCACGCCCACATCCCTCGCCTGAGTATGCACATTACAACTCACATACACCACTCTTGCGGGTCCATACTGCACCAGCTGCCGCAAGAAGGATTCATCGCAGCCTTTCCTGGGTGGATCTAGCATGACGACCGTTTCGTCGGCGGGAGACTCAATGGAAGCGAAGAGACGGGCGGCGTCAGCGGCGATGAAGCGTGTGGAGGATTCTGGAAGATTGTTCAAGCGCGCGTTTGTAGATGCAGAGGTTATGCTAGCGGGAGATATGTCGATGCCGAGAGAGGACTTGAAGAGGGAAGAGAGGGTGATGGTGAAGAGGCCGGAACCGGAGTATGCGTCGATCAAGTGGGTGATTTTATGATTGGGCGTTGATGTAGAGGAGGGTAGGATATTCTCGCGTATGTATTGGGTGAAGACAGGGAGGATGGAGTTGTTGTTCTGGAAAAAGGAACCAGCTGGGTTGACAAACTGGAAGTCGGAGATGTACTCTGTAGATTTGGCGTTGGGATCTGTTATACATGTTTTGCGGTGGATGTGCTCGCCTCTGTCTTCAATTACAGCATCTGAGTCTGTTTCTTTCGTGACATCATATTCATTTTTAGGAATACGCTTTGTGTCTTCGCGCAGCAGAAGCGTAGCGCCTTTGTGGTAGGTGGATATGGTGTCTGCGACGCGTTTTCGCTCTCGCTTATTGCCTGCGCGGACGGCGTCTGTGCCAATGGGACAGTCTTCTATGTCAATTGTTGTACGTGTTCCTTTTTTCATGAAGCCAATGGGGGGTATTTCTTTAAATGTTCGCTTGATGCCATTTCGACCGTCACTTCGACGGGCGTCTGGAGGGCCGTCGAAATGAGGGGTTAGTTTTGTGCGGTATCCGTACTGCAGTGGTGAACCAATTGTGTCGCCGATGGTGGGGATAAGCTCGGGTGCGAGGTTGGAGAAGTTCTTGTATGCCTTTTCGACAATGGTCTTTTTGTGTTGAAGTTGGAAGTCGTAGGGTAGCATTTGGAACTGACAGCCTGAGCAACTGGCGAAGTATGGACATTTTACAAGAGAGTCATTGCGGTGGTTTGAAGGCGTGATGACATTGACGAAGTCGGCCATGGAGTACTTTTCTTTCTCAAAGTGTTTGTGCGGTCGTGCTGTCACAATGTCTCCAGGTGCGCTAAAAGGCACGACATAGACTTGGTTCGAGTCCGAGTTTTGCTGGAAACCTAGGCCATCGCCAGTGGAAGATATCTCCTTGATCTCAACTGTGATCTCTTTGAACTTCTCCGGCAATATTGTCGAGCCTTCCTTTCCTTCTCTTTCGAAACTAAGATTTTTGATGAGCGCAGTAACATCTTGCAATAAAACTTCCTCATTGGTGCCGTTCGTTTTCAAGATTTTACTCTGCTCAGCATGACCGTTCTTCATGCGCTTGTTTTTGAACCTGTAATTGCCTCGTGGTCCTTCCTCGCTCCGTAAAGGTGTCTCTGCATATCTTTTTGCGCCATTGCTTTCAATAGGCGCAACATTGTCGGCGGACGAAGCCATATTGTTCCTAGCAGTTTGAGAATAGCGGCTACTGGCCAGCAGTGTCCGAAGCGGTCGAGTGAAGATACGAGAGTACATGCAGCGTACGTGGAATGGAGAAAAGAGAAAGTTGAGTTAGTCACGGGGATGGGAAGGCGGCGATTGGCTGGAGCGATTACTGCCATCCCGCTTAGTCACCTTTGAACTTTCCGAACTTCACTTTGACCATCACGCCGCCGCGCAGGCCACCCGCTATTACCGCCGCCCCACGCTCAATTGGCCCTCAGTCGGAGGTTGAAGGGCAAAAATGAGCGTCTGCCGCCCCGCAAGATGTCTCTTCACCAAAGCAGCATCGACGACTCTTCCTAAACCACCTCCACAACGCACTTTCCATGCTTCCGCACCCAGACAAGCCCGCAAGAAGAGACCACATTACCCGTCAATAAAAGCCGACGACCTCAAGCTCCTCAACCAAGCGGCGGAAGCAGAATACCCAAAGTACGATACCGCAGAGACGACGCTCCTTGAGAAAAAATACACCCCCTCGCAAATCGCCGCCATCAAAGCCGCAGAGTCTACAATCGACGCACGAGATGTCCTCACACAGGGCCAGCGAAGAACAGACCCATGGCGTCTCAACTACGAAGACGACCTCGCACAGGTAGACCCAGTAACGGACCGACCTGAGCGTCTGACCGGCGACGACATTGAAGGCTCCAAAACCTTCCGCATCGCCAACGAAGTCGAGCGCGACCAAAACATAACTCGGTTAGCAACGGAAAACCTCGCCAAAATGTATCCCAACGGCATACCAGAAGGCGAAACCGATGAGGCTTTGCAAAACGCTATGGATGCAGCCGTCACGCAAGCCACGCTGGACCCACGTGCAACCTACACATCGAAGAACCCCGCCGCTTTGCAAGCCTTGGGAGACGAGCGCCACTCCGTCATCGCACCCGACCTCCCCCGTGTCGAAAGCCGCATGGCCCGCCAAACACGCCGCCTCAAGACCGAAGAGGAAGAGGACCCCCGGCAAAAACGCCTCCTGCAATACCTAGGCTGGGACAAGCAAAAATTGCGCCAGATCCGTGTCAAGACTTTGGTTGTCCACGGCGTCACGAACCAGACACGTATGGGCAAGATAAGAAGTCTTTACTACCTTACCATAGCGGGAAACCAAGATGGTCTATTAGGTGTCGGCGAGGGTAAGTCCGTAGAACCGGAAGAAGGACGCAAGCAGAGTGTCATGAGCGCGATACGAAACATGCGTCCAGTTCCACGCTACGAGAACAGGACGACATTTGGAGATTTGGAGACCAAGGTGGGCGCTACACGCGTCCAGCTCTTTTCCAGACCGCCAGGTAAGATAAAACCTCCTCATACTACCCATCACTCCAGTAAACTCTCCGGTTGCAATGCTAACTCGAATGCTCATAGGTTTCGGTCTCCGCGTCCAACATCTCATCTTCGAGCTCGCACGTGCAGCCGGCCTCCAAGACTTGTCTGCAAAAACCCCTCGTTCGAGGAACAAGATGAACGTTATCAAGGCGACATGGGAGGCGCTTACAAGTCAGAAGTTACCGGACGAGATTGCGAGGGCGAGAGGTAAGAAGTTGGTAGATGTTAGGAAGGTCTACTATGGTGGATCAATTCACTAGAATTCAATGCAGCAGAGTTGGATTCTGTGACTGGTTGTTTTGTTAGACATGGACAGGGTATGACTGAGATGTATCATATGCATGGTATGAAGTTTGGTGGAAAGGCTCATAGAGAGCTTGTGTAGATATCTTGTATCATATCACGTCATCTTGCATGTGTCCTTGTCTGCTTGATGCGCGAACGCTCTCTATTCTCTCTTACTGTCTTGCTCTCTAGTGGGGTATCATAGTCTCAGACTCTTTTATGCTAACGTTGTTTGGACGCGCCATGCTCACTCCGACATTATGTCATATCCATCTATTCGTTTCTCGTCCATGCCACTTCTCTCTTCCTTTTTCAGTCTCTTAATTCAGTGTTGTCATCACCAGCGTTACTGCCACCCTCGGTGTCAATCTGCTGATTCAACACAATACTGTAAACACTAGCTTTCAGCAGCGTAAACACCAAACTAGTTTTCCGTTCCAGGCCGCGCAGTCCGTCCAGTATAGCGGCGCTGGGATTGTTCGATAGGTCTAGTAGGAGGGAGGAGAGCTACTCTGAGCGTTAGTAAGAATCAGAGGAAACGACTGACACGGCTTATCATCTTCAGTCGGTGGAAAAGGCAAAGAACGAACAGTATTCAAGTTTCCCAACAACCGCGCATATTCATCCAAAACTTCTTGTTCGAGCGGCGTGAGAGTCTCCTCCCCATCCGACATTTGGCTTGCTCCAAAGTTCTGCTCTCCTGCTGCTGCTTCCGAAGCCATGGTTCTTCTACGCTCTTTGTGTCTTGTTCACGGATTTAATCGGGAGTTGTTTCGTTGACGCGTTTGTACGTGGGGAATCGGGGATCGCGTAGTCTGTGGTCGATGGAAGAGCGGCGGCGGGGTGAGGTGACCTCGAGACTTTGTTGAATGTGCTTTCGTTCGTGCACGCAAAGGATGAAATTGCGCAGCACTGCTCTACTCGTTCGCAGTGTTCAATACGTGGCTCGGGTGTCGTGGGTTCCTAAAGTCGATTGGTAGGTTGAAGCGCAGCAAATGTCGTTACCGTCGCGTTGTTTGGAAGCAAGGGTTCCCGCGAATAGGTCATCGCGTTTTCCCCGCGTTGGTCAATGCGCTTGTGATCTATGTACTCTAAACTTGCTCCATTTCGCGTTCGCACTCATCTTGTGATGATTCAATTGCAATTACTTAGAGTAAACTTACCCCGTAAACGCTATCTAATACATCCTTCTAGTAAAAGGAAGGTTTAGGAAACTCCAAACTCACAAGTCGTCTAAAATCTATGCTTGTGGAATTCTGTCAACAGATATCAGGGCCAGCATGAGCCGCCTTACGCACATACGAGAGTACACCTCATCTGTCAAAGGAAGTAGTAGATTAACAATTTAATAAACTAGTTTCTAGGCCCCCTCCTCCTTGTCCATCCCAACTTGCCAAATCATCCCAAACATACATAAGGAACTATATAACCAAGGAGAAATGTTGTATACAATCTGGTGTAAAGTGCGAAAATACGGTCTTGCGGGGGTATATATTCCAATCCAAAAGACAGAACGCGAGCAAAGCAGCAAGCATTAGGTACCAAGGTGAAGACACCAACCAAAAGAGAAAGAACCAGGACGTAGTCAAAGACAGGAACGCTCATACGAGCTAAGATAAAACAAAAAGGAAATGGTTAACAAAGGAAAAGGTTTTCAGTTTCGATACGGCAGAAAATTCTACCGTTGCAATTCCCTCCCAAAGTTCAACGCCAAAGGTGTCAATTCACCATCAACAGTACTCTCATCATCGTAGAAACCGCTTTCACTGAAAGGTTCCATTTCAGCATCTTGGTCGTACGCCTGCTTCCTCATCAGAGGGGGTGTACGCGGTTGCTTGCCGAGCGCTGGGAACCCTACTTCGGTTGACGCACGGGAGCTATTGGAATTTGAGCGCATGACTGCAGGACGCTGCTGCGATGAAGAAGCAGTTGAGAGCTCAGATCCACGGCGCGCATTGGAGGTTGGTGGAGTCATAAGGCCCGAGAGGAAGGATTGTGCGGAGTGGGGTTGCGCGCGCGAAGGTGTCTGGGTACGCGCGGTAGGCTTAGTGGAGGAGTTGCCTGCGAGAGCAGACGTAGCTTCGCCGCGACCCTTGCGCCAGTTACCGATAGCGGCAGCGAGCTGGACTGCTTTGGGTGACGCAAAGTTGGACAGGGAGCTCAGGGTGGGGAAAGATTGTTGCCCGCCTGAGATGAGACGTTCCTTCTCGGATTGCTCCATCTGCAAGTTTGTCCGGATGCGGATTGCGGCGTCGCGGACGGTCTCGCGGTCGAAGGTTGGTTGAGCAAGAGAGTTGATGAGGTCATTTAGGTCATCGACGCGTACGCCAAGTAGCTCACGGAGCCAGTTGATCTCAGTGTCGCGCTCCTTCAATTTAGCAGGAGCCTCAGTGTCAACTTCTTCAAGCTGACGCTCAAGAGACTCGATACGTCCCTCCCGCTCTTGTAGCTGCTCCTGGAGAACACCGATGGACTCGCGCAACGCCTGAGCTCCTGCGCCGCCACCGAATGAAGAAGTCGTAGGAGACTTGGCTGCTGCTGCGGCAGCGGCACTGGCGGCTTCCTTCGCGACCTGGAGCTTCTCTTCCAGCAACGCAATCTTGTCCTTGAAGTGGTCGAGCTTGGAGTCGGCCAATGCAAGCTTGTCGTTGTGGAAAGCCTCGGCACGCTCCTTGTCTTCACGGGCAAATTCGAGAGCGCGAGCATGCTCATGCTTGATGTGCTCAAGTTGACGCTCAAAGGTGCGCTGCTGCTCATGCAGACTGTGCCTGTTATTCTCCACTGCTTCTTGCACAGCTTGCTTCTTGAGGTCCGAAGCCGCCTCCAAATCCAGCTCGTGCTTCTCCTTGGCAGTATCAGCATCCAAGCGAACCTGGTCAAGCTCGGCACGGACACGGGCGATCTCGCTCTCAAGCTCGTGGCGAACAATGTTGACCTGGTTGTTAGCTGCATCAACATCGGCCTCCATGAGCACGCGGGTGCGGCGGATCTCGACGTGCGCAGCATCCCTGGCCTCTCGCATGTCACGCTCGTAGCGTTGGGCGTTCCTCTGGTGCTCCATAGACTCCTTCCTCAGCTCTTCGATTGTCTCCTCAAGTTTGGCGTTGTGCTTCTGAGTTTGCTCGAGATGGATCCTGAGTCTCATACCTTCACGCTCCTGGGTTTCCAAGCGCTCAAGCTCCCTCTCCAGACGCTCCCGTGTGCGACCTTCAGCTTCAATGCGTGCGCTGAGAACCTCGTACTTCGTCGCAGACGCCTCTCCATGCTTCTGGAATTGGGCACGCTCAGACGCGACCTGCTGCGAAGCGGCAACCATGTCTTGTTGCAGCTTCTCAAGCTTGGTACGCATAGATTCTCGTACACGAGTAGCCTCTTCGGCCTGGAAGCGGGCCTCTCCAATAGCCTTGCGTAGCTTTTCTCCTTCTTCATGAGCATCCTGGAGGTCGCCTCGCCACTTGTTGGCGGAGAGACGATGTTCCTCAAGCGTGAACGTAAGCGCCTCATTCTCTGCTGTGACTGAATCGAGTCTCTTCTTAAGGTCCTCCTCCGAGCTCTCCAGTGCAATGTTTGTGAGCTTAAGCTGCTCGTTCTCGATGTCGAAAGCAGACAACTTGTCGCGCATTTCAGCTGCATCGGCCTGGTAAGATTCGAGGCTGCGACGAAGAACGTCTCGCTCCTCAGTCAAAGTACCAATCTTATGCTCGTCGTCCTTGGCAGCCTGTTGGAGAAGTGTAAGCTCTTCCTCTGTAACCTTGAGCAGACGTGCAGAGTCTGCTTCTCGGGCCTCGACAGCTTGGCGGGCTTCAGCTTCAGCGTTGAATCGGAGGGTGGCTTCCTTGAGCATTTCCTCAAGATCTGTGATACGGGCATCCCTCTCCTGAACAGCTTTGGATTCCTCACGTTGGGCGACCTCCATACCGTGACGGCTCAAGGCATCGTCAACAAGCTCACGCACATCTTCAGCCTGGAGATGGTGACTGGTAGTCTGCGCGATCGAGGCCTTGAGACTACCGATGATTTGGTAGAGCTCGGACATATCAAGCTGTGGCTGTGGAATATCGACAGGAGCCTCAAGAGTAGCAGGCTTCTGGTTAGCCAAAGCCTCAGCAACGATAGATCGGATCATGTCTGGCTGTACATTGTCGGCAGTTGGCGCAGCAGGTGCTTGAGGCTGGTGAGATGCGAACGCCTCGGCAACGATGGAGCGAATATTCTCCGCTTGCACCTGTTCCAAGGCTGGCTGGTGTGATGCGAGAGCTTCGGTAACGATGGCTTTCAGGTCGTCAGGCCAGATTTGCTCAGGCACTGGAGGTGGCATCGGTTGAGGAGCATGCGTCTCGAACGCCTCCAACACAATGGATCGGATATCATCAGTCTTGACTGGCTCCACTGGCTGAGGAACATGAGTTGCGAGCATGTCAGAAAGAATAGAGCGGATGTCTTCAGGCCTGAGAGGCTCAGCGACCTGTTCCTGCGCAGGCTTGGCGGAAGCAATCGCATCTTGAACAATAGCGCGAATCTGATCAGCAGGAACAGGTTCAGCAGGTTGCACAGATGGCTGGTGTTGCGCAAGCGCGTCGGTGACGATCTCCCGGATCTTCTCTGGGATCATCGGTTCGGGTACGGGCACCGGAATCGACGTGATCTGTGATTGGTGCATCTCAAGCGCGTCCTTGACGATGGATCGGATCTTCTCCAGCCTCCTGTCTTTTCCTCGAGATCGGTTACGGTAGTCAACGTCGGTGCCGGCATCGTCATCTTCGTCGTCGGCATCGCTGTCTAGACGTGCGCTAGTGGACATGCTACGGCGTCCGCGTCCCGGACGTTGCGACATCATTGCAAGCGCCTCTTGGATGCCTTGCAGGTTTTGCTCTAGCGGGCCAAGGCGGTCCTGCAGGAGACGACCCATGAGGTCATCAACATGTTTGTCGAAGAAGCCACTGCGGGTCTGAACCTTGGACTCGTCCTCAGTGAGGAGGCCTTCGTCCCAGTCGCTCATGGGTCCGGCGTCAGCATTGTTCAGGTGGCGCACAGGCGAGTCGTATGGAAGCGCAGCCCGCTCATCATCGAATGGATCCTGCCCTGATGTTGCAGAGCCCTGCATAGGCCGTCCAGGGAAGAAACCGCGACGGGGGCTGGGGCTAGGCGCGTCGCTGCGCATCTTGAAGCTGGGCTGCAGGTCATTGCGCTCAAACACATTCGGTGTCCTCTGGGGCGAGGATTGATCCCAGGAAGTCTCGTCGCGCTCAACGCCAAAGTCGGATCCTTCGCCGTCCATGTGCTTCATAACAGCATCAATGTCGTTGAAGGAAGCATCGCCAAGGTTGTCGAAATCAACGCTTTCACTCTCAGGGTAAGCCCTGTGCCTACCAGATTCCATGGCAGTCTTGAACGAGCCGTCGTCGCTAGGTCTGTAGGTGGTAGCTGGACTTCTGCTGGCGTATCTTGGTGGAGATACTTGAGTCTTCTCTGGGTCTTCGACCTGAGACGGCTTCTGAACGTGGAAGCCGAAGTCGTAGCCGGCACTGTTGAATTGAGGTTTGAATTCGAATGGTTTGGCGCTGGCCGATAGAGTGCTCTTGTGAGTATGCTTCTTACCCAATGGCTCAGGTTCCTCAGTGGTAGGTGTCGGCACGTCGCTTGCATGAGGCGTATCGTCATCTGCACCTTCATCGCTCTCTGGAGCCGGTGGAGCCGGTGAGATAGGTGCCATGACGATCTCTCGCTTCGGCTGTGATAGAGGCTCTGGGCTCTTTGATTGAGATTTGGTCTGCTTACGTGCAGGCGACAAGTTCTCCTTGTCCTCAAAAGCTTCCTCCCGTTCAACTTGAGGTTCCTGTTTAGCAGCATTGGGCTGTCTGATTTCGGCCAGAGGCTGAGACGCAAGCACAGGCTGAAGTGCAAACTTAGGCACGTCATCCGCATCAGGGCGATCACGTCGGACTCTCTTCTCACGACCGTCAGCTTGCTTAGGTCGGCCAGACTCGTCCTCGTGGCCCTCACGGCCTTCCGTCTCAGGGGTCTGCGAGCGTGTGTTGTCGGGACGAATAATCGGAACAGCGTTGGAACGCTTAGCTGGCTTGACGATGTCGCTCTGGGATAGATTGACATCTCCGAATATCTTTGATGAGAAGCTTGTTGGGGCGGGATCCGGCTTGTTGGGGTTGAAAGCTGATACACCGGGGTTGAACGCAGGCGCATCTGGCTTGAAGGCCGGTGGGCTTGAGAAGCTGAAGCCACCAGATGGGAATGGAGAGCTATCTGCAGCAGGCTTGAACGCAGGAGCTTCAGCCACGGGCTTGAATGTCGGTGCATCAGGTTTGAACACAGGTGCGTCAGGTTTGAACGCAGGAGCTGACACGTTGAAGTTCGCCAGTCCATCGATACTAGGCTTGTTGTTGGCTGGAATGGCGGCAGGGGCGGCAACTGTAGGGGGCTTGACAGCAGGTGCGAAGCTGAAGCCTGAAGAGAAAGAACCTGGGCTGAAAGACGCTGCAGGATTGAACTTGAACTCCTTGGCTTCAACATTGAGCTTCGAGATAGAGGAACGCGATGCATGTTTGCTGTGAATTGCTGATGCAGGCTTGCTGAAGGCGAACTTGTTGTCTTTCCAGGAGTTGTTGACTTGGGACGGGGCCTGGGAGTGCTGCGTGGAATCATGTACCGGATTACGGACTTCCCCATCTTCCAGGCTGGGGTTGGTGTTTTCCGAAACGTTCGTTTGTGCACCGTCGCTGTCGGAGCGGGGGTTCTGCTGGGCGGGGAACGAGAAGGTGACAGGCTTCTGAGACTTGGCGAGTGAATGCGCTCTGCTGTGTGGTTGAGGTTGGTGCAAGATCGTTCGCGAGTCCTCCCATGTAGGGTTAGCCACAGCATTAGAGGGCTTGTAGGATACTTTGGTCTCTGGTTCAGTACTGAAGTCTCCTCCTTCTGCAAATTGCTTGTCGATAGCTTCCTCCAAGTGATACTCTTCATTCGCTGCCTCGCGTTCAAGGTTCTCACTAATATTATGACGATGACCGCGAGGAGTCGGTACAGCAATCTCCGGTGCAGATTTAGTGGCATGCTTCATCGCCGGAACCTCATCTTCCTCGTCTTCATCTTCGGGTACTTCGGCCAGTGTAGAGTTCGGTCGCAGTCCGAGAACTTGTTGCTGTTGTTGCTGTAGAAGCTGGTTCTGTAGTTGCTGCTGCTGCAGTTGCATCTGCAATTGGAAGTCATCCCTCTGCGTAGGCGTAATAGGGAACTGCTGGTTGGGTCCCATGCCGAATGGAGAGTGCGGCGAGATCAACCCGGAAAGATCAGGCCTGCTCAAGGATGCAAGAGCAGGGGAGCCACTGCGTCCGTCTTGAGAGTTAAAGTATCCAGCAGGCGACCATGTGCCTGAGGGTGAGTATCCATGCGATGGAACAAAGTTGGCAGGTGATCCAAAAGTTGAGTGACGATGCATGTGCATACCGGGACGTGGACCTGCAAATGCTGGAGACGCGACTGATTGCCTGGACATGTGCCCAAATGCTGGAGATGCGACCGATTGCCTGGACATGTGCCCAGGTGAAGGTCCGAATGGGAAGGCGCCACCTGCAATGCTGCCGTGCCTAGCCATACGAAGACTGCCAGCTGAGGATGTAGGTATCGGTGGAGAGAAAACCTGCCCAGGGTGCTGCTGTGATGACGCTTGTCGTGACAAAGGAAGAGGAACGTCTTCCTCACCACCAGTGCTGACACCGAGTGCTGCCAACTTAGCCTCGAGCAGAGAGTTCTGGTAGTCTTTCCATTCAGATTCCTTCGATACACGGACAGTGTATCGTGAACCTGCGTTGTTACGTTCTGCCTGAACATCGGCCTCTGCCGGCCAAATGGCTCGGTTGTGCGTTTCTAGACCTCCGGTACTGAAGCCACGAGTGTCGTAACCCTGTTGCTCAAGCTGTCGTAGCTTTGCATTCACAGCCTCCGCACTCATCGGCCTCGGAGGGAACCCAGGATTGCCTCTCGGAATGTCACGTGGTATCGAGATGATACAGCCTTTGCCTTTGACAATGACCTTCTTACGCATCCGAGGCTGCGCAGGCGCTGCGCCTGGGGGAGCCAGAAATGAGTTGCTCGGAGGGTCAGGTAGTGGCTTGTTCTTGGACAGATCCTGGCTTGCCTGGAATGCATCGTTGCTCGCGAGCTTACTGGGAGTTTCATCTGCCGGCTTAGTTGCTTTCGTAGGTGTCGGTACTGGAGTCTTCTCAGACTGTGCACTGTGCCCGTTCATTTGCTGTGCAGTACTAGGACCTGATGCTGAGTTTTGCCTGACCGGAGACGGCTCAGGATCCGCATACTTGGAGGCCATCATCTTGCCGACTGCTTCTTTTTCTTCCTTGCTAAAGTGCCGCCAAAAGTCCTGCTGGTTCAGGGTCTTGTTGTTGTTCCTTTGCTTGTGTCCTCTTTTCGGCGGAGGAGCAATTGGCAAATCAGATTCTCCACCTGATCCTTCTGTATCGCTATTATTATCCCGCCAGTCGTTTGTCTCGCGGTTCCAACGCTCTTCTAGGAATCGTTCAACCCACTCCTGCGAAGTAGGATTCGTGTCGGAAGCCCGGGGAGTAGTGCCGGAAGCTCGCGCTTCTTTGGTGGGTGTTACCAGATTTGGCAATCGAGATCGGATTAAGTGTTCGAGCGTGAAGCGGTTTGGCGATGCGTTCCGTTCCAAACGAGGTATTAGATGTTCGAGGTTGAATTGATTCGGCGACTCTTCCTGAAGATCTAGCCGAGATGGGAGTAGATGCCCAAGGCCAAACTGGAGCCCAGAAGCCTCTTCTTCAAAGTCGTCGCTGCCGAAGTTTGTCGAAACTTGACGCGAAGGATTGAATACCGGAGGAGGGTGTCTGTACGGACTGCCCCAACTGGCGGTATAGTAGGACGTGTCGGTTCTGTCGTGCCTCGCAGCGTTGGAGGGAGTACGCGGGTGGTTTCCAAGTACGGAGAAGGACGGAAGTGAAGGGAGCTCTGGACTCGAATGTCCAAGAGTGCGAGCCGGTGAAGGGGCCGTCCAAGTGGGAGAGACTGCTTCACGCACCTCAGGCGGAGTGGTCGCTTCACCAAAGTGCCCTGGAGCAAATCGAGGAGGTGATGAGGGAGGATGCTGCGAGGACGAGATGGACCGTCGAGCTTGCATTCAAGGGTTTCCCACGCTGTACAGCTCGATGGGCTGCAACTCTTCTTTTTCCGTCTCGGATGCTTCGCGCGTCAGTGATGCGACAAAACCTCCGACGATGTTGAAGTCAGTGCTCGGGGCAAAGGAACGCGTGTTTGGACAGTCTCGCGCGAAGGCCGCTCGGTGACGCAGTACGATTAGAAGGTGATATTACAAGGAAAGGCTGTTGGCAAGTAGCTAAAAGAGCGACATAAGGTGGGATAGCACGATTCTGGAGACAACAGGACGAGCAAACATCCCGAGGCAGCAGCAACAACGGATGAAGAAGTGGCAGTCAAAGGCGTGCCAGTGTCGTCGACGACAAATTGTGGACACGGACAGGAGAGCAGGCGAGGCTAAAGTCAGCCATATTAGCGGGATGCTGCCAGTTGGCGTCAGGGGGCTTTACGCCGAGGCCACATGGGAACAAAGCACGCGAATTCTGCACCCTGACGGCATGCACCAACACCAACAACACGCTCGGAGAAGTTCGTTCGCCATCGTCACTAGGCTTTCCACGTGTCTTCGTGTGAGAAATCTGCTTTTGTCCCTCGCATTACACCTCAGGGTCGTGTCGGCGCGTCCAAAGTCATCTGCTAACACTAACCACGACATTTAGACATGACATGGGTGCCTCAATGCCGGGAATGACCCTCGTAGCCAATCGCGTACCGGCACGTCATGTTTGAATGCGTCAGTAGGAGTTGATAACGGCTGGACGACAAATCTTGCTACCCCGCTGCAGACCTACCCGACCTTCCAACATTGCAGCCCTGGAGAGATTCCGTCATTCATACGCGTTGCACGTCCTCACGACGTCTTCTTGGACGCGACCAGCATGATGCAGCGACACCGAGAAAGGGGACCTGACTAGTGATTAGACAACGGGAGCTAATGCTGCGGTGCAAGGATAGCGATGCCTGGTTAAGTCCCCATTTCGCATGCTTCTAGAAACTCCTTCAACCACCTGTTTGCGGCCAGACAAGCCACAGAAAAAAAGCATCGTGTTCTTCGATGTTTCACCTTTAGCAGCTGGAGGTGGATGTACTGGACGGCGAGAAATCTGTGAAGTTGGATTTTGTAACGCATATACACGCAACACGTGAGTGTGCTGTGAACCGTACTTGAGCTGGATCTTCGGCCAGCCTGCGTTCATCCGATCCGTGCAGCTCCAGATTTCCGCATCTTAACCCATTCTTCAGGTGCCATAGGAGGATGCCAACATGTTCATCCTCAAGGAGAGGCAATTCACATGCTAGTCGTGGAGTCAGTACAACACACGTCTCTTTCAGGCTGTGGGGTGTTCTGTCAAGAGTCTAGAGCTCAAAATCATGGAGGACGCTATAGAAAATACTGGATAACCTCGTTTATATATATAAATATAAAAATAGGATGCCATGTATGCGTACCTTGATTAACGCTTTGGGAAGACAAAAGATGTTTTGAGTGATATAAACAACACGCATCAGTTCGGGGGGCCGCGCTGTAGATTGGCAGCTTGTGTTCATGTCATGATTATCATCACGTAAACCTGAGTGTTGTATAGAACGCCCGTATAAGGCTAGATGGAATAATACAATGCACGTCGTTAGTGCCGTGCCAACATACTTCCTCCTATGCTTGAACTTTGCAACTCTTGTGACATGACCTCAAACTTTTTGAATCATGAACATCCTCTTCACGAACGAACTTCTTTGGAAGCTCTCGGCTTCAGCAGGAGTTAGCTCGACGTCGCCCTTTGCAGCTGCCGCAGCATTCTCTTCGTCTTCTCCAATCTTCCATGTTCTCACCATCCACAAGCAGACTGCAGCACCAATGTACATCCACCCCGTAAACAAAATAGCCCCAGTATAGCTCTCTCCATTAAACGCTACGATTTCAAGACCAATAGGCTCGGAGACTGCATCCATGTTAGTAAGCTGTTTCATGCAATTGAACCCACAATTACTCAAGACTTACAAGTAGTAGGCAACACAAGTACCAACCAAGTAATACTCAACGCACTCGGCAAGTCTCTCAGCCCCATAACCTCCGTCGTAACTGGCGCAGCCGTCGCCCAAAACGTCCCTGCCACCATGCCACCCACCAGACTGAAAAAGATCAATACTCCAAAGCTCTTTGCAAAGATCCATATCAGCAGACAAAACACCCCAACAAGGAACGTCATGCTCCCCGCCATGTTCAATCTGCCAATGGAATCGGAAAAATAGCCAATCGGTGGTCTTCCCAATGCTTGACCCAGATTGAACACTGCACCAATAATACTTCCCTGCTGCGCACTCAACCCAATTGTCCGTGCATAACTCGGCAAACTGAAGAGTAAAACAATGTAACCCAGCATACTCAGGAACCCGAACGCCAACAATCCCACAAACTGCGGTTTCGCAAACAGTGTGTAGTCGAAACTGAGCTGGCTGGATCCAATCTGCTTATTTCGGTCTTTGATAAGCAGTGCACATGCACTATTGACGACGAAAGCAATGGCAGCCAGTGTGCGAAACGCCCACGGTAGGCCAATATCGCGAATCATAGCCTGGGCAGCAAGACTGTAGATGAGCCCACCAAGTCCACTCCCAGCAGCACAACAACCATTAGCGAGCGATCTGTGTGTAGTAAACCACTGCGCAGCGATGCCCACGCTGCCTACGAACAGAAACCCCATCCCCCACCCAAAACACACACCCTGACTCAAAAACAAGTGCCAGATCTCACTCGCAAAACTGGCTCCGATGAAGCTCACCGTCTCGAATCCCACGCCGATGAATAGAGTGGTGCGCGTCCCCCATCTTCTCGTCGTTAAAGTAGCTACTGGGGAAACGATGAGGGCTTGAGATATGGACAGTCCACCGATGAAGGCGTATTGCAGGGGTGTGGCACCAGGGAAGGCGGAGGTGGAAAGGTAGTGGGCGAGGAAGACGGCGTAGGCGGAATTGAGGCCCCAGGTGTGGCCGTTTATGGTTGCGACGGCTGCTACGCATACCCAGCCGTAGCCACCATTTGGGGGTACGTCGACGATAGGTTGGCCTGCTGACGGGGCAATGGCATCAGCTGGAGATTGAGGTGAGCAGGGTTTCAAGATGGCGTTGTTTTTCATGGCTTCGTTCCTGTTGGTTGTGTGAAGTTGAATGCTGGGCTGTGGGCTTTGGTTGCTTTGGCTCTTTTCTGATGTCCTGATGCCATTCTCTGTATCCTGATTGATTTCCTCCTCTTTCCCACGCTGCGCTGTATCCAGAATCATCCTCAAAGGTTCCAATTCTTGATCCCGAGTTCCTATCCCAAGCTCTTGTCTTAATTCCTGTACCGGAAATAACACACCGAACAATCCTGCAGCGGCCACTCTTTCACTATGCAACGTCACCTGGAGATCTTAAACGTCAATGTAGGTGCAAAGGCCATTTTACCAACGCGTAGAGAGGAACTAAGAGTCACCATGTCGCCTTCCCGAGGTCAAGAGGAGGAAAGAAAAGTGGAGGTCGACATCCTACGCCCTTGTCCGGAAATAAACCCATAACAGGCGAGCTTTTACGTGACGCTCTAGACGCCACTTCCTCTTTCGGCTAATGTAGCCGTGGATGACTGGTCAAGAGAGGCAAGCGGCTTGGTTGCGGTCATTGAGGCTTGCAGGTCTGGAGAAGGTGATGCGGTCGCCGGCATCGGCTATCGTGTTCGAGATCCGTGCCGATAATTTGAAAGGGAACTGTAGCTGTGTTTACCACTTCATGAAAGCTTTGAACCCCCCTCTCAAGTGTCATTTAATTTATTGATTCGTTAATACATAGGAGAGGAAATGCTATTCCACAATCTAAACCAAAAGGTATCATCATATCATCAACGCCTTCCCCCAATTCACTATCACGCTCCACACTGAGCCATGAATCTATACATGCCATCAGAGCTTTGGTACTCCAACGGCGCATGCATGTCCATTTCGTCAGCCTCACTGGTGTGCAAGCTTTCATAGTCAGACAACCAAGGATTAGGCTCCTCGGTTGCAAAGTCGTCGATCTGTTCGTAACTTTGTTCGGAATGCGTCGAGAAGCCTTCTGAAGCAGCGGGTGATGCAGAGAGCATGTGTGTCCAGTCGATGTTAGGCTGAACATGTTGACGCTCAGCAACGGGTTTCTCATAGAAGGAACATTCGGACGGTGTCTGACTGGGTGCAAATGGGAAGAGAAGCGCGATATCGGTGCCGACGAAAGAGTCAAAGTCCTCGTCTTGGTATACTGAGCCACGTGAGACTTCAAAATCGTTACATATCGTCTCGACGGTTTGCGCATCGCAGCCTGGGAAGTGAACTTTGAGCACCGAGCTTTCGTATGATATCGGAAGGTCGCCTAATGCCGCTAATCGTTGCAGATCTTTGAGAACGGCTGCAAGCTCCTTGACGGACCTTGAAAAGTCGACGGATAGAACATCGAGGAGGCCCTCGCTGTTCAGTGTCTCCTTCTCTTGTGCGAACGAGGTGAAGCCCTTGACAGCCTTCAGGGGAGTAAGAGCGGTGACGGTAGGGTTGACGTTGAAGCTAATGTAGGATCCAGGTGTGGCCTTGGGAACCTTGTTCAGCGTGCGGTTGACCTGATCCTGCAGCGCCGATACAGTCTTGAAGCGCTTCTCACCGTTGTGTGGGTTGACGCCATCGAATTGGGCCTTTTGTCCACCAACGAGGAACGCTCTGACGGCCTGAGACACATTATTGATAACCTGGGCTGGAGATGCAGGGCCATGCGAAAAGTACCTGGCGCCTCCGGCCCTCCCGGAGCCCCATCCGTAGCCTCCTGCTGTTCGTCCAAGCGCGCCTCCGGTGAGGTTGGGGCGAAGGGTCGACGCAAAGGGTGCGCGGCCGGCCTGAGCGGTAACAATGCCTCCGATACGTGACTTGGGGAAAGAGGCCTTGTCGTACTTCACGCCTGAGTTGCGAGCAGCAGACGTGGTAAAGCGTCGAACGGCAGCGCTGATCTGGCTATGAGTGGTGTACCAGCGGCCCTTGCTTTGCTTGAGGTAGGCAATACGGTGGAGAGGGTGCTTCGGAGCATTTCGAGCGAGGATGGGTTGCAGTACCGCATCTGTAGGTTGTGCGGATTCTGGTAGTCGTTTCTGTACGAGTTTCGCAGCATGTTTCCAGGCGGCCCTTTGTCTGTCAATACGCGACCTGATCAGATGGTACTATGAACTTACTTGAACGCTCTCGCGTTCTTGGCCACCGAATTGTATAGGTGCACCACGGCAGGTGCCATGATGGTTGTGTGCTACCAGGAGAGGAGAGTGGTGATGCTCAGAAGGATGATGGGGAACGCGGCGATAATGAGGCGCAGGCACCAGGGTCAATGTCGCCACCCAGCGGGGGATTGGTCCAGAACCCCGGGCGATGACGACGATCACATGCCAGCTCACTCACCGACTGGTCCGCGACCAGACTTCGTTTCAGCTATGCCAAGACTCTTCTTCAAGCATAATTCTGTGTCCGCAGCGCTACGGGTTGACACTGTAAATGCTTCACCCTGTATGACCGCATCACTCTGCTATACCTGGAAGATCAAGACAAGACTTCACCAGATGCATCTGCTGTAGAGTTACCAGGAACAGAGGTATTCATTTCAGTACTTTTACAAAGCAAAAGCCACACTCACGGACCTTGATGGCCGCTTTTGGTATACTTTGCTGTATGGGAACAAGGCACCTAAGCAGCCCATATCCACCTGCAAGTAAGGTAAGAACAGGTATACCGCTTTGTGCCTGAGAGGAGAGAAAGCAGCCAGCGGATTTTTTGTATGCTGGAGTGGATAACCATGCAAAATAGACAAACAAGAACGCCAGCTTTCAATGCTATGGAGGACCCCTAGACTCAGGAGGAAAGGGTAAAAAGCCAGATTCCTGAAGGGTATTGTGTTCGTATTGGGGACTGGTAATTCGTGGAAACATCAAGGAAACAAAAACTCAAAGACGCAAGAGATTTCTATCGGGGAAAAACAGTTGATCGACCGCCGACCGGGTAGTAAACGCCAGAACATGAACTTTTGTCAATGTATACAGAGTCCGAGAACTCGCAAGGAGAAAATTTTGGAAGCAACAAGACCGAAGACCGCAATGAAGGGATGCAAAAAAACCTTAACTCGTTATGACATGGTTGCCGCAGCCCTTGTGCAGGATCATGGCGGTGTCAACAGAGCCAAGGTATCAGCATCAAGCAAATCGTCAATTCGCTGTCGACTTTGAGGGCCCATACCACCGCTGCGATAAGCTGCTTTCAGCTGGTCGAAAGCTGAACGGCGCTCGTCCTCGGTCTTGATGAGTTCAACAAAGTCTGAAGCTACCCGCTGTCGGATCGCGCCCTGTGGCGAAAGCAAAGACTCGCCGTAAAACTCGATAAGATTGGAAATGCCGGTGTCTGTGCTCCGATGGGCGGCGTCTTCGAAAGCCAAATGGCGGAACTCGTCATACATCGATTGATTGAAATTCCGAATCAAGAAGTGTGACCAGAATTGGTAAAGAACGTTCATGTCGTAAGGGGTTGTGCCGAGTGGTGCGTTTGAACGCTGATAAAGAGCTTTGGATCGAAGATGATAATATGATTCGTGCGATGAATCAGAAGGGATTGTATGAACTGGGCTGTGATGATCTTTGACCCAATAGAGGCGGACAGGCGCAGACAGGGAAGTCGATTCTGAGGGGTCGGTGACGGTTGGTGGGCAATCAGGATGGCTCTCAGCGCTACTAGTAATGTGATCAGCTCGTATATCCAGTCTCTCTAAATTGCCATCTTACCCATCAGGTGTTCCGACACCGCTAACCCTCATTTGGCAGGTAATCGGCTTCTCCGGTTCATCTGGCACGCCATGTTTACTATCGATGGAGCCATTAGAAAATGTTCGTGAAACAGAAGGAGGCAACGCTTGGGTCCGTTGCTTGCGCATAACGACTGTCAAGCTGTCGAGTTGCAAGTCAGAAAATGAATCAGGTTCTCCACTCACAGCCTTTGTCGAGCTCTCGATTGGTTGACCGTTCGAGACGGCCGCATTTGGTTCTTCAACAGCCGCGCCGGTTGTCTCCGCCGGTACAGATCCAGAATCCTGGGAAACGGGATGGAAGCCATTCATCTGAGGGTACACGCCCTCGTTTCCAAATGGGCTAAAAGCTGGGGGCATGGCCGACCACTGAGGAGGCTTGGACGGGTCAAAGCCAGCAGGGTGAGAAACCTGAGGTTTGTTGAGCTCCTTAGGCCCCTCGTTCTGTGCAGACGGATCACGCTCGGCCATATCAAGAACCCACTGTGCCCAGTTGTCCTTGCGACGTAGTCGGTCTTGACCGTTCTCGGTGGTACGGTACTCGATGGAGGCAGACTGTTGGCAAACAAGCCTGATCACGTCGATGTCAGGGGATAGATTCTTGATACGATTGAAGCCAGCAATGAACTCAAGAGCGACGAATCCCTGTGAATCCATGTGACGGCGAAGGTACATGTCCTTGAGCAGGTTATCAACAGAGAAGTAGTATTCCCTAGCAAACTGTTAGCAAAGACTTTTTGGTCAAAAAATTTAGAACATACACTTGGGCAGTAATCATGGAGAAGATCTGGTACTGGTCAACGCCGTATGGACTGTACGGTAGTCCAGCGCTCATAGGTGCAGGAGCCATGCCGTAAGGGTACATATCGTGGCCCGTCTGAATGGGAGCCGGGTACCCAGGCTGGAAAGATTGATACCTGTATGGGTCGGTAGTCAAAGACTGTGATCGATGGCTGTTGCGACCGTATTTACCCTGAGGCGCGGGGAAGAAGCTGTTGCTCTCAGGAACAAAGGTTGTGGGTGATCGTGGACCTAGGGGAAAGCTCGACGTAGAGTGTCCGTTGGTGAAGTGATGTCCATTGGTGTACGCTCCACCACGACCACGACCTCCACGGCCGCGACCTTCGCGACCACTAGAGAAGGAGCTGAAGCGCTTGGAATGGCCATGTGCAGAGCCGTCCTGGTAGGCGGAAGCTCTGCGCTCACCATTCTCAGCAGTTTCTGTCTGCGTTCCAGCAGAACGCTCACCCCAGGTGTTATCCTTGGTGGGTGAGGATGCGCCATCTCTCCTTCGCTCTCCGGCACCGTGGAATTCGCCTCGGCGGCCCTTGTGGGGCTTGTTAGGGTACTGGCGCTGGTAGGCACCGTTTTGAGCGGGCGCGCCGGACAAGGACGACCTCCTTGGCTGCGCCTCGGACTCGGAGGATACAGGGCCATTGGCCTTAGCAGCGCTGTCTCCATTAACTGCAGGCGCCTGACCGTTCATCGTAGGTGAGTCGGTGCGCTTCGTCTTTGGGGAAGCATCCTGTGCAGCCGACTTCTGCTCGCCGTTCAGTGCCTCGGTCTGCTCAGCACCGTTGGTGCCGAAGCCAGCAGGCCTGCCGTTGCTCGGCGCTCCACCACGTCCTCCAGGTCGGCCACCTCTCCTAGCACCTGCCGCATTTGGCAGAGGTGTGTTGAACACAACAGTCGGTGTGTATGGGATTTTCACCCACTCATGTTTGCTGGTCGAAGCGCCATCCTTTGGCTTCTGCTCAGTCTTTTCCTTCTCTTGGGCCTTCTTACGGTCCTCATCGATGACGGTCTCAGGAGTCGGCCAGGATTCCTGGTCTCGGTCTGGTGGAGGCGGTAGCGCGCCCGATGATGGGGCAGCCTTGACATCCTTCTCAGAGAATCTGCCTTTGGCACCATTCCGCACGTCAACGTCACCTCGGAATTCCTTTCGGCCTTTGCTTCTGCTCTCGCCATTTGTGATCTTCTCTTGAGATGTTGCGTCGCCCTTCTTGGTTTGGACTCCGTTAGGAGTTGTGGAAGGAGCGACCTTCTGCACTTGGGACTTGATTGAGTCTGCTCGTATTTTCCAGGGGTTCACGGTAGGTACAGGCGCCTCTTGAAGAGGCTTAGCCGGGACATTCTTTGCCTTCTTGACCTTGTCAGAAGTCTTCTCGACAGGCTCAACCGACTTGTCAACAGAAGTGGAGGCCTGGGACTTGTTGTCCCAGGTGGTCGACTCAGAGGAAGCGTTTGGTATCGAGGAAACATCGTCGTCCTTGGTGACGGTTGATGAGGTGGAGGAGGCGAGATCCGGCGAGGATTCGTTGGAGGCATCTACAGGCTGTGAAGTTTTGACCGCGTTGGGAACAGTTTGTTCTGGTTGCGCTTCCTGGGCTTTGGCGGGTTGCGCAGGGCGCGACTCAGACTCGACATCTTCAGCCCAGTTGCTGGGTGAGGCAGTGGCTTCTTGACCAGATGCGCTGTTGCCGTCTTTGGCTGGGGTAGCAGAGCCGGATGCCGACTTGCTTGTGGTCGCTGGCGTGGAGACGCCTTTCGCGGCTTGCGCGTATGAAAATGTAGACATGTTGGTCTGTGTGTGAGTCTCGAATAAAGTCCGGCTGGTTAGACGAGAGTAAGCGCTTAGAATCCCCGATGGGAGCGCTGCGGCAAGCTGGCCAACAGGTGTCGACGCTGATATGTCCGGAGAGGTGTTTTTGGCCTCCCCGCACGTAAACTCTTTTGTCGCTACCAGGGCCTTGTGTTGGCGACTAAGCGATGTTGCGGCGATGCGGCTCTGCAGTGGTGGAGAGCTAAGTAGTGTGCTGAACGACGGCTCGGTACTGTGGCGGTCTCACGATGTGAGGGAAGTGATTGCTTCCTATTTCACTCCTGGGAGTGGAACGGTGTTTGCGCGTACTGTAGTGGCTGGCGTTAGCGAAAAGAAGAAGCGCAGGAAAAAATTAGGTGAGTAGGATTCAAGGCGTGGCGGTGGAGGCAAGTGATGTATGTGGGCAGTGGTGGGTCTGGGAGCGCACGAGAAGTCGAAATGACTGCGTGGGCGGGCCAGATGCAAACGGGAAGGAGTGCGAATTTATCACACAAGGCTATTGGGAGGGTCTTGGAAGCGGCAAGAGGAAAAAATCATGCGCAAAGTGCCCAGCGAACTCGAGGCGGGGAGCAAGCAGGTAACAAGCATGCGGCGGACGTGGGCGGTAAGGTGCGCAGAACTAACCTCTGGGGCGAGCCTTGACTGACTGCGGGGTTGGTGGTCGCGGAGAAGGGGCAGAGAAGGCTGCGTCGGCGGAACCAGAGTGCTGCTCGGCGGGTGGTGGGTGGATAATGAGGGTTGGAGGGTGCAATGAGGTACGGGCTCCAGGCACACCAAGGTCGAGTTACAGGCTTGTGTAACGTGCAAGCAGCAATCACGGAGCGGGCTGAGGCGGCGTCTGAGGGTCGTATGCGACGTGATCAAGGCAGACGGGGCGCCAGGAAAGAAAATTGGCTGTCGTGTGTGCGGGAGAAGCAAGCGCAGGTGGGAGGAAGAGGGTCACTTTCAAGCGCGAATTTTTCTTTCGTTAAGGTGGTGCTCTAGAGAACCCGACAGCCCACGCTACTTCGGCGCATTCACCACTCCCTCGCCCAGTTCCCGAGAGCGGCCGTCCAGTGACTAGCAGATGACGTGCGGCTTGCACGCTTTATGAAAGTACTTATGCTGGCAACCCTCTGCGGCCGCCGTGGTTCTGCGTTTGCTTTCCACCATTTCAGTTCGACGCGCTCCAACACGCCAATGACGTCTCGCGAACCCCATCGACCCCTCATTTGCAAAAGGTAGTTTTATACATGGCTGCCTGCACTTCAACAAAACAGCCAGTTCCACCGGCTGGCCGTTCCCGTGCACCTGCTTACCTCCAATCTTGGGCTTCGGCCGCCTCCTCGGTGAGGGCCGTGTCGTGCCGGCACTTTCACGTTCCTCTGCCAATGGCCGGCACCACGAGCGAGCCATCTACGGATCCTTGTGCCCTACGGGAAAACGGAATTGCGGCCATTGACCTTTCCGAATCCTGCCGGGAGCTCCAAACCAGCCCGTATTGTTTGTCTGCAATATACAAGCCTTCATTCTTATGCCTGGCCAACTAGGCCTCAACTGTCCACCTTCTCCGCTCCATCAGGAGCACCACCATGTCTTCACACACTCTAGCCGCTGCATCCAGTACATCGGTACTGATAAGCTGCGAATGCTAATCCCGTTGGACGCGTGTTAACTCTTTGTAGCAAGACCAAGGCGCCTGATGCTGCACGTCAACGTGGATATGACCTTCATGCCGCGAGGCTTGGACATGCGAATCTCCTATCACCGCCACACTTTCATGAGGCTTGTTGCATGCGCCTCGGCAGCCCCATGTTTCAGATATCCGACATTGATTTCAAACAATTTCTGAGCCTTGTCGGCTACTTTCGGCCTTCTCCGTTGCACGTCTATATTAAACCTACGATCTGCCTTGATGCGGCTTGCAGAACCTTGAACGGTGACTGGGATCTCACAGCGTTTAAACAAGTCCGAATCAACAAATTACAATTCGCACCATCCATAATCCCGGTACATGCTGCCTCGCCCCGACCCGCGATTACCTCAGATCAAACGAATTTCCAATAATAGTTACCTCACCCGATTAAATCTGAGGAATAGGAACCTGACCATCAATGAGCACTATATCTAGGACCTCTTAGTATCAATTGCGCCCCCTCAAGACTATATCCTGCACGCAGAAGAACCGCAGGCCACCTAGATAGTATCCACGAGCGCTATACGGAGTATTTTCCATGATATATGTCCAAAACAGTACGATTGCTACAAACATTGGAAGAAACCAGAATGACAAGACACTCGCAAGGACAAAGTCTATATATGCTCAGCAATAGATGCAAAACAGGGACACATCCTCAAGGTACACACCATCGTCAGCTCAAGCTCCAATACGCCCAAGTCTGGCGAAGGCATCTACAATACGGTTGAATTTTCCGTACAAGTCTGGATTAAACTCACTGCTCGATTGCCCGCAACCTCTCCATCTTCATCCTAGCCTTCTCTTCACTCCCAGCCCACCACCAAACCGCCCACCCAACTATGCTCCACTTCTTTCCCCATACACCTCTCATCTCCCTCTTTCCTCTTTCCCTCACCTCGTCCTTCTCAAACGCCACCAAGACACGATCCGCAAGATACCGCCTCGCATGGTCCGGAACCTTGAACAAGGCTTCCCCAAGCGCCGATGGACTGATACCACCTTGACTCATATCATGACTAGTTTGATGGAACGACGAACGTGTTATCAAGGTGAGGTGCGCGATTGATGTGCGTTGGAAGGACGGCTTGAGGTGTGTGCAATTGAGGTCGTGGCCGGGATAGAAGAGGGAGGGGAGGGGTCGACGGTATTTCTCGGTTGAGCAGGGAGTCGAAAGGAGGGGATAAGGCGGCTTACGAGATGTGCGGGAGCGGAGCGTTAGGTCGACGAGGTCAGGGGGTTGGAAGTAGGTTTGAGAGGCCATGAGGAAGAGCTGGAGTAATCTAACAATGGTAAGAGCCAGTATTGACACAGGGAAAGTGAGTGGGTAAAGTGTACGTACCTGGTGCAATGAGCCGTGTCCTTGGAGAAGTCGGATGCGAATGTGAAGGGTAGTTTTGAGGAGCTTGCATCTGCCATAAATAAAGCGTGGAGGGGGAGTAGATGATGGTACATGAACGTGAACACGGCGTGTCGATCCAGTTCGTCCAGTAGTGGTGTCCTAGTCTCCATTTCTATCCTCGCCTTCAACGCCCCCAGAATCTCGATCTGAATAGTGAAGTTTGCCGGATAAGCAAAGTTGGTCAAGACCCATCGTATCTCGTTGAGGAGCCAGACACAGGTTACAGCGGCATAGAAACGCTCTCTCTGATCCGCGTTCAATTCAGTGTAATACCATGTATGCGGCGTATTCGGGTTCCTTCGAGGCAGGTCTCCGTCTCTGAACTTCTGCTCGCGATCAACAAGTGTTGCAAAGCGATGGACAAACCGCTGTGCATCCGAGGTATCATCCACAGATAGGAAATCTTGTTCTTGAAGTTCTCGTTCCAGCCAAATGTTCTCCAGAACACGTAGCCCCTGGTACCTTGCCAGTATGTCACAAATCATGTCATCTGTCCATTCAGCCGGACTAGAACAACCCCTGGCAGTCTGCATCAATTGCGTTTCCCAGATACTGAAACTGAAGACTCCGGGTTGGCTGGCAGCGAATGGCATAGGATGTCGTTCCAAGTGCGCTACGACCTTGCGATGGAGGTCGAGGGATATGCAAAGCTGGAAGTCATAGCGGTGTTGGGGTGAAGAGTGAATGATTGAGCGCATGATCTCGAGGTAGATGTTTTGTTTTTGGATGACATGATGAGTCTTACTGCACATTCGTCCGAAGTGGTGGACGTCATCGATGCTACCTAAGTAGTGATAAATCTGTTCCAGGATTTCTGGTGGTAGATCGATGATTATGGCCATGGCTGGTGATATGCCATCCGGTGGGTGCCTCGCTGCGTAGTGTGGTGTGAAGCGACTGGTCTGCTGCCTGTCATGCGGATTCTGCGTGTACGTGTTTCGTAAGAAGAGACGCGTAGAGTGCAGTATCACATGTCATTCGTAAACAGTGATTGAGGAATCAAGGGTTCGCAAGAATGATCAAAATGATGTATTACAAGTCGAACGCGGTTGAAGACGAGACGGCTTGGTGTCAACCTGGAGTGTCAAAGAGTGCGAACCGGGCAGTTGTCACTGACGCAAAGCAAAAGAAGCTGTCATATCCATCGAGTATGCATGCATCTGGTGATGCAGCTACACAAGGCTGAACCTTCATGTCCTTGGCTGGCTCTTTGCCTGGGTCAGGTGCTTCGGCAATCGCTCAGGGTCCCCAAGCTTGTGGTAGCGCAAACAGCCGCAACCGTCCCATCTGGCCTCTCATGTGCCGACTGTGGCATCTTGATTCACTCGTCAGAATCACCATAAGTCAAAGGCCTTAGAAGGCAACGTGAAAACGCGTCGTTGAGAGATCCAGTGCTGGTAGTTGTGCTATAACCACTCCGATTGGCTCCTTTTGGGCTTACCGCATTGGGCGACCGTGCTTGGCTCGCCGTTCACTCACTCCCGCGTTGTCTCCGCAGTCCGCAATCCAATCAATCCACCCCACGTCATACCTCGCACCACGTCGCAACTCATATCATTCGCATCGCAACCATGTCTGAAGAAAACTCGCAGCCCCCAGACACCAACATGGAGGTCAACGACGAACTCGACCACGCGGTGGATGACGAGATCAAGCAAGACGCGACACAACTGGAAGCCGACGCCATGAACCTCGACGGCGCAAACGATGCCGAACCCGCGACAGTCAACGGTGTAACAGACTCGGCCGCCGCGTTTGAAGCGCGCATACCAGCGAAGAAGGATGCGACGTTGCGCGAGTTTCTTGGCAAGATGGATGATTATGCGCCTATCGTATGCCGCGTCCCGTCCTCATACCAAGCATCGCGAACTAACTAGGCGACCAGATACCCGATGCAGTGACCAACTACTACCTGACCCGCGCCGGTCTGCCACCGCCACCCCAGACATCACAACATCTTGCACGTCTACTCGCTCTGGCGACACAGAAATTCATCGCCGACATTGCCGCCGACGCCTACCAATTCTCTCGCATCAGGTCGTCCAACACCACGAGTAACAACCCCATGGGTGGCGCAGGAGGAGCCCCGGCAGCAGCTGCACCTGGCGGTGCGCCTGGTGGAAAGGACAGCGGCTCAAAGACCAAGGACTACAACCTTGGCATCCAGCGACCAGGATATGGCGGTGGAGGTCAAGGTGGCAGTCAAGGCCGAACCGTGCTCACTATGGAGGATCTGGGCATGGCAGTAGGCGAATATGGAGTCAACATCAAACGTGGCGAGTTCTACCGTTAGGTCTACTGGTTTTGCTTAGGCAGCACTACATGAAAGCTGGTTCATGACTGGATGTGGTAATTTGGGATATCGACATGCATTTTAGGCGTTTGGAACCGGCATCACAGGCGCAGGGTACTTGGCCATTGGGAAGATTGAGGCATCTGGCCCACAAGCAGAGGGCTCCATCATATTTGTACAATAACAGTACAGAATGGCTTCTAGATAAACCAAAATGATACCCAAACTCCCATTTGATGCACTTGTTTCCCGTTACTCATTTGTTCTTCGTCTGCTTGTATGTGAACTGCTTCCGTGTTCTAGAATAACATGTCAGCGCTTCGTCGATCTCTCTCCAACCAGCTCCAGCAAGACATGGGGGTTCTGGCACACGTACGGCGCAAATTCTCCCAGCTTACGTCCTACCATGTCCTCAGTTATGGTGAGGTCTAGGTAGCTCTTGCCGTTGTGTATCTGGAACTTGAGGCCAACGAAATTCGGTAGTATCGTAGCCGAGCGCGCTTGTGTCTTGATCGGCGGCGTCCTTTCGCCAGCCTTTTTCTGTACTATTGGTAGGCTTCGAGATGATTAGGGCGGTTTTCGCAGGGCTTGATTGCAGTGGCTTACGGGACGATATTGGGTCCTAGCAGGATGTTAGTCTTTTGATCCTGTAGGATTTGGAAGCAATGCGTAGTATCTCACCTTTCCAGACCGATCGAGCGCAGAGCGCCCGTGTGGGAAACATTGCGACGTAGGGCGTGAAAGATGAGGTCGGCGAATGTTTTCGACGGCTTCCGATGGCCTCACGAAATGCACGTGAGAACGCGGGGGACGCTAGGGGCTTGGCTTAGGCGGAAGCGCGTCGCGAGTCGTGAGTAATTGCTCGCCATCCTTCGGCCTGTAGTGGCGTGTTTGCCTGGAAAGACTACTACAGTGCTTCGAGGGGGACATTAAACTCGCGGAATCACTCCCACCAGCGCCAGAAGTCACGGAGCCGAACTACCACAGATCAGCCGCCCACCATGCCTCCACGACGCGGTGCGCAGCAGAGTATGGGCAAACTTGAGATGTATCGACAAGCATGTTCTAACGAGACTTCTAGGCGCAGACACAATCCGGATACTTGTCGCCACAGATAGCCATGTCGGATATAACGAACGCGATGCAGAGCGAAAGGACGACAGTTGGAGGACATTCCACGAAGTCATGTGCCTAGCGAAAGAGCACGATGTGGACATGGTACTGCATGCGGGAGACCTCTTTCACGAGAACAAGCCGTCGAGGAAGTCCATGTACCATGTCATGAAATCACTGCGTCAGAACTGTCTCGGCGAGAAGCCATGCGAACTGGAGATGCTGAGCGATGCAAGCGAAAACTTTGGGGGCATGTTCGACCACGTCAACTACGAGGATGAAGATATAAACATTGCTATACCTGTGTTTGCCATTCATGGTAATCACGACGACCCGTCAGGCGAAGGCTCATTCTCTCCTCTCGATCTGTTGCAGGCGTCTGGCTTCGTCAACTATTTTGGTCGCACACCGGAAGTCGATAAAATCGCAGTGAAGCCTGTGCTACTTCAAAAGGGCGGCACCAAACTCGCTCTCTACGGTCTCAGCAACGTTCGTGATGAGCGCTTGTTCCACACCTGGCGGGACGGTAATGTCAAGTTCTTCCAACCTGGTATGCAAAAGGACGAGTGGTTCAACCTCATGAGCGTGCATCAAAATCATCATGCACATACGCCGACCAGCTATCTTCCCGAGAACTTTCTACCAGAGTTTATGGATCTTGTTGTATGGGGCCACGAGCACGAATGTTTGATTGACCCGCGATACAACCCTGAGATGGGCTTCCATGTCATGCAGCCCGGCTCCTCAGTGGCTACGTCATTGATGCCTGGAGAGGCGGTTCCCAAGCACGTTTGCATTTTGAGCGTCACTGGCAAGGAGTTCACAACTGAGAACATCCGCCTGAAAACGGTCAGACCCTTTATCATGAAAGAAATTGTGCTTGCAGAAGAGAGGGAAATTAAAGAAAAAGAGATATGGCGCGTCCGCGATGTCAGCGATAACCGTGCAAAGATAACCCAATACCTGAACCAGGTTATCGAGGAGCTGATTCAAGAAGCGAACAGGGAATGGCTTGAACTTCAAGAAGACAGGGAAGAAGACGATGACATCGAACCGCCAAAACCGCTTGTCCGACTGCGTGTCGAGTACACAGCTCCAGGAGGGGGCGAATTTCATTGCGAGAACCCGCAGCGTATTTCGAATCGCTTCATGGGTAAGGTAGCCAACATCAACGATATTGTACAGTTTCACCGGAAAAAGAAACCAGCGAACCGCGCATTGAAGAGCACGGCTGAAGAGCCAGACGAGGATATCCTGGCTGAGCTTTCGATAGACTCAGTCAAGGTCGACAAGCTGGTCAAAGAATTCCTCACAGCTCAAACCCTGACAATCTTGCCACAGAATTCCTTTGGAGATGCAGTGTCCCAGTTTGTGGACAAGGACGACAAGCATGCCATGGAGACCTTCGTTGGAGACAGCCTCAAAAATCAGCTCAAGCACCTCATGGCCGCCAACGAAATCGAAGAAGAAGAGATTACCAAAGAGATGGCGGAATATCGCGAACAACTGGAGGATCTGTTCGCTTCAGGACAGTTGAAGAAGACACGGAGGTCAAAGGTCAAACCTAAGCCAGCTGGATGGGACAGTGACTTCGACGGGTCTTGGGCTGATCAGCCTGCTGCTCTCATCCGTTCTGACAATGAAGGCGAGAAAGACGATGACGAGAGCTTGGCTTCCATAACCACGAAGAAAGCTGCTCCACGCGGTCGCGGCAAAGCAGCTGGCACAAGTCGTGCAACTGCCGCTGCTGCCAAAAAGGCCGCACCTAAGAAGGCTGCGCCAGTAGCCAGAGCTACAGGCGGCCGAGGCAAGAAAAAGGCTGTTGTCGAAGAAGAGGAATCTGATAACGACGAAGACGTGATCATGATCGACGATGACGACGATGAAGAAGTTCCAGAAGAAGATGACGAAGATAGCGCGGAAGACCTTTTCGTTGCCTCGCAGAAGAAACCTCCTGCAAGGAAGGCCGCTGCGAGGACGACAACCAAACCCCCGGCGAAGGCCAAGTCGCCGGCTAAGACGACAACGACTACAAGAGCCAAGGCGGGATCTGCGGCTACGCAGACAAAGTTGAACTTCTCGCAGACGCTTATGCAGCGTAGTCAGCCCACGCGAGCTGCGCCGTCGAGGGGAAAGAAGGCTGTGCAGGAGCCGGTAAGTGACGATAATGGTATTTATAAAGGTTGAGCTAATATGGGCATAGAGTGATGATGAGATTGAGTCTGATGACGCTTTTGAGTCGGCGCCGCCACCTAGTGCTAGACCCACGAGGAGGAGGTAAAGGTACAGAGGACGTCAGAAGTGTTCTGAACATCGAAACACATGAGCAGGAGGCGCGAAGAGACATATATGGTACAGCATATTCAGCATGGAGCATAGCGAGGGCGTCAAGGCGTTAAGAGGAAAACTATGACAGGACCCTGGGAGCCAGCGAGCTTTCTTACCCGAGCACGTGTGACTGTACTTTGTATGCTCATATCCTACATTAGAGCTGTATGCCCAGGCTTACGCAGCATTCGTCTGCCTTCAGAAGAGTGTGTGCGTCGAGTTTCTCTACATCTGCGGTTTCTTAATGAGCCAGTAGGTGGCTCGCTCATTCCTAGAGCTTAGTACTCGGGAGTTTCTTCTTGCATCACATATGAGACTTTATCGTCGCACCTGGATGCCGGAGTAAAAGCCCGAGTATTCGCTTATCCATGTCTTCAGTGTCGACTGCTCTTGCCTTCTCAATCTCACCTAGCAGCCGCGCTTGTCCGCATGTCCACTTCTATAAATCTCACGATGCTCTTCTTCAACCCTTCCTACATTGTCGCTGTGTCATCTGTTTCCTCAGTGGCCAGCCCCGATCGTCTCTTACACTGGCAGTTGCGGCAGGATGCAGGGTATAACAACCTACCCAACCTCTTCCTCTGTACCTCTCCTCAACACACTCATTTTGGTTCCATCTTCTTGTTCCGTCTTGCCATCTTTCGCATTGCTGCACTTGGGCTTTTTGGATAGCTGTCGTTCACTTCTTGTTCGCATTGCCTCACCATCGATCAGATTTGAGGTATGTCATTGTCTCTGCTACACCAATCATGACCCTAACCTATACCCGCAATATTGAAGCACTGTATGCTGCAAGGAAGTCATACTGACGAAAGCAGGATATTCGCATCACACCATCTCAACCTTTTTCGCTTCTCCAGCCCCACGTCTCATTGACCCCATAATACCAGCGGCTCAATCAGGTTGGCGGCTCGCTGTCTACGGTACCCACTTAGGGTGACAGACCCTCCATGATGTCGTTCGCATACAAGGTGGACGAACTGCTTGCACTTCGCGACTCGGTGTCGGAATCAGCTGTGTCGATTGAGAAGTTTCCTAATGAGGATGTGATCAGAGGTCAGTTCCGGACCTGCCCTCTTCTGTCCTTCACCTTTCACCTTCCCCACCAAGGAGCATAGTGTCCAGATGCGGCGTATTCTGCACGTCCTTAACCACATACGCTGCGACCGACGACCCCTACTACACTACACCACCTCAAGCCTCGTCGTCTTGGTTACTACCATTGCTATGAGGCGAGCACAGCTGATCGTCTCCATATACAGAACACGTCCTACGCCCCTCAGTGTCCGCTTCGGCGAATCTGTCTAGCAGAGCATCGAACAGAAGCCTACGTGTACCTACTCCGGCGGCTCTCGTTCCTTTCGGCCCTCAGAAGCGGCCATCGCCGACGCCGTCGATTAAGCGTGGCAAAGCAGAGAAACTTCTCAAAGAACACGGAAGTCCCCCTGGTATACGAGTTACCGCGGGTGGCCGTATAGTTTCTAGCGACCTTCCACCGCTCGGCACGTCCCGATACGGCGACACCGCTTACAGACCACAACCACCACTGCGTGTCGCCCCAGGCAATATCCCTCAACCGCAGACACAAACAAACGGCAACAATACCGCTCGCGTTGAAGTCGTTGGCGGTCAACCAGTCATCTTTGTTGGTGATCGCATGTTCGCACTGCCAGCAGTCAACGCAGCCAACCCCACGATACCTCCCACTGGCCCCGCTACTATGGACACGATGACCAAACAGATGCTAGGCGCTTACACGTTGGCTACTCACAATTCTCAAACGGGAGGCGCCTTTGGGCCATCACGTTCCAGTACTCACACACCATTTGCTGGCCTGGACCTGACGACACTCAAGGCGCAACAAGCGCTGAAGAAGCAAGAGCTGCGAACCGTAGAGCAGACCGAGGTATTGCAAGCTGGTCATCAGAGCGAGGCATGGCGCGCGGGAATGATCGAAAAGAAGCGGTGCCTGATCGTCGAGCTTGATGCGCTTCGAAAGCAAATAACAGCCGCCGAATCAGAGGGTAGTACTGCTCAACATAGCACCTTCTCTGGAGCGAACGCTCTAGGCTCAGCACCTATGCCGACTTTTGGACCGCAATACCAGCCAGGATATGCTCCTCCCATGTACCCATTCGCAGCACCGTATTCGTCTCTGCCGATGTTCCAGCCCCAAGCCCAGCCTTTTGGTCAGTTTCCCAACTTTACTGCTGTCGAGCCTACACCTTTTGTCCCAGCCGCGGCAAACCCGCCTCATTCTCCTCCAGGCTCAGCTAGTCGTCGTTCTAGAGCTATTGAGATCAAGCCACCACCTCCAGAGGAAGTCAAGAAGGGATCTATCTTGAACCCAAAGAGCCCTACATACGAGCCCGTTACCAAGTCCAGCACCACCCAAGGCGCTGTACCGCCCACTCCCTCGCCAGAGAAGCGATCTCCGTGGCGAGCACAACAACAGCAAGAACAGGGCAAACATGACCGCCGGGCGTCATCGCAGAAGCATAGTCTGTCTAGCGTTGATACCATGGATTTCTTCCCTACAAACACACATGAGCATTCCTCAACACGCGTAGCCCCACGGGCCAAGGAGACCGGGCACTCGTCCGATGAGAAAACTGCTGTCCCATCTACACCGGAGAAGCACTGGCCTGCTAGTCCTTGGAATGAAGGCGATTCTGGTCGCTCAAGGCAAAAAGAGCCTGCGCCTAAGCTCACTTCGTGGCCTGAGGCATTTGGCAAACAGCCTTCTATGACTGCTGTACAGCAGAACACTTTTGAGAAGCCCTTCCCTACCATGGTTGAGCGAGCTCCTGTAATGGGCGCCAACACGTCGACTTCTGCTTCGAGCAGCTTCATCGCGCCACGCGCCAACTCGGACCAACGTACTAGTACAGATGGGAACTGGCCGTTCCATGGCAAGCCGGTAACATATGTTCCTTCCACATATCAGGAGGGCTACCAGGCCGGTTACGACCATGTTGGCATTCCTGACAGTCCCGAGGTTCTGCAAGGCTACATCCAGGGTCTTTTGCACTTCCTCACAGATGAGTCGAAGAAGCGTCAAGCTGAGTATCAACACGGCGTTGACTCTAGGACGCCCTCGCTACGAGCGTTGGTTGCCGGGTCTCTTCCCCAAGACCCTGCTGCCGGTATGCCT
Organism: Alternaria gaisen; assembly: GCA_004156025.2. Classification (NCBI taxonomy): domain Eukaryota; kingdom Fungi; phylum Ascomycota; class Dothideomycetes; order Pleosporales; family Pleosporaceae; genus Alternaria; species Alternaria gaisen. The sequence continues at coordinate 1,223,911 of PDWZ02000011.1, read as the reverse complement.
TTGAACAACAACAACGCCAATGGAGGTCAGGAAAACGTTCGCTCAACGAAGGGCAATCTGCCAGATGATGTCCGTCGTGACTCGGGATACGGCCAGCAAGAGAATGTTAAGGACATTCCAGTGCAATATATGGCTCGCAGCGAAGTTATTCCGGAACGCCATCGCAACGCCTCTGCCGCGCAGCACCTGAACCCTCCAGTGATTGTTCCACGGAGGCTTGCGTCTAACTACCGACAGGCTGCGTTTCCGAACATCGAGAACGATACAAGTCGAGGCATGAAGAATCCAGTTAATTTGTCCAAGGCGAACAACCCCTCAGACAGTGGCGTGGTTCAGCATATCTTCGGCAATCAAACCCAGAATCGCAACTATGGCACGTCACTGAGCTCGCAGCGCTTCTACCCAACGCTCAAGGAAGTGAGTCTGGGCGAACTTGGTACCCATGGCGCACCTGTTCCTCGGCACTTTGGTAACCACCGCTTGTCAGGACTGGACGGCGCCATGGACGATTTGTCGGAGATGATCAACGATACGCCTACTGACGAGCGTCGGTCTTCGGTTGCAGGGGACCTTCGTTCGACTGAAGCACATGTCGCATTTGAGTATGAGGAGAGCAGTACAAGCTGCTTCAAGGTGCCCAGCAGTAAAGGCAAGCAGAAAGCGACGTCTTCTCCCACAAAGGCCGCGGATGTCGAGCGTAGTGCTGCTACATCTTCGCCGACCAACCCACCTAGCTCGCCTAAGAAGTCCGGAGAGCATTCACCCGCAAAAGCGAAGCTGGAACAGGTGACCAACAAGTTTCGACGCAGCAAGAAGGACGACCCTCGAACCATGTCTCCAGACGAGAGGCAGAAACGTTCAGACAAGTGGCGACAGCGCTTTCGGGACCTGAAGAGGACGGAGATCGAGGAGATTGAGACGCATCGTAGGAACTCGCGCACCTGATCGTTGATTGTGGTTTGCCGTCGTCTACTTCGGATTACTTGGATAGGTCATTGCATCTATTCGACCTCGACGTGCACCAAGTCCACTCTTGACGCTCTTCTCCGTACAGGAGATTGCTTCTGAATTCGGCCGAGAATTACTCTCATGGAGTAAGCACTACCACCGATACCTGCTTTTAACAACAACATCTTTCCGATTGACGAGTCTCTTTTGCAACCCCCTACTACGGCACGGTGGTCGCTATGGTGGCCCAGATATCCTCCGAGTTTTTTCTTTAACATTTGTTCCGATAATAGGTGGACTGGCAGAAGGCGGCAGGGGATGTGTCATGGGCGAAGACAAGTCGTTCTGGTCAACTATGCACCTTCTCATCTCCTTTCCCTCAGCATCTTGCGTATAGATTCAGTCATTGTATAATAGGTAGCCAGCATACTCATCCGTTGCATCGTAGAACAATACAGAGATGTCTCGTAATCAGTATAGTTTAGTGACAGCCGGTTTGTTCCTTGGACTTAAAGTGAGCTGACGAGGTTCATGGTGCACGGCCGATATATCGGAGTGACGGATGAGGTCCGAAACTTGCGCTAAACTGAAATAGCAATGGTTCTAGAACAGATTGGCGTCCGAGACGGTCGTCAATGGACGGAATGGCGGAAACATGCGCGTCCTTTGTGAGCTGTCATACATCATCTACATCATCTCCAGCGCATACATTGTGTACTTGGAGTGTAAGACGGCTTCACCATGGCAACGACCAAGGGTCAGTCGATCACGATGGATCTCGTGTCGGATTCACACAGCCGCGTTTGGTGCGATGACGTGCCGTTATGCTTTCGCGTTGCTGATAAATCGGGCAATAGCGTGATTTATCCTCCAGTCGTGGGGAAGTGCTAGGACGGTTCAGTAGTCATTTCAGGCCAGAGGCGCAGCGCAGGGCTCGGGAAGGCGGATATGCATCATCACGAAGGCGCCATCGCGTGTAAGTGAGAGCGAGGGTTTGCGCTGCTTGGAAATACACATGTGCTGTGACTATGGCCATGTAGCAGGCTGATTGGTGACAAGTGAGACGGCCCTGTCTTGCTGGCTGGTTGTGGTGCTAGCTGGCCTTCGAACGCGGCTTCCCTTGTTAGACAGGGATCCGGAAGTCCCCACTTGCCCTCCGCCATCATTCGCCGCAGTCCCAAGTGGTCTCCGGCACGGCTCTGGCTTCCTTCCTTCCCAACCTGCTGGCTGGCCCTACTATACTGCCACTAACTCCTCTTTCCCCTACTCTCTGCTCTTCTTCTCCTCTTCTCCTCGCCGCCAATACCATTAGCCCGCATCTCCCTCCCCCATCGCCTGTGCCTGCGCCTTAGTGACGGGGTCATTCTTTCACCAAGCCGCCCCAGCCACCCGCACAGCGACCCTGGACATTGACCTCACCCGACGTGCCATGGCCCACTGACCGTGCAACGCGCAACCGTCACCTCCCTGCACCCGGCCAACTCTCCGAACTCCGCACACCAGAGTCGCCCGCTGCACCCTCGCATCGATTCTGTGCAACCGATATGACGCAGCTCTTTAACTCGTCCGCATCAAGTCACTCCACCATGGCCGAAAAGACGGAGAAACGCACCTTCTCGGGCAAGGCGCTGTCCACCAACAAGTCAGTCAATGCAAAGGATGGCCAGGTCTCCCAACGGATCAAGAACTTTTTCCGCATCAACAGCAGCAATGACACCCGCAAGCTCTCCGACGAGGCAAATCCCAAGAACGAAAAGTCGGGCTTCCGCCAGTCGAGGTTCATTCCCCACATCTCGCGCAATCGCTCGCAGACTGTCGCCAGCGAAGGCAACCCCTTGGATGACAGCGTGTCGCCTACCGCGCACGCCAACCCATACTTCGCCCACCAAGGACCACCGGCCCTGCGCCATCACAACGCCGGCAGTGTACCTCCATCGCCTCCAGACACCCCTGAGGTACCCAAGACGCAACTGAACGGCGCAGCGACTACCGACGATCACGCCACGAATGCTGGGAAAGAGGAATTGGCTAGGAAACTACGAAGGGTAGCTTCCGCACCTAATGCCCAAGGTCTCTTTTCCTCGGGGAAGAACACTGAGAGACCACAGACCGCAGAACTTGGCAAGCAGCCTGTGCTACACCATCCGAATTCGTCCACCTTGAGCATGGTCGAGACAAATTCGCAAGATCCAACTCATCTTCTACCAATAGAAGCTGGCAAACCCATACCCTCGGCAGGCCAAATCCGCCAGTCTGTGGCTTTCAGGAGAACCTACAGCTCCAACTCTATCAAGGTCCGCAACGTCGAAGTCGGACCAGGGAGCTTCGACAAGATCAAGTTGATTGGCAAGGGCGATGTTGGAAAGGTATACTTAGTACGGGAGAAGAAGTCTAGCAGGCTATATGCTATGAAGGGTATGCGAGCCAATTCGCAACTACAAATCCACTTGCGCTAACAAGTACAGTGCTGAGCAAAAAGGAAATGATCAAGCGGAACAAGATCAAGCGTGCCTTGGCCGAGCAGGAAATTCTGGCAACCAGCAACCACCCTTTTATCGTTACTCTATACCACTCTTTCCAGTCCGAGGATCATCTCTACCTCTGCATGGAATACTGCAGTGGTGGTGAGTTCTTCCGAGCGCTGCAAACACGACCGAACAAGTGTGTCGATGAGGATGCCGCACGCTTCTATGCGGCTGAAGTTACAGCCGCCTTGGAATACCTCCATCTGATGGGTTTCATCTACCGAGACTTGAAGCCAGAGAGTATGTCGCTTCTCAATCTTTGCGCATCTCATGCTAACAAATTCAGATATCCTTCTCCATCAGTCTGGTCACATAATGCTGTCAGACTTCGATTTGTCGAAACAGTCTGAACCCGGCGGTCGCCCGACCATGATCCTCAGCGGCCGAAGCGGTACATCATCAAACAATCTGCCTACTATTGACACGAAATCGTGCATAAACAACTTCCGAACCAACTCGTTCGTTGGTACCGAGGAGTACATCGCGCCAGAAGTCATCAAGGGCTGTGGACATACGAGTGCGGTCGATTGGTGGACCCTTGGTATCTTGATATACGAGATGTTGTATGGAACTACGCCTTTCAAGGGCAAGAACCGCAATGCGACGTTTGCCAACATTCTCCGGGACGAGGTACCCTTCCCGGAGGGTTCTGGCGCGCCGCAAGTATCGAAGTAAGTTTGGACCTGTATGTGTTGAGAATCTTGTCCTAACAACCCCAGTCTCTGTAAAGCAATCATTCGCAAACTTCTGATCAAAGACGAAACCCGACGCCTCGGATCTCGTGCTGGCGCTTCCGACATCAAGACCGCACCCTTCTTTAAGACAACGCAGTGGGCCCTACTACGGCACATGAAGCCACCGATTGTCCCTCACCAGGGCCAAGGTATCGAGACGCCCAACTTCCGGAACGTTAAGGAATCCCATAGTATTGATATTGGAGCTGCGAGGGTCCAGGGCGTCCCGCTAGATTCAGGTCTCGCTACACCCATGGGCGAACTTGCAGATCCGTTTGAGGAATTCAACAGTGTCACTCTGCATCATGACGGAGATGATCACCATCATCAAGAGAGTCATGGGCAACGGTAGACTGGGAATAATCCGAACGAAGACGTAAAACACGTAGTGTGCTCATCACAGCACCTGAGTACCTCCTTCCTACGGGCGGGCTTTCTCTTGACTCCACTCATTTGTTGCGAAAGGATCATAGACAAATGGGCTTCTTACTCATCACAGCGGCGTTCCAGGGTATTGGGTCATCCAACTTCTTCGTTTCTCGATCGCGCCGGAGATCTCTTCAGGGCTTTTTCGTTATCAATCAGCATCTCCTTTTGCTGGAAAATTATCTCTGGCGTTGTCTGTAATTTTTTTGTTGTGAGCATGGATCATGCTATTCTGGTCTCGTCTGGTCTGGTCTGAGAGCGGAGGCGGCTTGGGCAAAGAGAGATATTGATGGGCTGGGTTGAGGGATTACTGGAAGGGGGAAGAAGCAATGAGAAAGATATCTTTGAGGCAGTGCTGTCGCAAATTGAAATGACTCAAGAATTCAACGTGACGAGATGTAAATTCAAAGTTTTGAACATTCAGGGTTCAAGTGGTGATGATTATAGAAGAGTGGGGCAAGGGCCGTTCGGATTGGCTTGGAATCAGTGGGGAAGACGCGATAACTAATTGTTAAAAGGAATGTCTATTACAAACGAGACGAGTGTACAGTATATTCGGCAACCTGGATATATAAACGCCACGACGCCCACCAGTCATGCAGAGTGATATACCAATGGCTAGAGGAAAACATCTGCCATCGTGTTGACCGCTACCCACATTCCTTCCGTATGCCAGCTCAATAACTCCAATAGCCCACGCGCGCCTCCAAGCTACCCGAATTTCAAGTCCACAGCCACTTACGACAGTTCTTCGCACCACAGAGACAAGGTATAGCACCCTCACCCGGCTCATCCATCTCGTCCCCCTCCTCCTTGTCCAGATAGTCAAACGTCAGTTCCTCGCCCTTGGGAATGAACCTACAGGCAAAGAACGCGATATCGTAAACTCTCGGATCATGCTTGTTGTACGAGACGGTATACTGCCGGCAGTTGGGATCACATGAGTGGTTGATGAACTTGGTTGGTCCACCCATGAATTCGCCGTCTACGACGTAGAGATCTTTCTCGTCCAGGCCCTCTGACTCAGCAAATTTGTCGAGAGAGTACAGATACGACATTTTTGCTTTTGAGGAAGAAGTCTCACGACGTGTAGCTTCGGCGTCGGTGATCACTTCTCCGCGGTAGGTATCGATGAACTGGCCTTCGTGAAGATCTTCCTGTAATAGTGAATTCAACGTTAGTGGATGTCTCGCGAATACTAGTCTTTTTTTTTCCTCAAAACTTACTTTGCATCGTAGTCCCCAGCCACGCCCGTCATTCGCTCTGAAGATGTCGACTTCCACTTGACGACCGAATTGCACGTTCTTATTACGGCAGTAGGGACCACATCTGCATTTTTCGTTGCACTCGTAGATTGGTCGACGAGAGTTCAGGTAAAAGGGCACGAGGCAACCGGTCTTCTCTCGTCTAGTACCTTCAGCAAAGTATGGAAACTTCTTGGGGAAGCCCATGGTAGACGCTCCAGTGTCGAGAGCTTCTTGATATTCCCGCTTGCCTTCATCGTCAAGGCGGCCCTCATCGACTGCAGCATACTCGAGACAGTCGCATTTCTTTGTGTACTCGCATCCAATTTCGCGGCCCATGTGTGGTGAGCATTGCATGCAGCCTTGTTGCGTTTCAGTAGATGCGCGGTAGACGCCTTGTTGCAGCACGTAATCGGAAATGTATCGAAATCGCAAGGATGGAGTGGCTTTGTCAACCACATTGAACAAGTGGATGCGTTTGCCCGGTACTTTCTCCAGTCTACGTAGATACTCGTTGCGGATCAAGGTTTTTGCTTTGTCCACACTGGCATGATGTGCAGACCGGTTCATCTCTAGTGTGGGGATATCACGAATCTCAAGTTTTGGTATACCTTGACCAGATGCCTGTGTTGCATATTAGTGGTGAGAAAAGGCAGGCTGCTGGAAGACTCACTTTACGACAAAAGACGTGGCCATATTCATCAGCATCTAGAACACCGTTGTAGATGTCGATGGTTGGAGACATAGATGTATCGACACAAGGTAAAGATGGTGACCGAGACGCTGACGGTGTCCGGTGTTCTTGAAGTCGCCGGTCAAAAGGTGATGAGCGACGGTCATGTTCCGATTCCTCGTTAGGGCTCTTCCTTTTTCTAGATGTTTTTATCTGCTGAATTAATGTCGTATTCCTTGAAGTAATTAGCAACAAGCTATGGTGATGGGGAGATATAGCTCACTTTTCCCTCTCTTCTAGGTAATCTTGAATGTGTTCTAAGCAGCGCACTAGCTCCTTCACTGAATGCCAACTAAGAGGCGGTTTTGTAGTCGATGTTTCCGCTTTCCATCGTACTAGGTATTGCTCATCCTGGATCTTGATATCAGCACGGAGCACGGGCCATACAGGATGAAGGAGTACCAACGCCGTTTTCAAAGCGATTCGCGACAACAGAGTGCACCTAGAGACAACGTAAATGTTATTGCGTGCACGTTTAGTTCTTTAGGAAGCACTTACGCGGTCTACGCGAACACGTCGCCTCGCGTGTCCGTTTGTCGGAATCACGACCATAGCCGGCATCCCTGAATCCGCAACTGCATCGCGTTAGCCTTACCAACAGTCTAGTTTAGATATTTTAGAGTATTGTAGCAAATAATTTCAAGCATAGATTGCGCTGTAGTATAGACTTACGCTGTAAGAATAATAAGCCTAGAAGATTGTAGAGTCGCTTAAGATTTAAATTCAGAAATAAAGTCTTACTAGAGAGATTACTAGCGAGATAAAGTTATAGTAGACGTCTGTTTCTTTTGTTAGAAGAGAAGTAAAGTTAGGCACCTTAATTCTAGAGTAAGTTTGCGAGTGTACCGCGGGTGTAACGGGCTGAACGCCCTTCAGATAGCTCCTCGATAGAATCTCGGTCTACTCGCAGAATCCGGGTGCTACCTCGAGCACCCGGATTCTGTCGGCCCGATTGTTACCCGGGCAACCAGCGTTGTATATAGATAGCCGCGTAGCTAGAAGCCTAGTTCTCTATCGAATACAACCTTTGTATACCTTCGCGTTTGCTCTACGGAGCGCAGCCCCTTACATTTTGTATTCGATCCCACTAGGCAGTAACACTGTCTGCTGAAGGCTCTTCAGCACGTACCTTAGTTAAGGCGCGTAAGTGGTGTTGTTTAGGCACGTAAGGCCCGCACAACAACTTAACAAGCGATCGCAAGAAGCGCGTTAATTAAGCGACTAGCCTTGTAGAAGGCAGTCAAAGGAAAAGCCCTACTAGAATCCTACAGGTGGATTGTAGGTACCGTTACTAGCGTCCCTCTGAGCAGGAATCGCAGCAACGGTGAGAAGTCCTATCGCGTCTTGGAAGGCCGAGCCGTAGGCACAGTCGCCGCGTGAGAAACTATCTGAAGGCTATTCGGCCTCGACGACAGGTAGCTATAAGCGGGCACTGCGACGAGAAGTCCTGTTGATTCTCCACCGAGGAGGTGCAGGCCGTGCGACTAGTCTTCAATCGGAAGACAAATACCACGAGCGTGACGGTGAGACGAGAGTTACCTAGGGACGCAAAGGATAGCAGCCGATTGCTGCTCAGGGAAGCTCACCTGACGAGCATACGAACAAGCCCTATCAGTCCTCACCGACGAGGGAGTAGGCCACAGTCCGGGACTGTGCGAGACGCTCAAGGAGCGAACAGAAGCCCTGTACGATGGCAGACAACGTTCCGAACTTGAACGTAGAAGAGCTGGCGGCTTACGCCACCACTAAGAGCCAGGCAGGAGTCTCAGACGAAGAGATCCTGCGCGAAATCACACAGATGCTGAGAGAGGACGGATGGAAGGAGGCAGCGATTGGACCAACAATCGAAGCGGTTGTTAAACGATCATCAGTCGTGGGAGGGAAAGGCTCGCCAAGACGAGGCGACTCACCAAAGGCTAATCAGGACGCCATGGCCCAGATGATGCAACAGATGATGCGACTACTTAGCCCGATGGCTAGTCGTCTAGAAGCGCTCGAGCGGAGCCAAGCTGAAGGACGCTCAGAATCGTCCTTAGGAGCCAACACCACCCCGCCACTATCGACACCAGTCGCCGAGCCAGCTGTCCGCAAGAACAAGTTCCCTGACCCAGAGCGCTTCGACGGGACAAGAGGTAACTACCCAGGCTGGAAGTTTGAGTGTGAAGGGAAGCTAGAGTACGATTGCGCTATGTTCCCAACAGAGGACGCAAGAGTCAGATACGTGCTTAGCCGAACAAAGGACAAAGCAAACCAAGTCCTTCTCCCTTGGGTACTCGAGCATAAGGAACGAACAGTCGTCGGCCTGTGGGAGCATATGGATACCCACTTCCAGGACGTACACCAGCAGCAGCGTGCGCTAAATAAGCTTCGGCACCTAAAGCAAGGACGGAGACCAATACGCGATTACGTTTCAGAATTTAACCAGCTTCGCGTAGAATCTCGTCAACAGTTTAGTCCAGTAGTAGCTCGGGAGATGTTCAGCGAGGGCCTTAGAGAAGAGCTCCAGAAGCTGATGCTCCACACTCCAAAGAACGGAAGCCTGAAGGAGTACATGGACAAGGCAATCGAACTATCTGACGACCTGTACCGGATCCAGCTACATGGGCGGAACCAAAGGAGCACGGCTCATGACGGCGCGCAGAACCACCCGAGAGCCGTTCAGCGAGAAGCTAGCCCAGAGGCTATGGATTGGGAACCTTCAAAAGTTAGCCAGGCACGAGAATCTAGAGTTAAAACGAAGCGTGCTCCGCTCACGTGCTACAGCTGCGGCAAGCCGGGACACATCGCTAGGGACTGCCAGAGCACCACCCGGGTCAGGAGAGCGAAGGCCGTGCCTAACAAGAACAGACGAGAGCTTGAGAAGGAGCTTGAGGACCTGTCAAGCAGCGACTCGGAAAAAGAGGAGCTCTGAGCCAGAGTCTCGGCTTAGAGCCTCTGAAGATGGATCGGAAAACACATAGCGAATGGAGCCAGTTTCAAGAAAAGCATATGCGCACCCCACCAATTACTGTTGACCTAATTATAAACAACGTCGCGAACGCTCAGGCGCTCGTCGACAGCGGTTGCCTATGCTACTCACTGGTTAATAAGAAATTCGCCTACCGCCACCGTCTAGAGCGCTTTCAGATCCCTGTTCGAATCATTGAGGGTGTAAATGGGAAGCTGTCAGAAATTAACGAAGTCGCTCGATTCTCGTTTAAACTGCACGGGCACGAGGAGACTGCCTATGCGTACGTGATGGATCTATCCTTCGGAGAGGATATTTATCTAGGAAGAGGCTGGATGAACCACAATAACGTGTCGGTTGCACCAGCAAAGAAGAGTATTTTTATCCACTCGACGGGCGTTCGAGTGAGATCAACAGAAGGGATCTCTAAACAAAAGATCCGACAAGTAAACGCAGCCGCCTTTTCAGCGCTTATTCACCGCCATAGAAGAGCCCCGAACAGCGTTCAGATCTTTGCCGCATCAATCGCGGATATTGATAAAGCCTTACAGCCTAAGAAACGGGTAGACGTGAGAGCACTGCTCCCTGAGCAGTATCAAGAGTATTACGGTCTCTTCGACCCTAAGGCGGCAGAGAAACTCCCACCACACCGAGGACCTGGTGTTGACCACAGTATCGAATTGGAACTGAAGGACAGTCAGCCACCCTGGGGACCACTGTACAGCATGTCCCGTGGCGAGCTGCTAGTTCTGCGAAAGGAACTTACGTCTCTGCTCGAGAAGGGATTTATACGCGTAAGCAGCTCACCTGCAGCAGCACCAGTGCTATTTGCTAAGAAGCCTGGGGGAGGGCTCCGATTATGTATTGACTACCGCGCGCTGAACGCGATTACTAAGAAGGACCGGTACCCTCTCCCATTGATCCGAGAGACGCTCAACAACCTGAGCAAGGCTAAGTGGTTTACTAAGCTAGATGTGATCGCAGCCTTCCATAAGATTCGTGTCGCTGAAGGCGACGAATGGAAAACAGCTTTCCGAACACGGTTCGGACTGTTCGAATGGCTAGTCACCCCCTTTGGTATGGCCAACTCTCCAAGTACCTTCCAGCGATATATCAACTGGACCTTGCGGGAGTTCTTAGACGACTTCTGTTCGGCGTACTTAGACGACGTGCTAATCTACACTGATGGGAGCCTAAAACAGCACCAAGAGCACGTCCGAAAAGTGCTCAGGAAGCTACAAGACGCAGGGTTACAGGTCGATATCAAGAAGTGCGAGTTTGAAGTTAAATCGACCAAATACTTAGGGTTTATTATTAAAGCAGGCAAGGGAATTAGCATGGATCCAGCTAAAGTCGCCGCGATTCGCGAATGGGAGGCTCCCCAGACAGTTAAGGGCGTAAGATCGTTCTTAGGGTTTGCAAACTTCTACCGGAAATTTATTAAGAACTTCTCGCAGCTAGCCGCGCCATTAACAAGGCTCACGGGCGATGTGTCGTTCCGCTGGGGTCCTGAGGAGCAATCAGCATTCGACAAACTAAAGGAAATCTTTGTGTCTGAACCGACGCTAGCGTCATTCGATCCAGAACGCGAAACAGTGCTTGAAACCGACTCTTCTGGATTTGCGGTTGGCGGAGTACTGTCACAGTACGGCGACGATGGGGTACTACGGCCGTGCGCGTACTTCTCACGGAAGAATAACGCCCACGAGTGCAACTACGAGATCCACGACAAGGAGCTACTAGCTGTTGTACGTTGTCTGGAAGAATGGGACTCTGAGCTACGGTCGGTAGAGAGGTTCAAGGTGATAACAGATCACAAGAACCTTGAGTACTTTATGAAGCCAAGAATGCTGAACGAGCGTCAGATAAGATGGTCGCTGCTCCTGGGTCGTTACAACATGGAGCTGTTGTATCGGCCAGGTAAGCAAAACGTGAGAGCAGACGCGCTTTCACGACGAGAACAAGACTTGCCCGTAGGGGCTGACGACGAACGATTACAGAAACGTTTCGTCCAAATACTTAAGCCCACGAACTCCTACTGCGAGGAGTTAGAGGAAGAAGACTTAGTGGGGGCTATCTTGGTCATGGCTACGAGAATGACCACTGTTCCCCCTACTAAGCAAGGATCGGTACAGCCGTCTACTGAAGAAACGACGGCAGAACAGAACGAGTTGGAGAAGCTTTGGCAAGAAGCAGTGTCGAGAGACAGAGTCTACCAGGGCGCGAAGAAGACGATTAAGGCACAAGAGAGGCGATTCCCACTTAGCCTAGGACTTAAGTGCTCAACCGAAGACTGTTCAGTCGAGGGCAACCTACTACTCTATCGAGGACGTAAGTGGGTGCCCGACAGCGAAAAACTACGGACTCAGATCATTAGTGGCGCGCACGACTCCTTGGCCACCGGCCACCCAGGACGCGAGGTAACGTACAAGATACTCGCGAGAGACTACTTCTGGCCCGGTATGACGCAGACGATCCGAAGATACGTCAGGAACTGCAGCACCTGCGGGAGGAGCAAATCGTGGAGAGAAGGCAAGCAAGGCCTTTTGAAGCCCCTTCCGATACCAGCTCAGATCTGGAAAGAGATCTCGATGGACTTCGTGGAAGGCCTACCAGAGAGCGAAGGGATGACGAACCTGATGGTGATCACGGATCGACTAAGCAAGGGCACCATTTTTGTGCCGCTCCCTAACATCAAGACAGACACAGTAGTCCAGAAGTTTATTGAACGAGTGGTTGCCTACCACTGGCTGCCCGACGCGATCACGTCAGATCGCGGCCGCCAATTTGTTAGTGTCTTGTGGACGAAGCTCTGCGAGCTTCTGAAGATTAATCGGAGATTATCAACAGCATATCATCCGCAGACTGATGGCGCAACGGAAAGAATGAACAGCGTATGGGAAACCTACATTCGATCCTTCACGAACTGGGCTCAGAACGACTGGGCGTTGCTATGCCCAATGGCTCAAATCGCTATCAATGGCCGTACCGCAACGTCAACAAGCATGTCACCATTCTTTCTGCAACATGGATACGAGGTAAACCCCCACAGATTGAGCCTGAGGTCGGTTCGAGGGCGTCAAATCAAACCGAAGGGCTCTCAGACGTGCAAAAGGCACAAGTAATCGCGTCGAAACTCCAACAAGCAATAGAGCTAGCGCAGGCAAGCATGGCCGAGTCTCAGCAAGAACAAGAAAGACAGGCGAACAAGACTCGGAGAGAAGCACAGAACTTCCGGGTAGGGGACAAAGTATGGCTAAAGCTCGACCAGCAGTATAGTACAGGTCGAAGCTCTAAGAAGCTTGACTGGAAAAATGCCAAGTACACTGTAATCCGAGTAGTTGATAGCCACTCAGTCGAGCTAGACACCCCGCCTGGCCCGCACCCAGTGTTCCACGTAGATCGACTGAAGCTCGCCAGCACCGACCCACTACCAAGTCAAGACCAGGATGACTCGCAACCACAGCCACTGCAGGTGGATGGAGAAGACGAATGGGAGATAGAAGACATTGTAGCAGAAGAGGTACGCCGCCGCGGGAGAGGGCGTAAGCTATACTACGAGGTGAAGTGGAAAGGGTTCCACCAAACAACGCTTGAACCAGCGGAGCTACTCAAGGATGCTGAGGCAGTAGATCGTTGGGAAGCATTTACAGAGGCCGAACGAGACGGCGAGGGTCGCCTCCCAGAGGGGTTTCGGAGAGGTGATGTAGTATCACCATAAGGAGGGTATTGTAACGGGCTGAACGCCCTTCAGATAGCTCCTCGATAGAATCTCGGTCTACTCGCAGAATCCGGGTGCTACCTCGAGCACCCGGATTCTGTCGGCCCGATTGTTACCCGGGCAACCAGCGTTGTATATAGATAGCCGCGTAGCTAGAAGCCTAGTTCTCTATCGAATACAACCTTTGTATACCTTCGCGTTTGCTCTACGGAGCGCAGCCCCTTACAGCGGGTACAGCAAACACTACTTAGTAAGCAAGTGCACAGACTATACCGTTAGTGATCTCTTACTAGTAAATCTATATGCCTATCTTACCTAGGTAAACATCACTTAGAAGGTTACTGCCTTCTACCAGAAGATATGCTAGCATTTTCTCCACTCTCGCAAAAATGCGAGACTGTTCAAGTTTGGCCCCTCTATACCTGAACGTAGCCTCTTCATGCTAGATTCACATGCCTAGAGCTAGCGCGTGCAACTCTTATGGTAGAATGCTCTCAACAAAGACGCGCAGTGCGATTCTCTCGTATGCTCGTGTCTGCAATGTTCGTGAACTCCCTGTGATGCGCTAATCTGAATGTAGCGCGGCCGTAGTGGTTTATCGCTATCTTAGCGCCATCAGCCCTCCAAAAAAAGTTTGGCCGCAACTCAAGCCTCTGAGCGGAGACATCGTCGCAACACACTATAGCAAATCATGGCATCAGACGCGCAAAACAACCCCTTCATAAGGAATCTCGCCTCTAGCGGTATGCATAGTTTGTGATTGGAAAACCTCAGATCACCAAGCTAACGTTTGCGACAGACAAGAAGGTTCGCGACGAAGCACTCAACTCACTCAAAACCTACCTGGGCGCGCAATCAGAGATATCAGAATTGGACCTACTGAAACTATGGAAGGGACTGTTTTATTGTATACGCTTTTCATCCTTCGCCTCGTAATGACACGAGAGCTTCGCAACCAATCTCGTAAGAACTAACAAGATACTCCTAGGCCTATGGATGCAAGACAAACCCGCCCTCCAGCAAGGCCTGTCGCGCGATCTCGCCTCTATAGTCTCGAGCCTCCGAACGCCCGTCGTACTGCCCTTCATCCGCGCTTTCTTCCTCACCATGTCCCGCGAATGGACCCACATTGAGGCGCTGCGATTAGACAAGTACCTCTACCTTATCCGCCAATACCTCAATGCGTCCTTCAAATTTCTGAGCAAGAACAAGTGGAAGAAGAGTTTGCTAGAGCAATGGAATGCCGTCATGGAGGAGATACCCCTGGAATGCCAGAATATGAGAATTCCAAATGGATTGAGATACCACGTCATGGATGTTTGGGTCGATGAGATGGAGAAGGTTGAGGGAGAGGCATGGGAGAAAGAAGACAAGAAAGAGATACTGGAGACGCTGGTGCTGCCTGTTGAGAAAATGGCCAAGGACGGCAAACTGAAGCCGCTGAGAAACGCGGCGAAAGAGTGTTTAGCTGATGATAGGATAAGAGCATGGAGAGGGCAGGAACTGGAGGAGGCCATGGAGGATGCCGAAGAGGAGGAAGATTCGGAGGCAGAGTGGGGAGGCTTCGCAGACTAAGAAGCATGGCTCTATGTGAAAACCTGGGAAGACACATTGCATATGATTTCAGCGAGGCGTTTATGGAAGATTTGTTCTGCATGTAGGACATGGAAAAGTGTGATAGCATGAAAGGTATTCTACAATCCGCAGAGGCTCCCGAGATCACATTCAGAAACAGGACGTTGGCCTTCATGGCGCAGTCTCTCGCAACCACTCTCGTCTTCTCAGTCTTCGCGCGTATTGATAGCACCATCTGGATCAAATTAGCTGGCATCCTCCTAGCACAATGTAGCAGACACTCACATCCACCGCTGCTCCTCGCACCACCGTTAGTCTTCTCCTCTTCTGTGTACTTTCCTAGCAAACCTGGCCGAACGAAAAGCACATACAACCTCCAGAAAAGCGGCGGTACCAAACACGCCACACTAGCCGCAGCAACCCCCTTGCTTAGCGCTGCATTTGGCCCTCCTCCTTCTATCAAATCCAATACTATCATGGGGATCAACGCCGCTTCTCCAAGCCCCAGGAGCATATACGTAGGTCGTCGACTCTCGATACCATTGCGCGTGTTGGTCGCGCCCGCGAGCAAGGCGGACGTAAGACCGCCTACGACCAATCCGCCGAAAAGACGGGCGAAAAGGATCGAAGTGGGGTTGATATCGCGAGAGGGGTTGTTTAGAAGGAGGGATAGCGTCCAGCTTGTGTTTGTTATTAGTGGTATGGTGAAGAGGTTTGCGAAGGCTTCTAAGAGGAAGGCTTTGCGGACTGTGGAACCATTCTGAGATGGATCGGGTGTGATGTTTGGGTTTGTGGCAGGGGATTTTGTAGTCGGCATCTCGGTGGTTGAATAGGTGTCTCGAGTTGAATTGCTGAGGAGTCGCAGGTATGAACAGAATATAGCAATCAGATATGCAGTATGTCATTGCCGTAGTTGATGTTCTAGCCTACTCATCTGGTATGACGAGTACAGACGTCATCACTTATTCGAGGAACAACAACCATCACCTCAACCGAGTGATCATAGCAAGAAACTAGCCAATCTTGTTTCAGATGTATCGTCTTTTTCTGGCTCGATGCAGGTCTGCGAGATGTATATGCATGCAGGGCGGACTGCACCCTGGCTAGTCGCGTCTCTAGTCAGGAACATGTACACGATCAGGTAACACCAGATCCGTAGCCTGCAGAACCACATTGCGACTTCGATGCTCCATCTGCGCGCTTCTGATATCGTTCCTTCAGTAAGAGGCACAACTTCAGTTCATGCCATGTATCTTGAACCACTTTGTAGACTACGCTAAGATCGGGTAGCTTCACCACTTTCATCGCGAGCAGATGGTTCAGGAAACTGGAGATTATCCCTGATCGTCATTGTTGGGTATAGATATCCATCTGGTTGATGCAGCGATGATAGAAGTGAAAGACGGAAATGATGTCAGACCTGGGGTAGGGCTGGCGGGAACGCTAATTTCGTTGACACAGCGTCCAACCATGGCGCACTTCAGCATTCTTGGACCGCCGGCTACTGACCGCCAAATACTTCCGGCAGTAATATTCCGTCGCCCACCACATTATTGAAGCGTGCAACTTCTGGGCCCATCATGGGTCGACGACCCAACCAATTGATCCTCGAGTACTTCGAGCGCGGTCCCAAGCTGGAAGATGCAAGCAATCGCTACCAACACACGTGCAAGTCGTGCGGTGAGAAGGTGAGCAACCCCGCCCTGGAAAAGTTGACGACGATAGCTGATGCAAAACAGTTTCCTAAAGGTCGCATAGATAGTCTCACGAATCATCTCGTTAAGAAATGTCCCGCGCTACCTCTCCAAGACCGCCAGCGCGCGCTGCTGCAGATGCACGAGCTGCCTCTCCCCGACAATATGACACAGGCGGCCAGTCCAAACGCACCGGGACCGAGCCAAATGCAGCATGGCCAGAAGATGAACCTTCCTTTTGCGCCTTCCAAGCAGCTCTCAGCACTGGAGACGCTGGCCGAGGTGTCGCGACAGCATCTGGACCTCTCTGGGAAGCGCATGGCGGAGAAGCAGCCATCACAACCACAGAACAACCATAATCACAACCACAACCACAACCATAACCACAATAACAATGCGAGTCATGCTGGGCTGTTGGATGAGTTTCTGATACAGGATGATCGGCCCGATGGCTCTGATATGGGTGGCCTGTCACATGGTATGGATATGTCGCATGCGCCAGCGATGCCATCCATGTACCAGTTCAATGGGCCTTTACATCATTCACCAACCGCCTCACCTCATATAGGCCACATGCCCCTGGGAAGCTCTGGGTCAATGTCGCATATGGTCCCCTCGCTCGTTATGGCAGCATCGGCTGCAAACGATCTCATGCCACTGTCAAACGGCATGCCCATGGAATCAGACATGAACCTCTCGGCACATGGGATGCAAGCCATGTCGGACGGGAAGTTCTTCCATCCGCAGGGACGCCATCACTGGCCCAACATACAGCCCAACTCGCTCGACCCGATGCTACAGGACCATGGCAAGGAGCAGATGCACGCGAACGACCAGCTGAACAAAGGCATGGGCCAGCAACGGCCGCTTGCAATGAGTCCAGGTAACCAGACTCACTTCACGACCGACTTTAGCATGAACCAAAAACCAGTGAAACCCAAGGTCAGGGGTCGTTTCACTGACTCCAGGCGAAAGGAAGTGCAGGAGGTGCGAAAACGAGGCGCGTGCATTCGGTGTCGCATGCTAAAGAAGCCGTGCTCAGGCGATAACCCGTGCAATACCTGCCAGAATGTCGAGAGCGCGCGATTATGGAAGCAGCCGTGTATCAGGACAAGGATCGCAGAGGAGTTCGGTCTCTACTCTGCAGGACTCCATAGTGTGTTGGCATTCCATGCAACGAACCAAGCCAAAGGTCAGATACGACTCGATCAGACGCCAGGACGCATAGAAGCAACCCACTTTCCTCATTCCGGCATATTTGCTACATTCACACCGCTGAAGTGTCAGCAGACGCAAATAGCACAGGATACGGATATCGATCCTGCGATCTTCGCCGGCCTAGCTTCTCCGGATCTGGAGCTGATAGACAGTGATGACGATGTCAGTGGGAAGCTAGACCATTACATCAAGAAGATGGGTGGTCAGTTTTCTGATACCGAAGATTCGAATTTCATGAGGACGACGGTGAACGTCGCAAAGAGCGTTGCATCAACAAGCGCAGACGGACTCATATCGAAGGCACTGGAGCTATGGAACCTTACACGCGTACTCACATCCCGGAACTTTGAATGGTACTTGTTCTCGAACCCTTCCTTGGCACCCACCATCACTCCGTCCACTTTGGCGCCAGCAGATTTGGAAGACGCTATCCGTACACCCATTACACCTCTCGATCACGAATCGTCCTACAATCTCATCACCATGCAACTCATGGGAGCGACTGAAAAGCGTGCCGCATGTCTAGCCCGTGTGGTGATGAACGATCTCGAACGCCGCCTCCTCCAACGTCAACAAGCCAACCCCTTTGAGACCTTCTTAGTCGCCGTAATCCTCCTAGCCTGTGTAGAGCGGATGTGCTGGCTGTTCCGCTCCTGGGATCTGCCGTCTACCGCCCCATCTGCCCCAGAAGCTGACGGAGACGTTTTCAAACAACCCGCCCCTGTCGACAACGACATCGCTACAGCCCTTCAGTCCACCTCTTCGCCGTCTGCACCTACGCTAGATGTCTCTTCTCACCAAGCACCCCGAAACCCCAGGTGGCCACTCGATAAATCCCCATCGACGTTTTCTCAGCAAGGCGAGAAGTTTAGCGATATACTCAACATGCTGCTTAAGATGCGGGGTGTCCCTCCCAAGCCCACGCCCCGTAGCCCAGACGGCGTTTTGTCAGTGTGGGGTGAAGACAGCAATAACGATAGAGTACGGGAATGGTACGATGGTATCGCCGTTACGATGCAAATGCTAGATCAGAAGACGAATGCGAGGTTTGTGGGCGAGGATCCCAAGGAATGGGAATTGAAGTTTGTTGGCAAGATTATACGAGGTGATTAGGACCTGTTTCATTATGCTGGGGGTATTAGCCTCTTGTTGTGGATGCATGTATGGGAAGAGATGGTTATACAGAGTGTTGTCATGATGGATGGGTGGGTGGATGACCGAATTACGAAACGACTTGATACCAAAAAGTTATAAGGCATGTAGTTTGACATGATCGTGTTCGCGCTTCGGCGCTTGAACGAAGAATTGTTGTTGTCACACAAATCTCTCAGTTGATGTATCGACTATTTGGCATGAGTAAATGGATTGTGATATGGTGACCACTATTTAGACATGGGGATATGCAAGGGCCTCTCCCTATACGCCATAACTCCGCATAAACGAAACATGCATGCTGTGTACAACAAGTTGGTTCAAAGGTAACAGAATGTATGACTCGCTCAGCTCTTGAGCGCCTCAAGCCGTCCCCGCATCTGGGCGAGCATTTCGGCCTGATCGTCTTCTTCTTCCTCCTCCTCAGCTTGTGGCGCACTAGGTAGTTCTTCCTCCTTGGCTTTACTCGGCGGTAACCTATCCTTGAGCACCTCACTCAATACCTTATCAACCTCCTCCTCGGCTTCATCAGCCTCACCCTCCAACATCTCGTTCTCGCCCAATGTGTCATCCAGCATCTCCTCAATGATACCCGCCTTCATCAGCTCAGAGCTTAGCTCCCGCATTGTGCCCGTCAGTTCTGGCAGTCGCACCAGACTGTTTACATCCTTCATGATGCCTGTGCTCGCCTTGATGCTGCCTTCGATTTTACGCACCGAGAAGGCTTCGTTAACTTGCATCTGCACGCTATTGAGCTGCGCCTTGGACGTCATGAGCCGATTGTTTTGTTTCCGTACGCGGATGAGTTCGCGGGCGAAGATGCGCACGTCTTGGTTGGCTTGCTTTGCCATGGAAGGATTGCGTTGGGCGCGTTTGGAGGATTGTTGGATCAGCGTTTTGGTTTTTTGCTCCGTGGCTTTGAGCTGTTGGATGTCGCGGTCGAGTTTGCGGACATTTTGGCGGACGAGGGCGTTGCATTTACGCTTCTATAAACTTGTTAGAGGGTTGGATAGCTTGGCTAAAGATAAGACAATATACCTGCTCCTCTGGTGTGGGCTTCCACAGGAGACCCCTGATGGTCTCCATAATGGGCGCTCAGTGTGGTATACTCTGGACGTGTGAGCAAGTCGATGCCCAGGTGCCGTTGATGTATGCGCGATTTGGTGCGGATACAGCGGGAGTCGGTGAGGGCGTGTGCAGCGCGTGTGGATTTCCAGGCGTATCAGATTGCTCGAGTTGTACTCAGGCGATTAGCGAGTGGTGGGTAAGAGGTAAAGTGGTGGCAGCAAGGTGAGTTGCGATGTCATGTGCATGTCCAAGGGTCCCGAGGTGTTGTGGTAGCGGTGCCTTGCAACGGCTCCAGGATCGAGCTCGGGCCCATTGTGACGTTGAGCTCCTTCGCGGGGCAGTTGCAACCCACTAGCCTCAAGCATCGAGCCCTGGAGGATTGCCAGCCAACGCAACATTGGCAGAGGCAATCAAGCGCATCTAAGACACCTATAGAATCTCCAGCTGCATATCCCTAAGAGTTGCTTTCCGTAATTGATCGACCAAAACCGGGGCGTTCAACTTCAAGATTCCATAGAGCTTCTATTGCTTTCCACGCTAGTCCCTCCACATCACTGCATTTCTTCCGCCTTCAATCTGCTCGTCTAGCCAAACACTACATTACAACTACACAACAGACGCCTCATACAACCACTTCCACGTCCCGAGCAACCCTTCAAACTCGATTAGAAACAACACGAGAGAGTTCTCACCCTCAACATGACCACTGTCACTCCTGAAGGTAAGCTGCAGCCTTGCCCCCTACGCAAGCTCTTGAGACGCTATCGGAGCACTACACATGGCCGTTCGCCCGCGTTCAACGCAAGGGCTTACGTACATCTTGAATCGCCTACTCGCGTCAGACAGAAAATCACCAGCAGAGCATGTACAAACCATACTCAACAGATACTGACGCGCGACAGTCACCTGGGCGCAACGCTCATCCAGCGACGACCCCGAGAAGAACTACGTATACCTCACCATCGTCGCCGCCGATGTCCCCGAGTCAGATCTGAAGTTGGACCTCAAGGAGCAGTCACTTAGCTTCAAGGGTACCTCAACATCCAAGAAGGTCACATACGCCATCGACCTTGAGTTCTTCGCCGAGATCGACCCCAAGGAGTCCAAGATCAGCCACAGCGGACGCGACGTCACAATGGTACTGCGCAAGAAGGAACTCAAGGAGGAGTACTGGCCTCGCCTGCTCAAGGACAACAAGAAGATGCACTTCCTGAAGACCAACTTCGACAAGGTAAGCTGCGCGACATCGGACGAATCAAGAGCGATACACTAATTCATCACAGTGGGTTGACGAGGACGAGCAAGACGAGGCACCCGAGGACGAGTCCATGAACCAGATGAACCCAATGGGCGCTGGCGGTATGGGCGGTGGTGACGGTGGCTTCGGCGGCATCGACTTCAGCAAGCTCGGCGCAGGCGGTGGCGGCGGTATGCCAGGAATGGAAGGTATGGACATGGCCAGCATGATGCAGAGCATGGGCGGTGCCGGTGGAATGCCCGGCATGGGAGGTATGGGCGGAGAGGACAGCGACGACGATGATGACGACATGCCCGAGCTTGAGAACGACGAGGACAGCAAGGACAAGGCAGCACCATCAGGCGACAAGCCCAAGATTGAGGAGGTTGCGTAGTTGCTCTATCTTCTCGCGACAAGCTTATGACTGCAAGAGATTGATTGGGTGGCGCGCATGACTGGCCGGCGTTACTGCTCGATCTTCTGGGGGTAGGGTTTGGAGTCTGATACCTGACAGAGGATGGGAGATGGTTGCACCTATAGGTCGCTGCGTATTTCCGAGTCCGTCCTAAGTGTGCTATTGCAGGTAATGATCACATCATGGAGTATATGACAAAAGAATACGAATCATGTTTTCATGGCTGAAACAAATTTCAGAATGCTTGACAGTCTGATGTGGTGGTTGTATCATCTATTGGGTATCTTCTCTGTATGCTAGATCTCCATTTCACCGTCTTTTAGACCAACATAGGCGTTCCTTGAAAGCCTCATGACTTAGTACCCATACCGTAGCTATCATATGGAAAGTCCTCTAAGCTCTTGTGGAATCTCCCCCATCCATCGTCGATCTTTCCTGGCATCCCAACCCTTCTCTTACCTTGCGCAACGTCGACTTCAGTCTTTTGCAACTGCTCCTCCTCATCCTCCTTGTGTTCCCCCGTCAATCCTGCCAACACTTCCTTCTCTCTTCCCTTATACTCCTCAAGCAGCCCAGGATGCGGACACCAAACCACCTGCATACCTGCTCTCCTTCCCGACTCTACGCCCGGCACGCTGTCTTCGAATACAAGGCATTCCTCTGGTTTTATGGGTGTCTGGCCCTGCTCCTCAAGCGTCTTGTTCAACGTAGATAGGGCTAACAGGTAGATGTCCGGCGCAGGTTTCCCTCGTCCAGCAGGTATCCTAGGGTCATCACCCAACACTTGGTGTTCCTTTTTAAAATTCCCATCAAATAAATCCTTCATACGCGCAGTCTTGATTTCGAACATGGCCTTTTGACTGCTCGTCGCGAGCGCCATGTGTACACCCCTGCTCTTCAATCCTGCCAGCAAGTCCACAACACCAGGCAATGGCTTACATTTTTCGAACAAGTTTGTCTGGAGTTCTTTTTGCTCTTTCAAGAATTGCTCGTGAGATATGGGAAGTTGCGCCCACTCATGGAAGATCTTGCCTGCCTGCGGGCCGGGGCGACCTTGGAGCTGTGCTTTTATGGACCATGGCAGGGGAGGGCGGCCGTAGCGTTCGAGGATTGTGTTTGTTACAATGCTGTAGAGGTCTTCGGAATCGATTAAAAGACCTGAATGCGTTAAAACTCATGGAAGGAACCAGAGTGGTTGCTTCATTACCATCCATGTCGAAGAGCGCTGCCCGGATGCGGGGTGGTGGGGTTGTACTACATAAGAGTTAGTATAATTTTGTGTTGATTCCAAGGTTGATACATACGTAGAGCTCATCTTGGAAGTTGTTTGAAAAGATGTAGGTAGAAACCTGGGTATTGAAGATTCTTGTAGAGATTCAATGGAGGATTGTAGAAAGTTGGGGTTGCCTGGATGTTTACCCCACGTGGCCGAGGCACGCTAATCGGACCTCGACAGACGTCACTTCGGAAACAGATCTACCTTTTCTGCACACGCGCACCCGCACATAAACTTTGGTAGAACACGGGACCATGGTATCACAGGATGAAACGGCGGTAAAATCAAGTACTGCCGCAGCCGAAATCGCGACACCAGAAATCTTTCCGCCAGATGAAGAGAAAAAGCTGCTGGACGAGTCGAACACGGAGAAAGCTTCCGCGAACAAAACATTCACATCCGGCGAATACAACGGCGCGATACAAGGCTATGAAAAGGCCCTAGCAGTGTGCCCTTCTTACCTTGAATACGATATTGCCGTCCTCCGTTCCAACATTGCAGCTTGCCACCTAAAGCTAGAAGAGTGGAAGCAAGCCATAGAATCTGCGACCCAAGCTCTGGAAGCGTTGGACCGGATAGATCCTCCACCACAGAAAAATGAGGGCAAAGAAGTAACAGGCGGTGGCGCAATTGCTGAAATAGACGATACAACCGAACTCTACCTCGACGCCCTCACCCGAACCAACCATACGATAAACGACGTCCACAAACTCCGCACGAAAGCACTCCTACGTCGCGCAAAAGCACGCCATGAAGTTGGTGGCTGGGCGTCTCTACAAGGATCACTGGAAGACTACCAAGCCCTTTCCAAGACGCCTCACCAGCTCTCGAGCCTGGACCAGAAAGCTGTACAAGCAGCGTTGAGGAAGTTGCCGGGGCAGCTGGAAGAGGCGAAGAATACGGAGATGGCGGATATGATGGGCAAGTTGAAACAGCTCGGTAATGGCATACTGAAGCCGTTTGGATTGAGCACGGATAATTTCCAGTTCACGAAAGAT